>CM035107.1:69449403-70049403 GCA_020205505.1 Panax japonicus | reverse complement strand
TCTGTTGGAATATCCTGTCTGTGCGTTTTACGCCGGACCTGATTCCGTCTTTATTATTCTGTTGGAACATCCTGTCTGTGCGTTCTACGCCGGATCTGGTTCCGTCTTTATTATTCTGTTGGAATATTCTGTCTGTGCGTTTTACGCCGGACCTGATTCCGTTATTTATTATTTTGTTGGAATAATCTGCCTGTGCGGTCTATCGCATGCCTGGTGATTTTTTTTTGTTATTCCATTCCTTATTATACTCAGTTGGTTAAAGTTTTGACTTCTATACTCCATGAAATTAGTGGAACATCCTTGATATTTGAGCTTCATCTAGTATCTTTTCATGGAAATATTCTTCTGAGCATTCTTGAATTTTACTCTACAAAGCAGTATCATGTTGACAATTTGGACGTTATTAGTTCTTGGATAAAATAATTCTTGAACTTGTTTTATTGAATTCTTATATCATTGTCATCATCCTCATGTTTATATTTTGTTAAAAGTCATCTGTGGCCTATAATGCATAGATGAACTTGGTATGATTATGACTAGGGATTATTCGGTGTAATCATGACCGTAATGTTACAAATGCTGTGGTAAAAGTCCTCATTGGCCCGTAGTGCATTGATGGACAGTTGTTGGCATGATCATGACCATTATTGAATACACAAATATTCTTGGCCCGTAGTGCATGTATAATTGTGGTCGTGATACTAAAGAATATCCTTGGCCGTAGTGCAGGGGTGATTTGATGATGTAGATTATTTATTAAGCTGAGTCCCAGCGATAAAAGTGATGAAAAACCTTTTAAATCATAAAAGATAGTAGATTTTATTCTCTACTTGACTCTTGTAATGGATTGCTTGTTCCGCTGCAGTCAAACTTGATGTTTGTTATATTTTATCAGTTTAACACTGTTGAAGGCTAACGATAAATTATTCTACATTATCTTAGTCTTAATATTTCGTACTAGGCTAGTTGAGCTCATCCTTTCTTTCACTGTTCTCTTCAGGAAATGTGAACGTAGCTGGGACTAGTCGGGGAACAGAGTGATGGTCCTAGATGGTGCATTAGTAGTCCTCACCATTCTGTGAAATAGTGTGATAATAATTGTAATGTGGACTCCTTTTGAGTTTGTATAATCTCTAATAGACAATATTTGTATTCAAACTCACAGTTTATATTTTGTCGTATTATACACGACAGTTGTATTATTAAGTTGTATTTGAATTCTGTACCATGTATCTAGCGACTTAAGATGGGTGATGTATACCTAATTTTGGGGGTGTCACATTATCCACTGAGCCAAGTGTTGATTCTGACAGTGGGGAGCCCATAGAGGTAACTAATTCTCCCACTGAGGATGAACTATTCGTTGGGTTGACAATAACTCTGATTGATTCTCCCAGTATTTCTGCTATTGTGACCCCACATTCTGTTGAGTATTTAGAGCATAGTCTGCATATGGTGACATATGAGACGGATCAGCCTAGGGCCTTGATGCTGACAGCTTTTTCTAGGAGAGATGCCGGTCTATTTGAGAGAGATGATGCTTTAGCTTGTAGAGATACCGCTGTTACTGAGCGAGATGAGGCTAGATCATCTAGAGATGCAGTTGTTATTGAGCGGGATGGCACTATATCTGCCTGAGATGCTGCTATTGCAAATAGTGTTGTATTGAGGTCCCATACTCCCGATATCATTGCAGAGATGATCATATTCATTGATGAGCATATTATCACCATGAAGATGGATGTGGACTTCTTGGCAAGTGTTGATACCCTTGGGTAGGAGCTCATAAAGTTACCCCCTTCTTCTAAGAGGGATGCCATGTTGGATTTGATAGCGCACATACATACTGATTTGTAGATTGGATTTTCCTGCACAGACTAGCTTAGCCATATTTTTCATGTACAATACATATTGTATATATCAAATAGTATTATATATGGCAGGGAAATATATTTTGATGCACTTCCATTTTAGTTATACCTTGCTACTTATTTGATATATGCCTGTTTCTCTAGGGGCTTATGATCTTGATGTATTCTGAATTCCCTCTTGATGGATGGATATTGAGAAGTCTTAGGATCTTTTAGAATGGATCGTTGATCTGTGTATTCCATACCCTCTGGTGTCTTGGGACTGGTTTTTGTATGTGGTTATGAAGAGGATTATGGCTTTCCTCTCTAAAGTTGATTGCCCCACAGATGGTCACCGGTACTCCTTTGTATTAGGGAGGCCAGGTAGTTCCATCTCTTATGGATTGATGTTTCTATTTGAGGACTCAACTGCAGCTTAGATTTTCGCCGATTCTCCCATTGGTGTGGGGAGACCAGGTAGTTCCGTCCCTTTGGTCTAAGCCGATGCGGTGTGGTTTGAAAGTTGGAAGGATGATCCCAGTACCGTTAACAAGTTTTTGTGTTTTTGGTAGGGGTGAGACAAAACCATGAATGGCTGCCTATGTACTCCTATTAATTAGGGGAGATCAAGTTTGTGTAGTTCGAACCTAGCGTAAAAAGGTTCAAAGTTATATATGGTGAAAAGGGTGTAGAGATTTTTTTTCTATAGTTAGACCGAACCATAAAAATGGCTGCCTATGTACTCCCGTGTATCGAGGAGATCAGGTCTGCGTAGTTCACCCCTGGTGGGACAGACTGCAGATGTGAAAAGTTCTATCCCTAGTGGGACAAACTGAAGGTGTGAAAGGTTTAATCCCTGGTGGGATAACCTAAGGATGTGAAAAGTTTTATCCCTTGTGGGACAAAACTGAAAGTGTGAAAGGTTTTGAAAACCTGAGTTGAGTGAAGGATCTGATGATCCAAAACCAGGCTGCTGGTTAGAAAGTGTGTTTGTCCTTGATGGGTCAAACAGATGGGAAGAAAGGTTGTAGATAGTGAAAGGTTTTGAAAATCTGAATTGAATGGAGATCTAGTGATCCAGAACCAGGATGCTGGTTTGCAGATAGGTTCAGACATAGTACCTTTTCACGGTGTCTGAGTTGATGAGTTTTGGAAATTCATCACCATCCATTTCTTGCAATCTAAGGGCTTCTCCTGTCAATACCTCCTTGACAACAAACGGGCCTTCCCAGTTTGGGGCAATATTTCCTTTGGATTGATCTTTGTTGTCAAGAACTTTCTTTAAAACCAAGTTATGTTCTTTGAATTACCGTAGCTGGATTTTTTTGTTGTAGGATCTAGGGATCCTTTCTTGGTATAACTGACTATAGAAGATGGTTGCGACCCACCTTTCATCTATTAGAGACAATTGTTGGTACCTATCTTGTAACCATTGGTGTTTATCTAGTTGAGCGTCTATCAACACTCTGAGGGATTCCATTTCCACCTCTATGGGGAACACTACTTCCATGCTATAGGTTAATGAGTAGGGGGTTGCCCTAGTGGAAGTGCGCATTGATGTTCTGTAGCCTAATAGAGTTAGAGGCAACATGTAAGGCCATCCTTTGTGATTGGCGAACATCTTTTGCATGATCTTTTTGATATTCTTATTAGCCACTTCAATAACACCATTCATCTTTGGACGGTAGATAAAATAGTTGAGATGTTTGATGTGGAATTTACTACATAACTCCTCCATCAGTTGGTTGTCGAGGTTTTCAGCATTGTCTAACACAATCACCTCTGGTTGTCCATATTAACAAATGATATTATTACTGATGAAACCAATGATAACGTCTTTAGTAACCTGGGGGGAAGAGGCTACTTCTACCCACTTGGTGAAGTAGTCGATCATGGTGAAGATAACACGATGCTCATTGTTGGTTTTGGGCTCGATCGGCCCGATCACGTCCATTCCCCATATCGAGAAGGACCAGGGTGAACTTATATTGTGGAGCTCCCTTGGAGGGGCGTGGATAGCATTCCCATGAATTTGGCATTGGTAACATCTCTTGTCGTGATCATCATAGCCAGCCTTGAGAGAGAGCCATTAATGCCCTGTTCTTAGTATTTTCTTGACAAGTAGAGGGCCGCTCATGTATGGGCCACATACTACACCATGGATTTCATCCATGAGCCTCTAAGCTTGGTTTTTGTCCAGACATCTGAGAAGACCTAATCCTGTATCTCTTTTGTAGAGCGCGTCTCCACTCAGGTAGAATTTCATAGCCATTCGATGGATCCACTTTCTTTCAGCCTGACTCACCTCAGCAGGTGTAGATCCATGTCGCAGATACTCCTTGATATGATTATACCAAGGGTGTTGGACGGGAGGTAGTTCATCCGATACTTCTCCAATATAGTTCCCATAACGTGGTGCCTTCTGCCGGGTAAATACGATAATTGGTATGTTTTCATTGTCAAGTATGTTGATCAAGGATGCCAAAGTTGCTAGTGCATCCGCAAAGTCATTCCTATTCTGAGGAATGTAGACGAAGGTTATTTCTTCAAACTCCGAAGCCATCTGAATAACATATCGATGGTGAAGCAGTAAATGTAGCTTTTTGGTGTGATAGATCCCAGTGGTTTGTCTGATTACCAATTCGGAATCTCCAAAGACAGTTAACCATCTGATGCCCATGAATTGGGTTAGTTTCAACCCCATAATACATCCTTCATACTCAGTTGTGTTATTGGTGCAGGCAAACTAAAATTTGACGGCAACGGGATACTGATCCCCCATAACGGATACTAGAACTGCTCCAGCTCCAGAACCCTCCATGTTTACAACTCCATCAAAATATATCTTCCATGATTGGTGTGTATCATCCTGATGGTGTTGCTGAACTGTCATTACCCCTTCATCGGGGAAATATGTTTCTAAGGGTTTGAAATCCACTGACGGTGTGGAGGCCAGTTGATCCGTAATTCCTTGACCTGTGATAGACTTCTGAGTCACGTAAACGATGTCAAATTGCTGTAGGATCAACTGCCATTTGGATAGTCGACAATTCAACATTGGTTTCCTGAACACGTACTTGAGAGGATCCACGTGGGAAAAGAGATGGGTTGTGTGACCATTTAGGTAATGTTGTAATCTCATGGAAGCCCATGCTAAAACACAACAAGTTTTAATCAGAGTGTATTTGTGTTCAATGTTGCTGAATCTTTTGTTGAGTTAATAGATAGCTCTTTGTTGGCCTCTATCATCTTTCTGTCCCATCATGCAGCCCATGGCATTATCATTGATTGACAGGTACATAAATAAGGGAATACCTTCCTTGGGAGGTTCCAAAACAAGAGCTTTGATTAGCTGTTCTTTGATTACGAGGAAGGATTTCTGACACTCATCATTCCATTTCATGGAGGAGTTCTTTCTTGATAACTTGAAGATAGGCTCACAGGTTGCTGTGAGTTGGGAGATGAATTGGCTGATGAAGTTGATTCTTCCCAAAAATCTTCGTATTTCCTTCTCTGTCTGAGATATGGGCATTTTCATGATGGCCTAGATTTTTGTAGGATCCAGTTCAATCCCTTTGTGGCTAACTAGGAATCCTAGCAACTTGCCTGATATAATACCAAAGGCGCATTTGGATGGATTCAACTTCAAGTTGTACTTACACAACCGACTGAAGAGCTTTTTAAGATGGTCTAGGTGGTCTTCCTATCTTCGGGACTTGACAATGATGTCATCCACATAGATTTCTATCTCTTTGTGCATTAGATCATGGAAAAGAGCCATCATGGCTCGCTGATAGGTAGCTCCGGCATTGATGAGGCCGAATGACAACCGTCTGTAGCAAAAGGTTCCCCAAGGAGTGATGAATGCAATTTTCTCACGATTCTCTTCAGCAACCATGATTTGATGGTACCCTGCAAAATAATCAACAAAGGAGTATATATCATATTGAGCTATATTGTCAATGAGTATTTGGATGAATGACATAAGAATGCTATCTTTGAGACAGGCTTTATTCAGATCCCTATAGTCCATGGAAACTTGCACCTTTCCTCCAGGTCTAGGCACAGGGACTATGTTGGATAGCCATTCAAGGTTAAACTCCACTCAAGTTTTAATCGCCTGAGTTTCTGCCTGACTGGATTGAATCCCTCTTTGATGGGAAGGAGATGAATGACGATGTCAGTTGACAAACCGACCATATCTTCATGAGACCATGAAAAAAATCCTAGAATTGGGTCAATAGAGTAACCATGTCATTCCTTTGGTTTGGAGTAAGGTCCGTACCAATCTGGATTTGTTTTGGGTTTTCTAAGAGGTTCTAAGGTTAAAAGAGGTGGTTTGCTTAAGATTTGGCTTGGGTTTATCTTCGACCCATTCTTTGATCTCTTGAGGTATCTCATAGTCCTCTTGTTCAATCTCCATTAAGTCTGAGTCCAACTTTACATCAAAGTTACAATCTTTGTGAAGAATAGGCACCTCATCAACAAGTTTAGGAATATCTAAATTTAGAGTCCTGAAATAAAATGCTTTCACTTAATATATGAAACTGTTCAATCATACAAAGTGTTAGCATGAAATGACAAAAACAACTACTAATATTATACAACAAAAGTAAGCAGTTATTGTTATCTACATGGTAGAGGGAGTTTCTTTACCCTGATCGGCAAATGCAAGGATTGCTATTCCAATTGCCAATGGTCAAGTTCTGGTGGACAGCTATGATGAAGGGGTTGTTGTCGTCCTCCTTCTCTTGAATGATGACTATGATGTCTAGACAATCATCATCTGGAATATCACTGTTAATACTTCTCATCTCTTGACTTACCGACATTACCTTAGCAGAAACTCTAGGTTTCAGAGGTGGCGCCCCAAAAGGTTGATAGTGAGTGTTGCTCACCTCAAGGGTTTGGAAGCTGACATGCTCAACTTTTACATTGAAACTGATAAGGGGTATATCACTTTGAACAGGACACTCTGGCTCAACACTGACAGTGACCAGACTACTGTTGATGATATATTTGAGTTGCTAATGAAGAGTGGATGGGATGGCTCCTGCCATAAGAATCCACGATCTTCCCAAAAGTAGGTTGTATCTTGTAGTGATCTTAAGCACTTGGAAGGATATGTAGAATGTATGTGGAATGATTTCCACGGGTAACTCAATTTCTCCGATAGCATTTCGCGGAGATCAATCAAAAGCTTTGATGATTGTATGCTTACTTCGAATCCTGTTGAGATTGATGCTCATTTTTTGCAATGTGGAATAGGCGCAAATGTTTAGGGATGATCCCCCATCTATTTGCACTCCTCCGACCACATATCTGGGAGACATAACCGCTATGTACAACGGTTTGCAATGAACCATCCCTTTGGGGGGGTATGTCATCATCGGTGAAGGATACCACATTACTGTTGAAGATGTGATCAACCCGATGATGAAATTTTTCAACATCCACTGTGAAAGTCCAATAATAATCTAGAAGGGGGGTTGAATAGATTATTACTGATTTAAAAAATTATCTTAGGCCTTTTTGATTTTGTGTATAATTAATTTATAGTGTTAGAATTTAATATACAAGACAGTAAAAATCAATCACACAATTCACAAAGATTTATCTGGTTCACAACATACACCCTTTGGTATGTTACTACGTCCAGTCTCAAATTCCTACTTGGAACTTGAGATCCTATTACTATCAGTAATAAGCACTCCTTCAACAGGCGGAGAAGCCTTTACAAAGTTTTATAGACAAACTTTCAAATATTCAACTATTCTATCTTGGACAGCAAGCTCCCCGCTCCTTCCTCAAGTTTAGTTGTACCTTCTTTTGAGTTCAGTTCTATTCTATAATCTGGTCTTGAAACAATAATCTCTTCCTTACCTCACAAGTAAACTAGAGACCCAACTTCCTGCTGGCTTCTCTAAGACTCTGGTCTTGGTCAAAGAATTTACTCGTCTTTCTCACATGTACATAAAATAAACTAACTCAAATTCTTTCTTCGTTTACAAATGAGTTTATAACAAATTGCTTCTTGACTAAGCTGATACAAGATAAGAACAGAGTAATGTTTCTCAAATAAACATATAGAAATTCTTGTTTAGATCCACTTATGCTTCTAATTAAGCAAGTATATGATATTAAAACACTTTATAAAGAAATTGACAATTCTATAAAATAAAGAGTGTTTTTCTATGGATAATATAGAATTTTTTCTTAGTTAGTTCTTACAAGTATTATATGGATTTATTTTTATCAATACTTGTATAACAGAATAAATCAAATCAACGAATAAGTATAATCTCAGTTAAGCACAAATTGATATAACAAATATTATTTGTTTAACTTAAATAATATATAAGAATATTTTATCTATTATGTGAATTAGTTATAAATAGTGTCACTTGGTACTATAAGGAATCGAACGGTTAGATTCCTCTCCGTAGAGGTTTATCTCCGTAGCTTTGCGGCGTCCAAGTATAACAGAATTTATAATTTTCACAATTGATAGCTATATAAATATTTTTAATAGATCACTACGATTCTCAAATCCGGTTCGGATGACTACTCTTTTTGGAGCAGTATCTCAGTGTTGTTTTGAGCTATCAAGTGTCGTATCTATTTTACAATATTTATATAAATAATATCAATAAAAAGTTACTGAAGACTATAAGGAATCGTACGGTTGGATTCCTCTCCGTAGAGGTTTATCTCCGTAGCCTTGCGGCGCCCAAATATCTTTTTATTTGATAAATAGATGAAATATAGATATATAAAATTGTGTAGAACAATAAGTATTTGTATATCTATAGATATAACACCAGTAAGAAATAATTTCAAAAATTAAACTTATCTCAATACTTGGACCAATTGTTTTCTTCAATAATAATCAGAACTTATGTATAAAACTTTAGAGAGAATGTATGCAAGGAGAGTATGATTTTCTTTTCACTAAATTGGTAAAAACCAAATGAATGAAATACTCCCTATTTATAAGATTTTTGAAGTTGGGGCAAAATAGTAATTTCAAAACTAAAATTTTTGAATGTACGAATATGATCAATTATTTTTGAATGAATGGTCCAGATCAAGGCAATATTTTTACGCGGTAGGAGTTGAAAAAACGCCTAGGCGTTTTTCTACCTTTTGAGCATTTATTGCTTGTTTGATATTGCCAGCCAACACATGGTTTTAAATATTGTCCCGAAATGATAGTCACTTAGCACACACATGTTTAAAACTTTAAGGAAATGGTAGCACATGCAATAACCCACACTTTAGCACACACGGTTTATCACTTAATTATCACATACATATTTATTACACACTTATATGTAGTATATATATAGTAAATAACGTATATACGATATAATATATATATTTTGGATAGTTTTATGTTTTTGAAAATATTTTGCCCAACTTTGTTTTTAGAAAAAGAAATAGGGTATCCTTGCCTTGAATAATATAAAAATTAATTTATTCAACACTTGACATAAAATATCAAGGTCAGTAACAAATTAATTCAAGTAAAAACAATAGTAAATAATAAAATAAATATAATCAATATTTACATAATTGTTATCATCAAAATATAAAATAAAAATATAACTATCAATCTCCCCCTTTTTGATGGTGACAATTTTATATAAAAATATTTTTGTTTTTAGAAAAACTCCCCCTTAAATTGTGAACCCCTTTATAATATATTTTATTTAATCAATCATAACAGTTTATGTAATATAACAGTTGGCAGTTTATATACTATATAAATATTAGTTATATACTGGCTGCCGCTGCATATTTTTCTTCTCCCCCTTTGTCATCATAAAAAATGACGGGGTAAGAAGATCAGAAAAGCTGCAAAAAGAGCGTTAGAAAAACCTGCATAGTCAGTTAGTCCAAAAGGAATATGTACAATACGAGACAGTAGAAGCAGTACTAGTAGCCAAAGTAGTTAGAGGAGGAGAGAAGGGCGAGGGATTAGGGAGTACAGTCATCCGAAGTAGTAGATAAAAGAAACAAGTAGTTAGTCACACATGATCATACAATTGAATGTCCTCTAGATCAAGAGGAGAGAAATGAGACATATCCGAAATATTGTCTTCTGCATTTCTGGTGGAGGAATAGACACAGTAAAATTCGGTGTAGTATTGGCATTGAATAAATTCAACAGCATGTTGTTGTGCTCTAGTAACAGACATACCACGGATTTGATAGTGTGCAAGATAAGTTGAGTATCTTCCAGTTCTTCCAGAAGCAGTGTTTGATTTTGAAGTATGAGTTGATTCATACTGTTGATAGAGGCAAGTTTGGAAGTCATATTGATGGTGGTTTCCAAATTTTCATTATCCAGAGGTTTAAAGACAATGAGTGGTTGTGGTGGTAGATTGAGGTGAGCAATGATATTGCTAGTAGGAACATGTTGAGATTGATGAGTGGTTAGAGGAAGATCTAAATAATTGAAAATTTTGGTGAGCAGAAGACTGAACCCGAGACGATTTTGCTGAAAACAGAATTCAAATGAAGAGAGCAGAAAATATGCCAGATTGTAAGGCATACACTCATTTAGTAAACCCTTGATAATTTCCAAGTCAAATGGTAACATTTTGCGATCATCCCGAACAGGCATAAAATTTTGTCTTAGAATTTTGCCTAAAAATTGACACTCAGGAGTTAAATATTCTAAACCAACTTTGCGTGGAAAGTCAAACAAAACAAATGGTACCAGTTGGTCAGAAACCACAAAAAGATTGAATTTAAACAACATACATTCTTCAACTGATATTCCAGAGGGATGTAGATAAGAATTTACCCTAGGTAATTCTAGAGTAGAAGGAGATATGTTGAGAGCATTGACAATAAATATTTCATCAATTATATACGTTTGGCCTTGAATATAAGTGGTTATACTCTTTAGTAACCCTGATGAGTCAGTTGAAAACTCCATGTGAGAATAAAATTTAGCAATGAGACTAGGATAAATAGATTTGTCATGGAAAGAAATCAGACAGTCCCACCCAACATTTTTAAAATTGTCAAATAGTTTTGAAAAACCATGAAAGGTAATGACATTGCCGGGACAAAGATTATGACGCATATATCTATATTTAGACTAGGCAGATATAGTAGTGAGATGAGGGACAACATTTGAAAATTGAAGTTCAGAATGGAGAGGTAAATCTTTTCGTTCGGAAGAGAATAAGTTAGTCATGACAAGTATGGAGGCAGGAAGTAGAGGAGAGAGTATGAGATGGAGACAAGATCGTACAAAGAGATTCATATTTGAAATGATCTATTTATATAGAAAGAAGGAAAGAAAATATTGTATTTCGGCAGGTAAGATGTACTCTAAGTAAGTAACAATTAATAAGTTGAGAAAGGAGCATGTAACAGAATTACACAGTAACTAAGTGAAATGAACATTTAAGAGACACAGTAAGTTAAACATGGTATGATTACAAGAGACAGTAAATATTTAAGAGAAGCAGTCGGGTAAACCCGAAATAGTAAAAATTGCCACATGTCATGGAAAGAAACTAAAATTTAGTCAAGTCGTAAGAATGATTTCTGAAAGTCTGGAAATATTTTATAAAACACGACAAGAAATTTGTATTTCAGCCATAAAATTTTCAAGGTGGCAGGTAGAGTGTAAGATTGCAAAATTTATGGCAAATCGTAAGGGACATCAAATAGCAGTTAATGCATTTAATCAACTCGAGAATGCCAATATACACATACTATATAAGATGCAGAAAGTAAGCCCGTGGACATCAATATCCACAACATATAAATGATTGATAAGAGAAAAATATAGTTGTATGCAAAAAGGGAGATAGAAGGATTATACCTGAGCTAAGTTATGTGTTGAGCTTTATCAGGATCAAAGCAGCAGTGAGCTCAAGAATGATAGAGAGAAAATATACATACTATGCAAATATATAAGTACAGATATATATATATATATATATATATAATATTTTAGATATGAAAATATGTAGATACAAATATTTTAGTAAAACAAAAGTATATATATATATATATGTATATTTAACATAAATATATGTTTTTGATGGGTTTTAAAAAAATGGGAACAGATCGTAGTAATGAGAGACCGTGATAAGATACAAGAGGTTGCTGAAAATATTGATTAATTTATGATCTCAGTTGAAGTCTTAAACATAAAATGTATTCTGCAAACATGCACGCAGCATGCCTAAAATTTTTTAAGAAAACTTCAAAGAAAATTTTAGTAAAAATCTTAAACATTTTTAAAGTTACAAACTGAATAGTTCCTCTCAGATTTCCAAAAAAAAAATTAGAACCCCCCTAAAAATGTAGTGAAACGAACAAACAACAAAAAATGTAAGAACATATACGATCATCAAAAGGAGATTCAATTGTTTGCAGATCTAAAAGAATTTGACAGATTTAAAAACAATCAAACACTATTTGGCAAAAATCCTGAATTTAAAAATTGAGGTTCAATAAAAAAATCCAACTATTTGAAAGAATTGGAAAAAATAGATTATAGCAAACAATTTGCCCAAAACCAATTTTTTTTCAAAATACAGAT
The DNA here is from genome assembly GCA_020205505.1 of Panax japonicus. NCBI lineage: Eukaryota > Viridiplantae > Streptophyta > Magnoliopsida > Apiales > Araliaceae > Panax > Panax japonicus. The sequence continues at coordinate 70,036,980 of CM035107.1, read as the reverse complement.
TTTGACAAGAAAGCAGATATTTGTAAAAAAAATTCAGATAAAAATATGATTAATGAAGGAACTGTGAGAGATCGTAACATATTTTAGAAAGATTTTATGGTTAAGAAGAGGAGAATAGAGAGTGGTAAGGTTGGAATGATGCCGGAGATTTAGAGTAATCGACGAAATGGATCTGATGAATCAAGAGAGAGAGAGAGACAGAAGAGAAAGTTGAGAGGAGAGAGAAAAAGAGATTAAAGAAAATGAATAAAAAATAAAAATTATATATATATATATATAGTTTGATTTACCTGATGATCCAATGGTGAAGAATATAGATTCTATCTTGATCAATGGCCAGAAATAGATCTCAGTTGTGCTTCTTTTAAAGAACTGATCCAATGGCTGAGATTAGTGCTTAGATTTAATCTGATGGCTTGGGAGCGTGATCCGTGTGCAGTTCATGCTGAAATAGCATTGGCTAGATTCGTGGGACGTGGTTTTGACCGTTAGATGAACATAGAGAGATGATGCAGATTGGTAAGAGAAAATAAATGTATATACAGTATTTGTTTTAATAACAAAGGTAAATTATATATATATATATATATATATGTATAGAAAATAAATTAGATTTAAAAATAATTAAGAACATTTATCTAGCATTCCTAGCTCAATTCTTAATTTGAAAAATCTTTCTGAACTCAGTGGTTTAGTAAATATATCCGCTATATTTAATTCAGTGTCAATATGTTCTAGCTTAATATTTCCGTTATTAACATGATCACGTAAAAAGTGATGCCTAATGTCTATATGTTTCGACCTAGCATGCAAGACTGTATTTTTGCTGAGATTTATGGTACTAGTATTATCACATAAAATTGAAACACAGTCAAATTTTAAGTTATAATCAACAAGGGTCTGTTTCATCCACAATATTTGAGCACAGCATCGTGCAGCTGTGATGTATTCCGCTTTGGTGGTTGAAATAGATACGGAATTCTATTTCTTAGAAAACCAAGAAACCAAACATCCTCCTAGGAATTGGCAGGTACCACTGGTACTTTTTCGATCGACATAATGACCTACATAGTCAGAATCTGAAAAACATACTAGATTAAATGGTTGATCCTTAGGATACCATAGACCCAATTCAGTGGTTCCTTTAAGATATCGAAACATCCTTTTCACTGTGATCAGGTGAGATTCTTTAGAATCAGCTTGAAACCTGGCACATTTACAAACACTAAACATGATGTCAGGTCTACTTGCAGTTATATATAATAGACTTCCGATCATTCCTCTATATTTCTTTGAGGCAACAGATTTTCCATTTTCATCAGTAATTAATTTATCCGTTGTAGACATAGGAGTGCTAAGAGGTTTTGCTGATTCTAAGCCAAATTTTTTGATCATTTCTTTACAGTATTTAGATTGAGATATATGAATACCTTTTTCTCCTTGTTTGATTTGCAGTCCGAGGAAGAAGCTTAATTCTCCCATCATACTCATTTTAAATTCTTTACTCATACTTTCATAAAAATCATTGCACATGGTAATGTTAGTAGAACCAAAAATAATATCATCAACATATATTTGAATTACCAAAATAACATTATTTTTATTTTTAGTAAATAAGGTAGTATCGACAGTTCCTCTTTTAAAGCCATTTTTAACAAAAATTACTTAACCTTTCATACCAAGCTCTAGGAGCCTGTTTTAAACCATATAGAGCTTTATATAATTTATAAACATATTCAGGATGACTAAAATCTTCAAATCCAGGAGGTTGTTTAACATAAACTTCCTATTCTATAACACCATTTAAGAAAGCAAATTTTACATCCATTTGAAATAGTTTAAAATTCTTATGACATGCAAATGCTAATAACATACGAACAGATTCAATTCTAGCAACAGGAGCATATGTTTCATCATTGTCAATTCCTTCCATTTGATTATATCCTTGTGCAACTAATCTTGCTTTATTACGAATACTAGTTCCATTTTCATCAAGTTTATTACGAAATACCTAGCGAGTTCCAATGATTGAAACATCCTTAGGTTGTGGGTCTAATTCCCATACTTTGTTTCTGGTGAATTGTTCAAGTTCGTCTTGCATAGCCATTATCCAATCTTCATCTAGTAAGTCATCTTTTATTAATTTAGGTTCAACTTGAGACAAGAAAGACAAATGACCAGCTAGATTATGTGCTTGTGATCTAGTTATAACACCTTTTTCAATAGTACCAATAACATTTTCAATAGGATGATTTTTAATAACATTAGACTCCTTGGGCAAATCATTCAACTGAGGGTTTGGATTTTCAAGAGGATTTTCAACAATAGGTGGAGATGCATTATCTAGTTTTGGTTCTTCCATATTTCTGAGAATATCTTCAATGACAACATCATTATCAGTTAGTTCTTTATATTTTGGAGGAGGCTGAGTTTCATCAAAAGTTACATTCATTGATTCTTCCACAACTAGACTTCTTTTGTTGAAAACTCTGTATGCTTTACTATTAAGGGAGTATCCAAGAAATATTCCTTCATCAGATTTAGGATCAAATTTCAATAAGTGTTCTTTGGTGTTTATAATAAAACATTTGCTCCCAAAAACACGAAAATAGTTTATTTTTGGATTTTTTTTATAGTAGAGCTCATAGGGAGTTTTGAGCAAGACGGGTCTTAATAAAACTCTGTTTAATATGTAGCATGATGTTGCCACTGCTTCAGCCCAAAAATACTTTGGAAGACGGTATTCATTTAATATAGTATTAACCATTTTTTGCAAAGAGCGATTTTTTTTTCAACTACACCATTTGACTGAGGTGTATAAGGAGCAGTGAAGTTATGACTTATATAGTTCTCATCACAGAACATAATGAAATCAAAATTGTCAAATTCTCTTCCGTGATCAAATCAAATAAAAACGACAAAATTCCCCTGTTGATTTTGAATCTTTTTACACAGAGTAGAAAAAGAATTAATAGCCTCATTTTTAAATTTTAAAAAATCAACCCATGTAAATCGTGAATAATCATCAACCAAAACTAGAATATATACAGCACCACCCATGTTGTATTTAGGGATAGGTCTAACAAGGTTCATCTATATCAATTCTAAGGGTCTAGAGGTTGACACAGTGAGTTTAGGTTTATGAGATGCATGAATTTGTTTACCTAATTCGCATGCTTCATAGATGTGGTTTTTAAGAATTTTTAATTTAGGAAGACCACGAACATGTTCTTTAGAAGAAATGTTATTTATGAGTTTCATATTGATGTGTCCTAGTCTGCGATGCCAAAGCCAAGGATCCTCATTTGCAAAAACAACACATACGTTATGTGACGCCTCCAAAATAGGTCCATTCCATCCAACCCATTCTGAGTCGCCAAATATATGGTACAGAAAACAACTACAACTTTATTACAACAATTATGGTACAAAATACAACAACAGATATGCTGTGAGTTTGGATACAAATATATATCAAATGTGACACATGTCTCAACCGTGGACAGCACCTCACAGTGACACCTTACATAAAGGTATAGTCAAAACTGTTTTAGAAACTAAAATCTTTGGGAAGTTTTCAATGAAACCTTCGTACATGGGAGGCCATGAGTCTAGGTTATGATAGATATCATATGGCCACAGAATTATCCTTGGTTGACCCAATAGATCCCAAAGAAAAATAATAAGATTACTATCATATTTTTCTCAATGGTAAGTCTTCTCTTGACATATCATTATCTCCACTGTCTTTAATTGAGAATTATACTTCAAACAAATACCAAGATTATATAGGTAGTGCTCATATATATACTCAGCAAGTGGATGAGCACATCTTTGTCTTATGATGATACGAGGTTGTATGTCATTAGACATCTTGTATGATAGTGACAAAACACCCTTCCAACGTTGGGTTCGCCTCACCCTCAATAGCTATAGACCACTGTTCTATTCCCCTGTTATCCCCCACTCGACCCAGCTACACTTTTATTACTTGAAAGGAATTGTGAAGCAAAAGGGTGAGCACAACTAGCTCAGTAAAGAATATCATGACTAAAGATAATTAAATTATCAATAGCCTTCATCAGTAATAAATCAGAGATTTAGAACATATGGTAGATGATAAAAATTTCAACTACAGTTGCAGTGGAACGAGCAATCCATTAGAAGAGTCAAATAGACTATGAAGTCTATTATCTTCTCCATGTTAAAAATCCACCAACAATGTTTTATCCCTGTAACATCAATCAACAATTCTAGTCCACAATCATATGAATAACTCATAATCATAATTATAGTTCTAAATTCCTCTTCTCATGCAGGACGAAGATAATTTTCATCACCTATCTTTACCTGAAACATCAAAGATCATGGTTACACCAAATCACATTTCCTGTTCATAATCATACTAATAACTTCATCTTTGCACTACGACCAAAGATATTCATTTGTATCACCAGTTGGTCATGTTCATCTCAACACTTGTTCATCATTGTACTACTGGCCAAAGATATTCAACAACATGTCATCTTTGCACTACGGGCCAAAGATATTCATCAACAATTCATCTTTGCACTACAGGCCAAAGATATTCCTCTACAGTTCATATTTGCACTACAGGCCAAATATATTCATCAACAGTTCATATTTGCACTACATGCCAAATATATTATTATCTCAAAGAAATATATAATCATTTCAGAATTTATATAAACAATAATTATAACCATGTTGATCATTTCACCTCACAGTGACACCTTACATAAAGGTATAGTCAAAAACTGTTTTAGAAACTAAAATCTTTGGGAAGTGCTCAAGGAAACCTTCATACATGGGAGGCCATGCGTCTAGGTTATGATAGATATCATATCGTCACAAAATTATCCTTGGTTGACCCAATAGACCCCAAAGAAAAATGAGAAGATTACTATCATATTCTTTCCAATGGTGAGTCTTCTCTTGACATATCATTATCTCCATTGTCTCTAATTGAGAGTTATACTTCAACCAAACACCAAGATTATATAGGTAGTTCTTGTAGATATACTCAGCAAGTGGATGAGCACATCCCTATCTTATGATGATACGAGGTTGTATGTCATTAGACATCTTGTATGATAGTGGCAAAATATCCTTCCAACGTTGGGTTCGCCTCACACTATTTGATTGACCAAATATAACTACTAAATGATGACCACCGTTCTATTCCCCTGTTACCCCCGCTCGACCCAGCTACACTCTTATTACCTGAAAGGAATTGTGAAGCAAAAGGGTGAGCATAACTAGCTCAGTAAAGAATATCATGACTAAAGATAATTAAATTATCAATAGCCTTCATCAGTAATAAATCAGAGATTTAGAACATATGGTAGATGATAAAAATTTTCAAGTGGAACGAGCAATCCATTAGAAGAGTCAAATAGACCATAAAGTCTATTATCTTCTCCATGTTAAAAATCCACCAACACTATTTTATAACTATAACATCAATCAACAGTTCATTTCCACAATTATATGAGTAACTCATAATCATAATTGTGATTCTAAATTCTTCTTCACACCCAGGACGAAGATAATTTTCATCACCTGTCTTTACCTGAAACATCAAAGATCATGGTTATACCAAATCACAGTTTATGTTCATAATCATACTAATAAATTCATCTTTGCACTACGGGCCAAAGATATTCATCAACAGTTCATCTTTGCACTAATGGTCAAAGATATTAAACAACAGGTCATCTTTGCACTACGGGCCAAAGATATTCATCAACAATTCATCTTTGCACTACATGCCAAAGATATTCCTCAACAGATCATATTTGCACTACATGCCAAATATATTCATCAACAGTTCATATTTGCACTACAGGCCAAATATATTATTATCTCAAAGAAATATATAATCATTTCAGAATTTATATAAACAATAATTATAACCATGTTGATCATTTCACCTTTGCACTTAAGCTAAAGATATTTGATTATAAATTCAATGGTCACGATCATACTAGTCAACAATTCAACTTTGCACTACTGGCCAAAGAGAATCCATAGTCATGATCATACCAAAAATCTACCCATCTTTACACTCATTTCAAAGAGAAATATCATTATTAGGGTTATAAAAATGTTATATATGATAATAAAAATAATATGATCAACATACAGTTTTAATCTCAAGAGTAATATTCATAAATCAACTATAATTTGATTAGAAAAAGAAACCAATTTTGTCATGAATAGTAACTCATGAATAGTAATCCATGAATAGTAACTCATGAATAGTAACTCGTGAATAGTATCTCATGAATAGTAAACCCAACACAAAAAGGTAGAAATTCCACAATAAAATCCATACCGATATTTCGGTATAATGATATTGAAATAACATTTCTTAAACTTATAAACAATTTTATTTTAATTGTTTACACTTTACTAAATAATGAATTTAATCATTCTAAAATGCCAAACTCATAAGATTTCGTCACCAATAACCAAAACCCTCATCAAAAATCTGCATATAACTCATGTATGATTCTCAAGCCATAAAATCATATTTTCCAATTTTCTTACTTCACATAACATATTTAATTCATTTACTCATAACTAGTACATTTTCATGAAAAATACCAAATTAGTTCCAAAAATATTTCTTTTCTGAGATTTAACAGAATATAGTCCCATATTGAACATATATTTTTCTCAAAATTTTTAAAATTCATTTACTATTTTTCATATGGCCAAAATTGCCGAATATTTAGACATTTATCATAAATTATACTTTTATCCAAAAATTCCGAAATTCACAGAGTGCACTGATATTATATAGATGTACTCCCAATAAAAATTTCATCAATTTTGGAGTTAACCAGAAGGAGTTATAAGCGGTTACTTTTAAAATAGTCTTTTCTCATAAAATTCTTAACTCTTAATATATTCATCCAAAAATTAACATTTTTGGACACAATCAATAAAACTCATCAAAATATCATTTCAAATTTTTCCAGAATTTTTGAAGGTCTGAAAAGTTACGAAACATGAAAAACATAACAACCCTTAAAATCCCTTACCATCCCTTACCTCAAAAGAGCAGCACTTCTGACTGGATATCAGATATGATACTGAAGGAAACTTGCACTGATGAATATCAACTCACCAAGTATCTAAATACTCATAAAATTCACGCAATAATCTAGGGAGAAAAAGAGAGAAAACTTATGAATTCTGGTGTGATTTTCAATTCTAACTTAGCCCTCTATTTATAGGAAAATATTAGCACGCCGAAGCAGACTTGACCTGCTTCCTGATGGTTTTACCTGCTACTATTTCACCCACCAAAAATCAGCCATCTCCCCCAACAACCAAGAGTGGGGTCCACTCAATTCTAGAATTTTCCACCAAAACCTAATTTCCGAATCAGTTAACCTCTTAAAATTCATAACAAATTATACGTTCATTTTTAACGGTTCAAATTTTGTGGATATATACTCAACTTATAAATGTATAACATATCCAAAAATTACAACGATCCAACGGTCGGATTAAATATTATAACTCACACAATAAAGCTGTAAGAACACCGATTTGATCTTTTAATACCTCCAATCCGATAAAATACTAATAAAATACCTCAACATTAATTCCTTCATTTATAACCACATAAATAAATCCATCATTTATATCCACATCAAATACATATTTCTTTATCATATAAATCAATAATTAATTATTCACAAATAATATTACAGAATCACAATAATGACAACCAGGCAGTTCCCAAGAAAGAGGGGGCTTTCCAATAAAAATTTCTCCTTACTGGCGCGCAATTAGTTGACCAAACCTCTCCTTGACAGAACTTTCTAGACATTGCCAATAATGCTATCTAATAATATTATTCAAATAATATGAATTATTGATCTGATAATGGGAAATACTGTGCAGTGATAATTATTGAAACAACAATAATATAAAATATCAACGCAACAATTATTGAATCAGTAAAATAAAATATTGAACAGTAATTACTGTCACAATTATTGAGTAGTGCCTTCTTACTTAAGAATTGATAATTTAAAAATATTGTGCAATACCGTGTGCTACTATTCAATAATGCGTATTACTGTATTTTAACCACCGGGTATTCCAACAGTGTTAACGGTAACAATTACGCCGTTATTTATAAAAACTTAATTTTTGTCATTTTCTTCATCCGACAGTTATTCGTTATGGGGCCCACAAATGGCTGCGCCGTAGTACAAATATTCCCCGACAAAAAGAATATTCCATGACCAAACGAATATTCCCCGACAACAATGAATATTTTATAACCACTTGTGTATTTTGAAAAAATTCATATATCACCCTTAACTTTAACCTTTTATCAATTTAACCATTTACTGAATAGTTATTATAAGAAAATTGAATATTTTTATTTCATAAAATTCAGGGTCTTACACGTTATCTAAGTGAGAGTATGCATCTAAGTCACAAGTATACACGTTTTGATATCTAGGATAATCTAAGATTAATTTATTAGTTTGATCAAAAATAGAGCAGTTATGTGTACTAAATGATATTATGAAACCACTATCACATAGTTGACTGATAGACAGAAGATTATACCTGAGTCCAGTAACTAACTGAACATTTGAGATGGTTATGTGTTTGTTACGAACACATCCAACTCCAATTATTTTACCTTTACTGTTATCACCAAAAGTTACCTCACCAAAGTTTGTAGATTGCAGATTTCTTAATTTGGATTTGTCTCCGGTCATATGTCTAGAACATCCACTATCAAGATACCATTTTCTTTTATTCATATCAGCTGCAAGACATACATGCAATATATGTACTAATTTTACAAGTTGGTACCCTTTAAATTGAAGGGTCCTTAGGGTGAGTTTTCCATTTTGTATAAGGAGTATTTGAAGTTTCCTTTACAAAACTTGGCATATGATAATCTAATTTAGTTGAAAAGAGCATTCTAGGAGTAACTGGATTGTAAAAAGTATGATAATTTGTTTATGGAATTCTCTTCTTGTGATGGTTGGTGCAGTATATGTTCCTTTGGGAACCCAAATCATTTTTCCTTTATAGTTTCAATTTCTAGCATTGCACATATAGAAGGAATGACCATTTCTATTACAATAAGAACATTTTGTGAAGGGAGATGCATGACTTTCATTTTCTTTGATTTTAACGTGATACAATCTTGTCTTTTTATCCCCTTGTTTCACTTGTATATCCTAAACCTTCTTTATTAAAGCTACATTTTTGTTGATTTAATATGACATCAAGATTTTCTTTTCCTTTTGTAAATTTATAAATTATATTATTTAAATCTTCACGTTCTTTGGTCAAATTTTCAATTTTGTAATTATTGTTTTCTATTTCTGACTTTAAACTTGAATTTTCATTTTTAATTTCTTCAATTACTGCTTGATTATTTAATTGATTATCTTCATTAATTACGGCAAGTGTTGAATTTTCAATTTCAAGATTTTCAAATGAGATAATACGTGAGGAATTTTCTATTTCAAGATTTTTATTATATTTCTTAAGTTGTTCTAATTCTTCTTTATTTTCTAGGTTTATTTCATTTAAACTTTCATTAGTGATAATTAAATTAGCATTTTTAATTTCAAGACTTGTATTTAATTTTCTTAATCTTCCTAATTATTCTTCAGTGGTGAATTCATATTGAAAGTCCAATATTAATCTAGAAGAGGGGTTGAATAGATTATTATAGATTAAAAAATTATCTTAGGCCTTTTTGATTTTTTGTATAATTAATTTGCAGTGTTAGAAATTAATATGAAAGACAGTAAAAAATCAATCACACAATGCACAGAGATTTATCTGGTTCACAACATACATCCCGGGTATGCTGCTACGTCCAGTCTCAAGCTCCTCTCCAGGACTTGAGATCCTATTACTATCAGTAATAAATACTCCTTCAACAGGCGGAGAAGCCTTTACAAAGTTTTATAGATAAACTTCCAACTATTCCCAACTAATCTATCTTGGACAGCAAGCTCCCCGCTCCCTCCTTTAGCTTAGTTGTACTTCCTTTCAGTTCAGTTTTATTCTATGATCTAGTCTTGAAACAACAGCCACTTCCTCACCTCACAAGTACACTAGAGACCCAACTTCCCGCTGACCTCTCTAAGACTCTGGTCTTGGTCGAAGAATTACTCGTCTTTCTCACAGGTACATAAAATAAACTAACTCTAACCTTTTCTCTTTTACAAATGATATTACAACAATTTGCTTTTCAAATAAGCAGATAAGAATTTAGTACATATTGATGCTTCTCCATTAAGAAGATAATAATTTAGTACAAATTGATGCTTCTCAATTAAGCAGATAATAATTTAGTACAGATTAATGCTTCTCAAATAAGCAAATAAGAATTTAGTATAGATGGATGCTTCTTAAATAAACATATATAATTTAGTACAGATTGGTGCTTCTCAAATAAGCAGATATCAATTAAAGATCAAATATATTTATAAAAGTTCAAAGACTTTTATACTTGAGAAAATATGCTTCTTAGTAAGCAGATATTAAGTTGTGCTTTGATTAAATAAAGGTTCTGTGTAAGCAAATATGAAAATTATGCTCTGGTATAAAAGTTTAAATAACTTTTATATTTTGTGTGAAAAATGATTCTTGAATAAGCAAATAAGTAAATTAAGCACTAGTATAAAAATTTAAATAACTTTTATGTTTTGAGTAAAAATGCTTATTGAATAAGCAAATAAGTAAATTAAGCACTGTTATAAAAGTTTAAATAACTTTTATGTTTTGAGTAAAAATGCTTCTTGAATAAGCAAATAAGTCAATTTTAGCTTTAGCTCAAAAATGCTTCTGTTTAAGCAGATATATAATTTAATGCAAATTATAAAGAAATATTTATTCTTTATGGAGTAAAGAAAATTCACTTTATGTTTAAATAACTTTTTAGAGTGAAATTACTTATGAGTAAGCAAATAAGTTATTTTAAGCTTTGAATCAAATATGTTTCTATTTAAGCAGAAATATTCACTTAAGTTTGTGAAATAAAAGTTTAAATAACTTTTATATTATGCAATAAGTATTTTATGAACAAATAAATTTATGAACAAATACTTGTGATGACAGATATCAAGTATAATAAATAAAGCAGTTAAGCATTACTTGATATAACAAATATTATTTGTTTAACTCAAATAATATATAAGAATATTTTATCTATTATGTGAACTTTTATAAATAATGTCACTTGGTACTATAAGGAATCGTACGGTCGGATTCCTCTCCGTAGAGGTTTATCTCCGTAGCCTTGCGGCGCCCAAGTATAACAAAATTTATAATTTTCATAATTGATATTTATATAAATATTTTCAATAGATCACTACGATTCTCAAATCTAGTTCGGATGACTACTCTTTTTGGAGCAGTATCTCAGTGTTATTTTGAGCTATCAAGTGTCGTATCTATTTTACTATATTTATATAAATAATATCAATAAAAGGTTACTGAAGACTATAAGGAATCGTACGGTTGGATTCCTCTCCGTAGAGGTTTATCTTCGTAGCCTTGCGGCACCCAAGTATCCTTTTATTTGATAAATAGATGAAATATCGATATTTAGAATTGTGTAGAACAATTTATATTTGTATATCTATAAATATAAATAAGCAAGAGATAATTCAAATAAATAAATCAAATAACTTATCTTAATTTACTTAGACCAATTTTTCTCTTCTCAAATGATTAGAACTTTGATAAGTAGAGAGAGAAAGCTTCTTAGAGAGAGAGTATGTAGGATAGAAATCTTTTTTTGAAAGTGAATTGGCAAAAAGAAAAGAAAGAAATGCTTCCTATTTATAGATTTTTAAAGTCAGGGGTAAAATGGTAATTTTTGAAATCTGATTTGAAATTAATGGTTGAGATGATCAATTTTGAAATGGACGGTTTGGATGAAAAGATGAGCCACGGATTGCCAAATGGTCCGCCTACAAATTTCTGCCCAGGCTATTTTTAAACTACACAGCATTTATTGTGAACTCATCAATTCGGTCAAAGTTTCAAAGTGCCAGTTGTGTCCCAAAAAGCTAGTCACGCTGTTTTGAAGAAGCTAGCATAATGTTCATTATATTATGATACTGTTATAATAATGATTCTCTCAAGATAAGGGAACCACTTCTCTCTCTCTTCTGCTTTCTTGTTCCCCATTCCGTGATCTCCCTCCTTTTCCCTCATTCTCCTACTCTCTCTCCTCATCCTCCTCTCCTTTATTCTCTATATAAAGGAAGGAAATACAGAAAGAAAGATACACAGAATTCTCTGAAGAATTTTCTCTCTCTTTTCTCTTGCTTATTCTCTCTAAATTTATGCAGCAATTATAAGAGTTTATTTCTATACTTTGCTAAAGTTTTATAACACGTTATCAGCACAAAGCTCTAACCAACTGAGACGGTAAAATTAAATTCTTGCAATTTATTATTATACTACCGATTGGGCTGTGCCACCAATAATATAATTTTATTCTTTTAATTTCCATTAAATTCTGTTATTTACAATGATACCATCTATCATTGTTAATCTTACAAGACTTAGTGGGAACCTTTTTATTTATTATTCAGCAATTAATATTCTGTCGGAATATCCCGTCGGTGTGAATTTCACCTGACCTAGTTCCATTATTTATTATTCCGCATTTATTATTCCGTTGGAATGTCCTGTCTGTGTGTTTTACACCGGACCTGGTTCCGTCGTTATTATTTTGTTGAAATGATCTGTCTAAGTAGATTACCGCATGGCGGGTGAAGATCCATTTGCAGTTTTGAATATATATATATATATATATATATTAATAGTATATATACATTAACGATTGCTTATTCTTTTTACTAAGATAATATGCTAATAACATATATAAGAATATTTATATTTGCAGTTTATTACCACATGAAGTCGTGATTTAGTTTATTTTTATATATATCATACATGCAATTATTTATTGTTTTAATAAATAATAAAATTGTGTTTTAACCCAGAATAGATGGCAAACTTGGCAAAAATAGATTTTTCTATTTTGAAAATATCTGGAGACAACTATTTGGCTTGGGTACTTGATGCAGAATTGCACCTTAGTGCAAATGAGTTAGAAAAGACCATTGAATCAGGAAATACAGCTACTTCGGCACAAAATGCAAAAGCCATAATTTTTCTTCGTCACCATATTGATGAAGGATTAAAGACTGAGTATTTAACACTCAAAGATCCTTTGTCTTTATGGACGCAACTGAAGGAAAGATTTGATCACCAAAAAATGGTTGTTCTCCTTAATGCCAAATTTGAGTGACTTAATTTAAGGCTACAAGATTACAAATCAATTACAGAATATAGTTCCAATGTTTATAGAATAACCTCTATTTTGGCTTTGTGCGGAGATCCAGTTTCTGAATCCCAAATGTTAGAGAAAACGCTCTCAACTTTTCATCCCACCAACATGATTCTGTCACAACAATATAGACAGAGTAAGTTCACAAAATTCAGTGAATTGTTGTCTATCCTCCTTGTTACAGAAAAGAATAATGAATTGTTGTTGAAAAACCATCAAGTATGGCCAACGGGTGCTACACCATTGTCGGATATTAACAGCACGTCATTTCAGCAGAATAAACGTGACAATAGATGGTCATATAAAAAGAAGCCTTGGGGATGAAAGAATAAACGAGGCTATCTTAACAACAAATTCTAGAACCGCGAAAATTCAAGCCACCAGAAGTGGCAAGTGTTTGAGTCGGGTAAAAATAAAGAAAATGCAACACAGGAAAAGAACAAACCAGATGTTTGTTTTAGGTGTGGGATGAATGGGCATTGGTCGCGTACCTGTCGTACGCCGAGGCATCTGGCTAATTTATTCCAGGAGTCTCAAAAGAACAAAGTAATGGAGGCAGAAACAAACTTTGTTAATCATCAATTGAATATTGTTGATGATTCACCAATGACCAACAATGAGGAAAAGGTTGATGATATTACTGAACCTTCTAAGAGTATCTTTTGGGATATCGTTTAAATTCTTGTATTAATTAAACACCTTGCATATATAATATTATTAATTTTCATTGTATACGTGGTATGTGTTTCTCATGAATAAAATTATATTTGAAATGTAACTTTTCTTATTTATGTTTTTATATGTGTTAGACCATTTTTTTAATGGATATGGAGGATATATGTTTAGCAGATAGTGCAACAACTCATACAATCCTTCAAAGTGAGAAATATTTTTCACAACTGATCAAAGCTAAGGGAAATGTAGGAACTATCTCTGGCACATCAAATTTAATCGAGGGATTTGGAAAAGCTAGTTTCTTGCTACCAAATGAGACACAAGTTTTTATCAAAAATGCTCTATATTCTAATAAATCAAGAAGAAATTTGCTTAGTTTTAAAGTTATTTTACTAAATGGTTTTCACATTGAAACAACCAATGAGAATGATAATGAATATCTTCTCATTACTTCTACTATTTCTGGAAAAAAGAATATCTAAGAAAAACTTCATTCAATTTCTTCTGGATTATATACTATAAAAATTAGAGCAATTAAGTCTCATACTGTTATGATTCCAAAACTCATAGATTCCTAATCACTTATGCTTTGGCATGAAAGACTCGGTCATCCAGGTACTTCTATGATGCGTCGTATTATTGAAAATTCTTCTGGTCGTCCTCTCAAAGAAAAAAAGGGTTTTTCCTAGTAGTGAATTTCCTTGTGCTGCGTGTTCTCGAGGAAAATTAATTGTTCGACCATCACCAGTAAAAGTTTATAAAGAAGCCCCAAAATTCCTAGAGAGAATTCAAGCAGACATTTGTGGACCTATTCACCCATTGTCTGGCCCATTTCGATATTTTATGGTTTTAATATATGCTTCAACTAGATGGTCTCATGTTTGTCTTCTCTCTTCTCGAAATTTTGCCTTCTCAAAACTTCTTGCTCATATGATCAAGTTACGGGCTCAGTTCCTGGATCATCTAATCAAGTCAATTCGACTTGATAACGCAGTTGAATTTTCATCAATGACTTTTAATGATTTTTGTATGACTATTGGAATTTCCATTGAGCATTCCGTTCCTCATATTCATACACAAAATGGCTTAGCTGAATCTTTAATAAAAAGACTTCAACTAATTGTACGACCATTAATGTTAAGGGCTAACTTACCTACCTCAGTTTGGGGTCATGCAATTCTTCATGCTGCAGCCATCATTCGAGTAAGTCCAACGGCTCTTCATAAATTTTCTCCTCTACAGTTAGTTCTTGGACAGATACCCAACATATCACACTTTCGAGTTTTTGGAAGTGCAGTATATGTTCCAATTGCACCTCCACAAAGAACTAAGATGTGAGCCCAACGAAGAATAGGTATTTATGTTGGTTTTGATTCTCCTTCTATTATCAGATATCTTGAACCTTTAACTGGAGATGTTTTTACTGCACGTTATGTAGATTGTCATTTTGATGAATCTGTATTTCCAACATTAAGAGGAGGGAAAGTTTTAAATAAAAAACCCTCTGAAATATCATGGAATGCATCAGATTTAAATTCACTTGATCCTCGTACATAACAATGTGAAATTGAAGTTCAAAGAATTATTCATTTACAAAATATTGTAAATCAAATGCCAGATGCATTTAATGATGCTAGAAAAGTGATAAAGTCACGTACACCTGCAGTGAATACTCCAGCAAGGATAGAAATACCTATTAAAAAATCAAATTCTGGAGAATTGACGAATAAGGTAATAGAAGAATCTAAACCACGCCAGAAGCGTAGAAGACCGGTTGGTGCAAAAGACATTGTACCACGAAAATCAAAAGTAAATAAGGGAATCCCAAAAGGAATACCCGCTCCAGAAGTAGCACTTATTCCAAGAGTGGGAATAGCTCCAAAAGAGGTAAAAACAGCTCCAGAAGTAGCACATATTCCAAGAGTGGGAATAGCCCCAGAAGAGGTTCAAAATCTCAGTGAAGGGATAAGAGATGAACACCAAGAGATCTCAATAAATTATGTACATGATGAGAAAATATGGGATCGAAGCAAAGTCATAATTGACGATATATTTGCTTTCTCTATATCATCAGTTATTACTTTGATTCCTGACACGGATCCTGAACCACAAAACGTGGAAGAATGTCAGAAAAGAAAAGATTGGCCAAAATGGAAAGATGCTATTCAAACTGAGCTACAATCTCTATTGAAAAGAGAAGTATTTGGACCAGTAGTCCAAACACCGCTGGGTGTAATCCAGGTTGGAAACAAATGGGTATTTGTATGAAAGCGAAATGAGAAAAATGAAATTGTGAGATACAAAGCCCGACTTGTAGCTCAAGGATTTTCACAAAAACCTGGTATTGATTATCAGGAGACATACTCTCCAGTAATGGATGGAGTCACTTTTCGCTTTCTGATAGGTATGACAATCATGGAAGGTTTGGAAACACGTCTAATGGATGTTGTAATAACATACCTATATGGCTCACTTGACAGTGAGATTTACATGAGAATCCCTGAAGGATTGAAAATGGTTGAATCACAAAGGCCATTGTATGGGTTGAAACAGTCTAGTCGTATGTGGTATAACCGACTTAGTGATTATTTAATAAAAGATGGATATATAAATGATCAAGTATGTCCATGTGTTTTTATTAAGAAATCACAAAGTGGATTTTCCATTATTGATGTATATGTGGATGATTTGAATCTTGTAGGTACTCCTGAAGAACTCATAAGAACTGCTACTTATTTTAAAGATGAATTTGAAATGAAAGATCTTGGAAAGACAAAATTCTGTTTGGGAATACAAGTGGAGTATTTAGCATCTGGAATTTTTGTTCATCAATCCACATATGCTGAAAAGATTCTCAGTCATTTTCATATGGATAAAACTCACCCTTTGACTACCCCGATGGTTGTTCGATCTTTAGAAGTTGATAAAGATCCATTTCGGCCTCTGAAAAGTGGGGAAGAAGTTCTTGGACCAGAAGTTCCATACCTAAGTGCAATAGGTGCTCTTATGTATCTTGCAAACTGTACACGGCCTGATATTACTTTTGCTGTCAACTTGTTAGCAAGATACATTTCTTCTTCGACTAAGAGACATTGGGATGGGATCAAACACATTTTGAGATACCTCCGTGGAAGTATAGATCTTGGGTTATTTTATCCAAGAAATTCAACGTCGCGATTGGTTGGATATGCCGATGCAGGATATTTATCAGATCCACACAATGGAAGATCACAAATAGGTTATGTATTTAAATATTGTGACACGGCTATATCCTGGAAATCAACAAAGCAAACCATGATAGCTACATCTTCAAATCACTCAGAGATACTCGCTATACATGAAGCAAGCAGAGAGTGTGTTTGGCTGAGATCAATTATTCAGCATATTCAACAATCATGTGGATTACCATCAATCAAAGATATTCCTACAATTCTGTATGAGGATAACGCTGCATGCATTGCTCAACTTAGAGGAGGATACATCAAGGGAGATAGAACAAAGCACATTTCACCTAAATTCTTCTTCACACATGAGCTACAAAAGAAGGGTGATATAGATGTGCATCAAATTCGATCATGTGATAATCTAGCCGACTTATTCACAAAATCGCTACCAAATGCAACGTTTGTAAACTTCGAAAAAGGATCGGAATGTGTCGACTGAAAGACTTATGACAACATTTCATCAAGGAATAATGAATTCCTTTTGAGGGGAAGACTGTACTCTTTTTCCTTAGTCACGATTTTTATCCCAATGGGTTTTTCCTGACAAGGTTTTAACGAGGCAGTCAATTAAGATATTTATGTAAAAGATATGTACTCTTTTTCCCTTCGTTAAGTTTTTCCCACTGGGTTTTCTTAACAAGGTTTTTAATGAGACATAATTTTCTATTATAGGGAATCAGGGGAAGTGTTATAATAATGATTCTCTCAAGATAAGGGAACCACTTCTCTCTCTCTCTCTTCTGCTTTCTTGTTCCCCACTCCGTGATCTCCCTCCTTTTTCCCTCATTCTCCTACTCTCTCTCCTCATCCTGCTCTCCTTCATTCTCTATATAAAGGAAGGAAATACAGAAGGAAAGATACACAGAATTCTCTGAAGAATTTTCTCTCTCTTTTCTCTTGCTTATTCTCTCTAAATTTATGCAGCAATTATAAGAGTTTATTTCTATACTTTGTTAAAGTTTTATAACAGATACAATGCATGCATGAAAGTTATATATATATATATATATATATATATATATATATATATATATATATATATATATATATATATATATTATGGTATATGTACTAACACACACACACACACACACACTTTGCATGATACTTATTATATATGCTTTATATAATGCATGCATGCATAATTAATAACTATATATATAGTATATGTAAGACCCCGAATTTTATGAAATAAAAGTATTCAATTTTTCTTATAATTACTATTCAGTAAATGATTAAATTGATAAAAGTTTAAAGTTAAGGGTGATATATGTAAATTTTTCAAAATAAGCAAGTAGTTATAAAATACTTATTTTTATTGGGGAATATTCGTTTGGTCATGAAATATTCTTTCTGTCGGGGAATATTCATACGACGGCGCAGCCTTTTGTGTGCTCCATAATGGAAAGCGATTGTATGAAGAAAGCGACAAGTATAAGTTGTTTACAAATAACGGCGTAGTTGTTACCGTTAATACTATTGGAATACCCAGTGGTTGAAACACAGTAATACGCGTTGTTGCACAGTAGCACACGGTATTGCACCAATTATTGATTCTTACGTAAGAAGACACTACTCAATAATTGTTATAGTAGTTACTGTTCAGTATTTTATTTTATTGATTCAATAATTGTTACGTTGATATTTTATATTATTGTTGTTTGAATAATTGTCACGGCACAGTATTTCCCATTATCGAATCAATAATTCATATTATTTGAATAATATTATTAGATAACATTATTGGCAATGTCTAGAAAGTTCTGTCTAAGAAGAGGTTTGGTCACCTAATTACGCGCCAGTAAAGAGAAATTCATATTGGAAAGCCCCCTCTTTCTTGAGAACTGCCTGGTTATCAATATTGTGATTCTGTAATATTATTTGTGAATAATTAATTATTGATTTATATGATAAGGAAAATATTCATTTTATGTAGATATAGATGGAGAAAATTTTTAAAGTGACAATTGTTAAAAATCGATATTTTATCTTTTCTGATAAAATAATATTTTATTATATTATTATAATATAATAATGATGATATTTTAACAATGAATGTGTGAAATATGAGTATATGAGGAGGAAGAGTATTTTTGTTGCATTAAATGATTAACACATGTTTTGTGTGTCGGTGGACCCCATTTCTTGACTGAAATTTGATTATAGCCTATAAAATCGTCTGTATGTGGATTTCGGTCAATTTCTGTTTGGAATTTGGAAAAACTTTCTTCTGCAAAGTTGTAGATAATTGAATTTTCTATAATAAGCCGCGAGATTCAAATTTTCTGATAAAAGGGCTATTTATTATGAATTATTGAAGTTCTAAAGTTCCGAAATAATTGATTTTTGGAAGTTTTAAATAATTATTTTAAGAAAAACGTTTTTCTTACTTTTTCTAGAAGGTTAGCATGTGTGAATTGCTGAAAGTCAGATTTCAAGGAGTGTGTATACTATTTTTATAATTATTATATTTTATTAAATTTTTTGCTTTGGTGTTCTAAGCAATTTCATATAAATAGGTGCTTAGGTTAGAATTGAAAAGTACATCAGAAACTGAAGTTTTCTCTCTATTTCTCTCTCTATATTATCGAGTGTATTCTTGTGAGTATTTTGATATCTTGAGTGTTGCTATATGGTGCAAGTTCATTCAGCGTTATTCCAGTCAGAAGTACTGCTCTTTTGAGGTAAGGGATAGTAAGGGAGATTATTTTCTTTATAAATGATATTATTTCTTCAATATCATTATGCCGAAATATTGGTTTGAACTTTTTATCAAATTTGGAACTTTTTCATGTCGGGATTACTATTCATGAGTTACTATTCACGAGTTACTATTCATGAGTTACTATTCACAAGTTACTATTCACGAGTTACTATTCATGACGGGTTACTATTCACGAGTTACTATTCACGAGTTACTATTCATGGGTACTATTCACTACAAAATTAGTTTCTTTTTCTAACCAAATTATAGCTGATTTATGAATATTACTCTGGAGATTAAAAATATGTATTGATTATATTGATTTTATTACCATATATAACATTTTTATAACCCTGATGTTGAAATTCTCTTTCACTGGAGTGTAAAGATGGGTAGATTATTGGTATGATCATGACTAGGGTTCTCGTTGGCCATTAGTGAAAAGTTGAATTGCGACTGGTATGATCATGACCATTGAATTTATAATTGAATATCTTTAGCTTAAGTGCAAAGGTGAATTGATCAACATTGTTATAATTATTGTTTATATAAATTCTGAAATGATTATATATTTCTTTGAGATATTAATATATTTGGCCTGTAGTGCAAATATGAACTGTTGAGGAATATCTTTGTCCTGTAGTGCAAAGATTAATTATTGATGAATATCTTTGGCCCATAGTGCAAAGATGACATGTTGTTGAATATCTTTGGCTAGTAGTGCAATGATGAACTGTTGATGAATATCTTTGGCCCGTAGTGCAAAGATAAATTTATTAGTATGATTATGAACAGGAACTGTGATTTGGTATAACCATGATCTTTGATGTTTCAGGTAAAGACATGTCATAAAAATTATCTTCGTCCTGGATAAGAAGAGGAATTTAGAACCACAATTACGATTATGAGTTATAAATGTGATTGTGGACAGGAATTGTTGATTGATGTTACAGGGATAAAACATTGTTGGTGGAATTTTAACATGGAGAAGATAATAGACTTTATAGTCTATTTGACTCTTCTAATGGATTGCTTGTGACGCCCCCAAAATTAGGTATACATCACCCATCTTGGGTCGCCAGATACATGGTACAAAATTCAAATACAACTTACTAATACAACTGTCGTGTACAATACGACAAAACATAAATTGTGAGTTTGAATACAAATATTGTCTACTAGAGATTATACAAACTCAAAAGGAGTCCTCATTATAATTATTATCACACTATTTCATAGAATAATGAGGACTACTAATGCTATCCTCTGGACCAGTACTCCGTTCCCCGACTCGTCCCAACTATATTCTCATTTCCTGAAGAGAACAGTGAAAGAAAGGGTGATCTCAACTAGCCTAGTAAGAAATATTATGACTAAGATAATGCAGAATAAATTATCATTAGCCTTCAACAGTGTTAAACTGATAAAATATAATAAACATCAAGTTTAACTGCAGCGGAACTAGCAATCCATTAAAAGAGTCAAGTAGAAAATAAAATCTAC
This sequence comes from Panax japonicus, assembly GCA_020205505.1. NCBI lineage: Eukaryota > Viridiplantae > Streptophyta > Magnoliopsida > Apiales > Araliaceae > Panax > Panax japonicus. The sequence goes on along the minus strand of CM035107.1, from coordinate 70,015,481 downwards.
TATCTTTTATGATTTAAAAGGTTTTTCATCACTGTTATAGTTGAGACTCAGCTTAATAAATATTTCACATCATCGAATCACCCCTGCACTACGGCCAAGGATATTCTTTAGTATCACGACCACAATTATCCATGCACTACGGGCCAAGAATATTTGTGTATTCATTAATGGTCATGATCATACCAACAATTGTCCATCAATACACTACGGGCCAATGAGGATTTTTACCACATCATTTGTAACATTATGGTCATGATTACACCGAATAATCCCTGGTCATAATCATACCAAGTCCATCTATGCACTACAGGCCACATATGACTTTCAACATAATATAAACATGAGGATGATGACAATGATATAAGAATTCAATAAAACAAGTTCAAGAATTAATTTATCCAGGAACCAATAACATCCAAACTGTCAACATGATACTGCTTTGTAGAGTAAAATTCAAGAATACTTAGAAGAATATTTCCATGAAAGGATACTGGATGAAGCGTAAATATCAAGGATATTCCACTAATTTCATGGAGTATAGAAGTTAAATTTTTAACCAACTGAGTATAATAAAGAATGGAATAACAAAAGAAATCACCATGCATGCGATAGACTGCATAGGCAGGTTATTCCAACAGAATAATAAATAACGGAACCAGGTCCGGCGTAAAATACACAGACAGGATGTTCCAAAAGAATAAGAATAAAGATGGAACCAGGTCCGGTGTAAAACACACAAACAGGATGTTCCAACAGAATAATAATAAAGACGGAACCAGGTCCGGTGTAAAACACACAGACATGATGTTCCAACAGAATAATAGATGAATGTCACCAAGTATAGGGTAAACCGCGTATACAGGTTATTCCAACAGAATAATAAGCAATGGAATAACAACAGTTCTCTTCATGAATAAGAAAGAATAACACCCCTTACTTTAGTAGGGGATTGAATACTGCAGTAGTGTAGTAACAGAATACTCTTCTTCTTTCTCTTTTATTCTCTCTATACTTTCTCTCTCTATAGCTTGAATGAATTCATGAAAAATAATGAAGCACTAGGCCTCTATTTATAGAAGATTTCTAGCTTAGCACTTGCCATGTGAAAAGGCAAGTGGCTTGACGACTGGTGATGTGAAAAGAAAAGTGGTTTGACGCCTATAATGTGAAATGATAATTGGTTTGACGCCTGTAATGTGAAACGACAAGTGGTTCGACGCCTGTAATATGAAACGACAAGTGGTTTGACGACTGGTAAAGGTAATTACTATTGACGAAGGTAATTACTATTGACGAAGGTAATTAATATTGACGAAGAGACTCTTAGATGATGACATATGGGCCCCCCATATAATAACCAAACTTACCACAAACGTCTCATAACAGACTCTTTATATACATCAAGGATTGAATAAATATTACCACAAATCATTTTATTTGTAATCAACACATATTTAATCTTTCAACAATTATTAATCATTTATAACTTGTCGTCTCAATTATTGATTTAATAATATAACATATTATACAGATGATACTGTGACAATAATTGAATCAATAATATAAGAGATATGATGCAGCAGTTACTGTAGCAATAATTGAGTATAGCTGAGTGACTTCTCACGTAAGCATCAATAATCAATATCGTGTGCTACTATGCAACCACTCGTATTACTGTACTTTTACTACCGGGTAGTTCAACGATTTTAACGGTAACACCTCTGCCGTTATTTTTATAGAAAGATAATTTTGTCGTTTTCTGACTACGACAATACTTCCGTTGTGGGGTCCACCAATGATTGAGCCGGCGTACGAATATTTCCCGACCAAACGAATATTTTATAACAACTTGCTTACTTTGCAAAATTTATAAATATTACCTACAACTATAACATTATATCAAATTTATTCCATAATATTCAAAAATAATATTTATAGAAAATTTATTTTTATTTATAAAAGTTGGGGTCTTACAACCTCCCCTTCTTATGAAATTTTGCCCTCAAAATTAGGGTACGTACCTTGTATATCGAAGAGGTAAGGATACCTTGATTTCATTTCAGATTCTAACTCCAAAGTCATTTCCTCAACATCGTGGTTTCTCCACAAAACCTTGACTTGAGGTATAACTTTTGAGCGTTGAATATGTTCCTTCTTATCCAAAATTTGAACATGAACCTCTTCATACGTCAAATCTTCCACTATTTCGTCCGGTTCTAACTCAATAATGTGGTTCGGGACTTTCACATATATTACGTAACATGGATATGTGAAAAACGTTATGAACACGAGATATACTTGGCGGTAAAGCTAGTCTATAGGCCGCAGTTCCTACTCGATCGAGGATTAAAAATGGGCCGATGAATCGAGGATTGAGTTTTCCTCTCTTTCCAAATCTTGTAACTCCTTTCCATGGAGCAACACGTAACAACACATGATCTCTTATATCGAATTCCACGTCCTTTTGATGAAGATCAGCATAACTCTTTTATCGATTTTGTGAGGTTTTTATACGTTGTCGGATCGTTTGAATCTTTTCTGTAGTCATACGTACCAACTCCGGTCTCAACAACGTTGCTTCACCCACCTCATCCCAGCATACTGGAGAACGACACTTTCTTCCATACAACGCTTAGAATGGAGCCATGTCAATACTTGCTTGATAACTGTTGTTGTAGGAAAACTCCACCAATGGTAAGAGCTTGTCCTAACTTCCCTTGAAATCAAGGACACGGAGTCTTAATAGATCTTCAAGAGTTTGAATAGTCCTCTCCGACTGTCCGTCTGTCTGAGGATGATATGCCGAGCTAAATTGTTAGTCTGTGCCCATAGCTTTTTGCAAACTAACCCAAAATTGTGAAGTAAATCTTGGGTCTCGATCAGAAACTATGGATACCGGCATACCATGCAGTCTTACAATCTCGTTTATGTACATACGAGCAAGACGTTCAAGTGTATAAGTTTCTCATATCGGTAAGAAATGAGAAGACTTGGTCAATCTATCAACAATGACCCAAATCGCATCTATGCCTTGACAAACCTTAGGAAGACCGGTAACGAAATCCATGGTAATGTGCTCCCACTTCCATTCTGGAATTTCAAGTGGTTGCAATGGACCTTTTGGTACTTGATGCTCCGCTTTAACTCGTTGACAAGTTAGACACCTTGAGATAAACAACGTTATCTCTCTCTTCATATTTCTCCACTAAAATGTATAACGAATATCATGATACATTTTGGTACTCCTAGGATGGATTGCAAATGGTGTGTTGTGCGCCTCCATCATGATTTTATACTTTAAATCAGGGTCGTTAGGAACACAAAGTCTGGAGTTGACTTTTAGTATTCCTTCTTCATCAATTCTTGCTTCCGACATAGCACCTTCTTGTACTTTCTTCCTCATACGCATCAGCTCTAGGTCTGTAGCTTGAGCTGCTTTATCTTTATCGATTAAAGTCGGTTCTACTCGTATATTCGCTATCGTCACATGCGTCCCTGGAGTCTTTAACTCTATCTCCATCCTTTGCAAGTCACACAAAATGGGCCCTTGCGTTGACAATATCGCACTCGTACTTGTATATGACCTTCTACTCAATGCGTCAGCTACTACGTTTACTTTTTCCAGGATGGTATTGGATGGTATGATCATAATCTTTCAACAGTTCAAGCCAACATCGTTGTCGCATGTAGAGTTCCTTTTGAGTGAAGAAATATTTGAGGCGTTTATGATCCGTAAAGATCTCCACTTTCTCCCCATACAAGTAATGCCTCCAAATTTTAAGTGCAAAGACAACAGCTGTTAACTCTAGATCATGAGTAGGATAATTCCTCTCATATTCTTTGAGTTGTCGCGAGGCATAGGATATGACTTTTCCATGTTGCATGAGAACAAATCCCAACCCTTTGCCTGAAGCATCACTGTAGATGACAAATCCCTCCGAGCCAGATGGTATTGTCAGAACAGGTGCGGAAATGAGTCTCCTCTTGAGTTCTTGAAAACTCTTCTTATATTCTTCGCTCCAACCGAACTTTGTATCTTTCTGAGTCAGCTGAGTCAATGGAGTAGCGATTCGAGAAAATTCTTCCACGAATCTCCGATAATAACCAGCTAAACCGAGAAAGCTACGTACTTCGGTCACTGATTTAGGTTCCACCCAGCTTTGAATAGCTTCAATCTTTGCTGGGTCAACAGATATTCCATGACTTGATACTACGTGCCCAAGGAATGTTACTTCCTCAAGCCAGAACCCGTATTTCTTCAACTTGGCATAAAGCTTATATTCACGAAGCTTTTGGAGTGTCAGCCTCAAGTGTTGCTCATGATCTCCATGGCTTTTGGAATAAATAAGGATGTCATCAATAAAGACGACCACAAAGTGATTCAAATATTCCTTGAATACTCAGTTCATCATATCCATGAAGGCATCATGAGCATTAGTCAATCCAAAGGACATGATTAGGAATTCATAATGCCCGTACCGAGTTCTGAAATCCTTCTTTGGAATTTCATCGGTTCTAATCTTCAATTGGTGATATCCGGAATGAAGATAAATCTTAGAAAAGAATTTGGCTCCTTGCAACTGGTCAAACAGGTCATCAATATGTGGCAATGGATACCTATTTTTGATGGTGACATGATTTAACTCCCGATAATCAATACAAAGTCGCATACTCCCATTTTTCTTCTTCACGAATAGAACAGGAGCACCCCAAGGAGAAGTACTAGGACGAATAAAGCCAATGTCTAACAATTCCTGCAGTTCTTTAACTCCTGAAGTTCAATAGGAGCCATTCGATATGGGGCTTTGGAAATGGGTTTTGTACCGGGTTCAAGGTTGATAAAAAATTCAATTTCACGCTCTGGGGGTAGGCCAGGAAGTTCTTCAGGGAATACGTCAAGAAATTTATTAACAACAGAAATATCATTCAAAGTTGGCGTATTTTTGTTTAGATCTGTGACATGAGCTAAGAAAGCTTGACATCCATTTTTTAATAAACGAATAGCTTTATGGCTTGAGATGACCGTGATTGATTTTAATGGGTTGGTCGCTTGAATTCGCATAATAGGTTGATTAGGAATATGAAAGCTAACAACCTTACAAAAATAATCAATTTTTGCATGATGAGTAGTTAACTAATCAATCCGTAGAATCACGTCAAATGCAAGTATTTTCAATGAAATAAGATCAACAGGTAATGTGAGGGTACCGATTTGAACCAAACAAGACTTATAAACAGTGGATGTAATTAAGGTTTCTCCCAACGGAGTTTCCACAGATAAGTCAAAGTCTAATTTCTCCGGAGTCAAATTTAATCGATGAGCGCAAGTAGGAGAAATAAAAGAATGGGTAGAATCGGTATCAAATAAAGTATAGACTTTGTTAGAGTTTATGATAAGCTTACCCTTGATGACCTCACTTTCTTGGAGGTCACAACAAAAGCTCTCCCTTGCACTACCGGCTTTGACCTTTCTGGGACGGCCTTTGGTGCCTCCATCCTAGCTGAATTTGTCTTCGGTGAATGAAAAAATCAGGCTAAGTGACCTTCTCTTCCACAATTATAACATGCTTTGGACGGCATCGCGCAATTTGGACTGCTATGTCCCTCCCCTCCGCATTTGAAGCATATGATAGGTGGTCTTTCTCCTTCTTTAACAATGGGTGCTGGTGCTGACGTCTTTCCATCATTGTTGAATCTCCTCTTCTTGAAATATCCATTCTTATTGTTTTGGCCCTGATTACCACTGAAGTGGTTACAATTTCTGGCCTGTTGATTCCCTCCACGCTTGTTGTCACCGCTTCGATGACTACTCTCACTGGTATTATAATTTTGTCAGCTGCTCTCTTTTAGTTGTGTTAACTCGTTATCGCGCTCCACTAACTGAGCCCTATTTACAACATCTGAATACAAACACAGTTTATAAGAAATAAGATGTTGACATATCTCCGGCTTCAAACCTCTTAAAAATACTCGCGCTATTCTCTCTTTATTATCCACCAAGTGGGACGCAAACCGTGATAACTCCGCAAATTTTGCCTCGTATTGCGACACGGTCATATTGTTTTGTTCCAACTTAATAAACTCCACCTCCTTCATGTGGCGAATACTTTCGAGAAAGTATTTGTCGTTGAACAGCTCCTGGAACTTCTCCCAAGATATCTTCAGTACAGCAGGTTGAGTACGTTTTACCGATTCCCACTAGTAATCTGCTTCTCCGTGCAATATAAAGGCGGCAAAGGGAACCTTTTTCTCCTCGGAGCATCCCAAGACATCAAATATCTTAGTGATCTGATTTATCCATGCTTCCGCCATAAGTGGTTTTGGCTCTCCCTTAAACTCCAGTGGTCCCAGCTCCTTGAACTATTTAGCGGTGACCGCCCGAGAGTTTTCAGGTTTTCCACCTACGTTTTGGACAGGAGCCGCTCTCGCCTGCTGTTGCATGAATTGCATAAAGCTTCTGAACATTTGATCATTCATCATTTGGTCAGTGTTGTTATTTGCATGAGGATTATTGCCTTCCTGATGCACATTGTCCTGATTATTGATATGTGTTGGATCAACGGTCGCATGTGCTCCATTGTTATTCTCAACATTCTCAGATGTCATTTTCAGATACTGCAACAAAACAAAAGGTTAATTGACATGTAACATATTATCCCTATATTGTGACCGACCAATAAAATAGTACATAAACTTAGGTAGGTCATACTAACGAAGGAATTCCCCGTCTCTCCCCTCCTAGTACTATTCTCACATCTTAGCCAGGATCATATCCCTAAGCTTTGATACCAACTATGACGCCCCCAAAATTAGGTATACATCACCCATCTTGGGTCGCCAGATACATGGTACAGAATTCAAATACAACTTACTAATACAACTGTCGTGTACAATACGATAAAATATAAACTATGAGTTTGAATACAAATATTGTCTACTAGAGATTATACAAACTCAAAAGGAGTCCTCATTATAATTATTATCACACTATTTCACAGAATAATGAGGACTACTAATGATATCCTCTGGACCATTACTCCGTTCCCCGACTCGTCCCAACTATATTCTCATTTCCTGAAGAGAACAGTGAAAGAAAGGGTGAGCTCAACTAGCCCAGTAAGAAATATTATGACTAAGATAATGCAAAATAAATTATCATTAGCCTTCAACAGTGTTAAACTGATAAAATATAATAAACATCAAGTTAAACTGCAGCGGAACCAGCAATCCATTAAAAGAGTCAAGTAGAAAATAAAATCTACTATCTTTTATGATTTAAAAGGTTTTTCATCACTGTTATAGTTGAGACTCAGCTTAATAAATATTTCACATCATCGAATCACCCCTGCACTACGGTCAAGGATATTCTTTAGTATCACGACCACAATTATCCATGCACTACGGGCCAAGAATATTTGTTTATTCATTAATGGTCATGATCATACCAACAATTGTCCATCAATGCACTACGGGCCAATGAGGATTTTTACCACATCATTTGTAACATTATGGTCATGATTACACCGAATAATCCCTGTCATAATCATACCAAGTCCATCTATGCACTACAGGCCACAGATGACTTTCAACATAATATAAACATGAGGATGATGACAATGATATAAGAATTCAATAAAACCAGTTCAAGAATTAATTTATCCAGGAACCAATAACATCCAAACTGTCAACATGATACTGCTTTGTAGAGTAAAATTCAAGAATACTTAGAAGAATATTTACATGAAAGGATATTGGATGAAGCGCAAATATCAAGGATATTCCACTAATTTCATGGAGTATAGAAGTTAAAGTTTTAACCAACTGAGTATAATAAAGAATGGAATAACAAAAGAAATCACCATGCATGCGATAGACTGCATAGGCAGGTTATTCCAACAGAATAATAAATAAAGGAACCAGGTTCGGCGTAAAACACACATACAGGATGTTCCAACAGAATAATAATAAAGATGGAACCAGGTCCGGTGTAAAACACACAAACAGGATGTTCCAACAGAATAATAATAAAGATGGAACCAGGTCCGGTGTAAAAATACACAGACATGATGTTCCAATAGAATAATAGAAGAATGTCACCAAGTATAGGGTAAACCGCGTATACAGGTTATTCCAACAGAATAATAAGCAATGGAATAACAACAGTTCTCTTCATGAATAAGAAAGAATAACACCCCTTACTTTAGTAGGGGATTGAATACAACAGTAGTGTAGTAACAGAATACTCTTCTTCTTTCTCTCTTATTCTCTCTATACTTTCTCTTTCTATAGCTTGAATGAATTCGTGAAAAATAATGAAGCACTAGGCCTCTATTTGTAGAAGATTTCTAGCTTAGCACTTGCCATGTGAAAAGGCAAGTGGCTTGACGACTGGTGATGTGAAAAGAAAAGTGGTTTGACGCCTGTAATGTGAAACGACAATTGGTTCGACGCCTGTAATGTGAAACGACAAGTTGTTCGACGCCTGTAATATGAAACGGCAAGTGGTTTGACGACTGGTAAAGGTAATTACTATTGACGAAGGTAATTACTATTGACGAAGGTAATTACTACTGACGATGGGAAATTTCTATTGACGAAGGTAATTACTATTGACGAGGGAAATTACTATTAACGAATGTAATTATTATTGACGAAGAAACTCTTAGATGATGACAAATGGGCCCCCCCATAAAATAACCAAACTTACCACAAATTTCTCATAACACTCTTTATATACATCAAGAATTGAATAAATAGTACCAAAAATCATTTTTTTTAATCAACACATATTTAATCTTTCAACAATTATTAATCATTTATAATTTGTCGTCTCAATTATTCATTTAATAATATAACATATTATACAGATGATACTGTGACAAGAATTGAATCAATAAGATAAGAGCTATGATGCAGCAATTACTGTAGCAATAATTGAGTATAGCTGAGTGACTTCTCACGTATGTATCAATAATTAATACCGTGTGTTACTATGCAACCACGTGTATTACTGTACTTTTACTACCAGGTAGTTCAACAGTTTTAACGGTAACACCTCCGCCGCTATTTTTATAGAAAGATAATTTTGTCATTTTCTAACTACGACAATACTTCCATTGTGGGGTCCACCAATGATTGAGCCGTCGTACGAATATTTCCCAACAAAAAGAATATTCCCCGACCAAACGAATATTTCATAACAACTTGTTTACTTTACAAAATTTATAAATATTACCCACAACTATAACATTATATCAAATTTATTCCATAATATTCAAAAATAATATTTATAAAAAAATCATCTTTATTTATAAAAGTTGGGGTCTTACATTGCTCATTCCGCTGCAACTATGGTTTAAAAGTTTTATCATCTACCATATGTTCTAAATCTCTGATTTATTATAGTTGAATGTTATTGATAATTTATTTATCTTTAGTCGTGATATTTTTTACTGAGCTAGTTGTGTTCACCCTTTTGATTCACAATTCCTTTCAGGTAATAAAAGTGTAGCTGGGACAAGCGGGGAATAACAGGGGAATAGAACGGTGGTCTATAGATGTTGAGGGTGAGGTGAATTTAACTTGGAAGGGTGTTTTCCCACTATCATACAAGATGTCTAATGACATACAACCTCGTGTCATCATAAGACATGGTTGTGCTCATCCACTTGCTGAGTATATTTACAAGCACTACCTATATAATCTTGGTGTTTGTTTGGAGTATAATACCCAATTAGAGACAGTGGAGATAATGATATGTCAAGAGAAGACTCACCATTGGGAAGAATATGATAGTAATCTTCTCGTTTTTCTTTGGGGTCTATTGGGTTAACCAAGGATAATTCTGTGGCCATATGATATCTATCATAACTTAGACGCATGGCCTCCCATATACGAAGGTTTCCTTGAGCACTTCCCAAAGATTCTAATTTCTAAAATAGTTTTTGACTGTACATTTATGTAAGGTGTCATTATGAGGTGCTGTCCATGGTTGGGACATGAGTCATAGTTGGTATATATTTGTATTTAAATTCACAGTTTAAGTGTTGTTGTATTTTGCACGACAATTGTTGTAATAAAATTGTAGTTGTTTTTCGTACCATGTATTTGGCGACTCAGAATGAGTTGGATAGAATGGACCTGTTTTGGGGTTGTCACAGTATACATATGGTTTATATATATAATATATATATATATATATAAGACACTATTACATATATATATATATATAGTTTATACATATATTATATATAAAAGACATGCAATTATTACATTCATACTAATAACATATATATTATAAAATAATACATAACATATATAATATATGAAACTTAATTATGTATACTGCAAGACTTATATATATATAATAAATTTATATATATTATATATCACACACACGTGTTAACTATATATATATTTAATATAATGCTTATATATAAATGGTTTATATATATAAATATATAAGATTTATATAATATATATATATATATATATATATATATATATATAAGTAATAAAATAATTTTGCCCAATTTTAGAATAACTTAAAATAAATTTTGAAATCTTTAAATAATAAAATTAATTTGAGAATAAATATAAAATGCCCATATGTCAATGATTTAATCGAAATCTTCATCTTCTTTTCAAATTCGGTTAAACAAGTATTTGATAATCAATATATGACTTTTTTTTCATAATGCATGACCCAATTTATTTAACACTTTAATTAAATAAGATTTATAAAATATTTTTGGTTAAAGTAATAAGATAATTAAAATAATTATAATAAAACATCCTATGGAGAGGATTCTACCCTTTTAATTAATTAATTTACTAATTATTGTTATCATCAAAATAAAATTAAAAGTTGGAGACCCAACAATCTCCCCCTTTTTGATTATGACAATAAAATAAAAATATTTTCCATAAAAGTTCCCTCTCAAGTTATGTAACCATCAAATTTTTTTAAATTTTTGAAAAACTAACATGCAACAATATATAACAGTTATTTTTCTTCTCCCCAATAATATTTTTATTCTCCCCCTTTGTCATCATAAAAAATGGGGGGAAAGAGTGGTATAAATTACTTTTCAGAACCTGCAGAAGAAGATATTAGAAAAAAATTATTTTAAAAATTTAGTTGCCTCCTGCATGATTTCAATTTGTGTGGTTGCCTTTGATTGACCAAAATTACTATACAAGAATAGAGATTATTTACCATTAGATGTATAAAAATTTAAAAGAATGTGTCATATTAAATCTATTATATATATAATATAGATTTAAGTATTAAATATATTCTTTAAAAATATTCCTATATATATATATAAGTTTTTTTAAATATGTATATGGACATATATATATATATATATATATATATATATATATATATATATATATATATATATATATATATATATATATATGCATATATAATTATGAGAAAACTGAATGTGCCACTTATACTTGAACAATTATGATGACCTGCACAGTCAGAATCTTTTTCACTTGATTTCATTTGTACCCCTAGGAAGATGTTTAATTCTCCTTTCATGCTCATTTTAAAAAACCTTACTCATGCTTTCAGAGAAATCATTTCACAAAGTAATATCAATAGACTCAACAATGATGTTGTCAGTTATTTTTACTAGAATCAGCTCCAAGACATACCTGCAACATTAATCAATTTCAAGAACTGGTACCCTTTAATAAGAAGGGTCCTTTGGGTGAGTTGTCCATTTTGTATAAGGAACATTTGTGTTTTCCTTTACAAAAATGGGTACAGGATAATCAATCTTAGTAGACACGAGCATTTTATGAGTAGCAGGTCTATAAGATGCATGATTTACTCTATTATTATATCTTGAAAAACTTTGATGAAAATTTCTATGAGATTTTTGACTTTTATTATAAAACTCTTTTCTTGTATTAATAATTGGTGCAATGTATGTTCCTTTAGTCACCCAAATCAATTTTTTGTTATAATTTCCATTTCGAGCATTACACATATGAAAAGAATGACCGTTTCTATTACAGTAAGAACATTTAATAAATGGAGATGTAAAATTTTCTTTTTCTTTACTTGTAACATGATAAAGTCCTTTATGTTTACTAAATTCTCCAATGTTTCCTAATCCTTCTTTGTTAAATCCACATCTTTGTTGATTAAGCATGACATCAAGGTTTTCTTTTTCTTTTGTGAATTTAAGAACTATAAAATTTAAATCATCACGTTCTTTAGTTAAAATATTAATTTGATCTATTAAAGAAGAATCTTCATTTTGTTTTTCTAATTCTATCTTTAGAGATGCATTTTCAAAATTGAGATTTTTAATATCTTCACTTAACACTTGATTTTTTATTTGAGTATTTTCATTAATTAGAGCAAGTGTAGAATTTTCAATTTCAAGATTTTTATTTATTCTTTCAAATTGTTCTAATTCTTCTTTTAAGGAATCATTTTCTAATTTTACTTCATTTAAACTTTCATTAGTTATAATCAAGTTTGCATTTTCCATTTCTAGATTTTTATTAATTTTAATTAATTTTTCTACCAAAATTTTAAACTCAGTAAAATCTTCATTAATAATTTTATTATCTTCATGGAAACCATTATATGCTTCTTGTAGTTTATGGTGTTTTTCATTTATATTATCTAAGGTATGCATGACAAATGAAGTACTAGATAATTGATGTTCAAAATGTACCTCTTATCTTGGCGATGACTCATTGTTTGTTATTAAGTACATATTTGCAATTTCCTCAGCTTGTTCAGCAACTTCTTCATCATATCTTTCTTGATTTATAAGTAACTCTTTGAAAGCAATTCCTTTCTCTTTGATATTTGTATCCGATCCTGCTTTTTTGACTAACATGTCGACTTCGTGGGCACGCAAATTTCTAATAAGGCAATCAAGAGGATAAGTAGTTAGATCTTGTCTTTCCTTAATAACAATAACTTTCATTTTCCAGATGGATGGAAGGGCTTTGAGAATTCTTCTGTTTTTCTCATTAGTTGTATATGTCTTCCCCAGATGTTCTAGTTCATCAATGATTCTGGAAAATCGTTTTTCCATATCAATGATCTTTTCACCTTCTTCTAGCTTGAAACTTTCATACTCCTGGATTAGAGCATCTTTTTTGGTTTCTTTGATATGACTGGTTCCTTCATATGTTAGAATCAATTTTCCCAAATTTATTTTGCATTCTTGCAGTTGCTAACTCTTTTGTATTCTTTTTCAATGAGAGCACTGGTCAGCACTTGTTCAGCTAGGGATGCAATATTCATGGCCTTTTCATCATCAATATTGAATTCATCAACATCTTTCTCAACGATCTTTTCTCCCATGATTTTTGTTGGAACTTTTAAACATCGTTCTATTGCAAACCAAACATTGATTCCTTGTGATTTGGCATAGATTCTGAATCTTCTCTTCCAGGTGGCAAAGTTTGTACCATCAAATAGTGGAGGTCTGGTCATTGGTAGTCCTTCTCCGCAACCAGTAGGATTGTAGGCCATAGATGGATCTACTATTAGGTATGCCTGTATTTACTCAACAAATAAGTTAAAGAGCACCGCTCTGATACCAATTAAAAGTCCAATAATAATCTAGAAGGGGGGTTGAATAGATTATTACAGATTAAAAAATTATCTTAGGCCTTTTTGATTTTTTGTATAATTAATTTGCAGTGTTAGAAATTAATATGCAAGACAGTAAAAAAATTAATCACACAATGCACAGAGATTTATCTGGTTCACAACATACATCCCGGGTATGCTGCTACATCCAGTCTCAAGCTCCTCTCCAGGACTTGAGATCATAATACTATCAGTAATAAATACTCCTTCAACAGGCGGAGAAGCCTTTACAAAGTTTTATAGATAAGCTTCCAACTATTCTTAACTAATCTATATTGGACAGCAAGCTCCCCGCTCCTTCCTCAATCGTAGTTGAACTTCCTTTGAGTCCAGTTCTATTCTATGATCTGGTCTTAAAACAACAGCCACTTCCTCACCTCATAAGTACACTAGAGACCCAACTTCCCGCTGACCTCTCTAAGACTCTGGTCTTGGTCGAAGAATTACTCGTCTTTCTTACAGGTACATAAAATAAACTAACTCTAACCTTTTCTCTTTTTACAAATGATATTACAACAATTTGCTTTTCAAATAAGCATATAAAAATTTAGTACATATTGATGCTTCTCAATTAAGCAGATAATAATTTAGTACAAATTGATGCTTCTCAATTAAGCAGATAATAATTTAGTACAGATTGATGCTTCTCAAATAAGCAAATAAGAATTTAGTATAGATGGATGCTTCTTAAATAAGCATATATAATTTAGTACAGATTGGTGCTTCTCAAATAAGAAGATATCAATTAAAGATCAAATATATTTATAAAAGTTTAAAGACTTTTATACTTGAGAAAATATGCTTCTTAGTAAGCAGATATTAATTTGTGCTTTGATTAAATAAAGCTTCTGTGTAAGCAAATATGAAAATTATGCTCTGGTATAAAAGTTAAAATAACTTTTATATTTTTTGTGAAAAAATGCTTCTTGAATAAGCAAATAAGTAAATTAAGCACTGTTATAAAAGTTTAAATAACTTTTATGTTTTGAGTAAAAATGCTTCTTGAATAAGCAAATAAGTAAATTAAGCACTGTTATAAAAGTTTAAATAACGTTTATGTTTTGAGTAAAAATGCTTCTTGAATAAGCAAATAAGTCAATTTTAGCTTTAGCTCAAAAATGCTCCTGTTTAAGCAGATATATAATTTAATGCAAATTATAAAGAAATATTTATTCTTTATGGAGTAAAGAAAAGTCACTTTATGTTTAAATAACTTTTTAGAGTTAAAGTACTTCAGAGTAAGTAAATAAGTTATTTTAAGATTTGAATCAAATATACTTCTATTTAAGCAGATATATTCACTTAAGTTTGTGAAATAAAAGTTTAAATAACTTTTATATTATGCAACAAGTATTTTATGAATAAATAAATTTATGAACAAATACCTGTGATGACATATATCAAGTATAATAAATAAAGCAGTTAAGCAATACTTGATATAACAAATATTATTTTTTTAACTCAAATAATATATAAGAATATTTTATCTATTATGTGAACTTTTATAAATAGTGTCACTTGGTACTATAAGGAATCGTACGGTCGGATTCCTCTCCACAGCCTTGCGGCGCCCATGTATAATAGAATTTATAATTTTCACAATTGATATTTATATAAATATTTTCAATAGATCACTACGATTCTCAAATTCGGTCCGGATGACAACTCTTTTTGGAGCAGTATCTCAGTGTTCTTTTGAGCTATCAAGTGTCGTATCTATTTTACGATATTTATATAAATAATATCAATAAAAGGTTACTGAAGACTATAAGGAATCATACAGTTGGATTCCTCTCCGTAGAGGTTTATCTCCGTAGCCTTGCGGCGCCCAAGTATCCTTTTATTTGATAAATAGATGAAATATAGATATATAGAATTGTGTACAACAATTTATATTTGTATATCTATAAATATAAATAAGAAAGAGATAATTCAAATAAATAAATCAAATAACTTATCTCAATTTACTTAGACCAATTTTTCTCTTCTCAAATGATTAGAACTTTGATAAGTAGAGAGATAAAGCTTCTTAGAGAGAGAGAGTATGTAGGAGAGAAATCTTTTCTTGAAAGTGAATTGGCAAAAAGAAAAGGAAAGAAATGCTTCCTATTTATAGATTTTTAAAGTCAGGGGTAAAATGGTAATTTTTGAAATCTGATTTGAAATTAATGGTTGAGATGATCAATTTTGAAATGGACGGTTTGGATGAAAAGATGAGTCACGGATTGCCAAATGGTCCGCCTACAAATTTCCGCCCAGGCTATTTTCAAACTACACAGCATTTATTGTAAACTCATCAATTCGGTCAAAGTTTCAAAGTTCCAGTCGTGTCCTAAAAAACTAGTCACGCGATTTTGAAGAAGCTAGCATAATGTTCATTATATTATGATACAATGCATGCATAAAAGTTATATATATATATATATATATATATATATATATATATATATATATATATATATATTATGGTATATGTACTAACACACACACACACACGCACACTTTGCATGATACTTATTATATATGCTTTATATAATGCATGCATGCATAATTAATAACTATATATATAGTATACATATGGTTTATATATATAATATATATATATATATATATATAAGACATGATTACATATATATATAGTTTATACATATATTATATATAAAAGACATGCAATGATTACATTCACACTAATAACACACACACACACACACATATATATATATATATATATATATGTATATTATAAAATAATACATACGATATATAATATATGAAACTTAATTATGTGTACTGCAAGACTTATATATATAATAAATTTATATACATTATATATCTCACACACACGTTAACTATATATATATATATATATATATATATATATATATATATATATATATATATATATATATATAAGTAATAAAATAATTTTGCCCAATTTTAGAATAACTTAAAATAAATTTTGAAATCTTTAAATAATAAAATTAATTTGAGAATAAATATAAAATGCCTATATGTCAATGATTTAATCGAAATCTTCATCTTCTTTTCAAATTCGGTCAAATAAGCATTTGATAATCAACATATGACTTTTTTTCACAATGCATGACCCAATTTATTTAACACTTTAATTAATTAAGATTTATAAAATATTTTTGTTTAAAGTAATAAGATAATTAAAATAATTATAATAAAACATCCTATGGAGAAGATTCTACCATTTTAATTAATTAATTTACTAATTATTGTTATCATCAAAATAAAACTAAAAGTTGGAGACCCAACACATATATATATATTTCTCGGCAGTCTTTTCTCCTTCAATTTTGGTTGGAATTTGCACACCTCGTTCAATGGCACACCAGAATTTGATTCCTTGTGATTTGGAATAGATTTTGAATCTGTTTTTCCAAGTGGCAAAGTTGGTACCATCAAATAATGGAGGTCGGGACATGGACAGTCATTCCCCGCAACCAGTAGCATTGTAGTCCATGGATCTACTCTTAAGTATGCCTGTACATACTCAACAAACAAGTTAAAGAGCACTGCTTTGATACCAATTGAAAGTCCAATAATAATCTAGAAGGGGAGTTGAATAGATTATTACTGATTTAAAAAATTATCTTAGGCCTTTTTGATTTTGTGTATAATTAATTTGCAATGTTAGAATTTAATATACAAGACAGTAAAAATCAATCACACAATGCACAAAGATTTATCTGGTTCACAACATACACCCTTTGGTATGTTGCTACGTCCAGTCTCAAATTCCTACTTGGAACTTGAGATCTTATTACTATCAGTAATAAACACTCCTTCAACAGGCGGAGAAGCCTTTACAAAGTTTTATAGACAAACCTTCAACTATTCAACTATTCTATCTTGGACAGCAAGCTCCCCGCTCCTTCCTCAAGTTTAGTTGTACCTTCTTTTGAGTTCAGTTCTATTCTATGATCTGGTCTTGAAACAACAATCTCTTACTTACCTCACAAGTACACTAAAGACCCAACTTCCTACTGACTTCTCTAAGACTTTGGTCTTGATCAAAGAATTTACTCGTCTTTCTCACAGGTACATAAAATAAACTAACTCAAATTCTTTCTTCATTTACAAATGAGTTTATAACAAATTGCTTCTTGACTAAGCTGATACAAGATAAGAACAGAGTAATGTTTCTCAAATAAACAGATAGAAATTCTTGTTTAGATCCACTTATGCATCTAATTAAGAAAGTATATGATATTAAAGCACTTTATAAAGAAATTGACAATTCTATAAAATAAAGAGTGTTTTTCTATGAATAATATAGAATTGTTTCTTAGTTAGTTCTTACAAGTATTATATGGATTTATTTTTATCAATACTTGTATAACAGAATAAATCAAATCAACCAATAAGTATAATCTCAGTTAAGCACAAATTGATATAACAAATATTATTTGTTTAACTCAAATAATATATAAGAATATTTTATCTATTATGTGAATTAGTTATAAATAGTGTCACTTGGTACTATAAGGAATCATACGGTTGGATTCCTCTCCGTAGAGATTTATCTCCGTAGCCTTGTGGTGCCCAAGTATAACAGAATTTATAATTTTCACAATTGATATCAATATAAATATTTTCAATAGATCACTACGATTCTCAAATCTGGTTCGGATGATTACTCCTTTTAGAGCAGTATCTCAGTGTTGTTTTGAGCTATCAAGTGTCGTATCTATTTTACAATATTTATATAAATAATATCAATAAAAAGTTATTGAAGACTATAAGGAATCATACGGTTGGATTCCTCTCCGTAGAGGTTTATCTCCGTAGCCTTGCAGTGCCCAAGTATCTTTTTATTTGATAAATAGATGAAATATAGATATATAAAATTGTGTAGAATAATAAGTATTTGTATATCTATAGATATAACACCAGTAAGAAATAATTTCAAAAATTAAACTTATCTCAATACTTGGACTAATTTTTCTCTTCAATAATAATCAGAACTTCTGTATAAAACTTTAGAGAGAATGTATGCAAGGAGAGTATGATTTTTTTTACTAAATTGGTAAAAACCAAATGAGTGAAATACTCCCTATTTATAGGATTTTTGAAGTTGGGGCAAAATAGTAATTTCAAAACTAAAATTTTTGAATGTACGAATATGATCAATTATTTTTGAATGAATGGTCCAGATCAAAGCAATATTTTTACGCGGTAGGAGTTGTAAAAAAGGCCTAGGCGTTTTTCTAACTTTTGAGCATTTATTACTTGTTTGACTAAAATATTGCCAGACAACACAATGTTTTAAAAATTGTCCCGAAATGATAGTCACTTAGCACACACATGTTTAACACTTTAAGGAAATGGCAGCACATGCAATAACCCACACTTTAGCACACACGGTTTATCACTTAATTATCACTTGCATATTTATTACACACTTATATGTAGTATATATATAGTAAATAACGTATATACGATATAATATATATATATATATATATATATATATATATATATATATATATATATATATATATATATATATATATTGGATAGTTTTATGTTTTTGAAAATATTTTGCCCAACTTTGTTTTTAGAAAAAGAAATAGGGTATCTTTGCCTTGAATAATATATAAATTAATTTATTCAACACTTGACATAAAATATCAAGGTCAGTAACAAATTAATTCAGGTAAAAAAATAGTAAATAATAAAATATATATAATCAATATTTACATAATTGTTATCATCAAAATATAAAAATAAAAATATACCTATCTGTAAGACCCCAACTTTTATGAATAAAGAATAATTTTCTCGAAATATATTTTTGAATATTATGGTGTGGATTTGATATAATGTTATAGTTGTGGGTAATATTTACAAATTTTGCAAAGTAAGCAAGTGGTTATATAATATTCGATTGGTCGGGGAATATTCGTTTTAACAGAAAATATTCGTACGACAACACAATCATTGGTGGACCCCACAACGGAAGTATTGTCGTAGTTAGAAAATGACAAAAATATCTTTCTATAAAAATAACGGCAGAGGTGTTACCGTTAAAATTGTTAAACTACCCGGTAGTAAAAGTACAGTAATACGCGTGGTTGCATAGTAGCACACGGTATTGATTATTAATGCTTACGTGAGAAGTCACTCAGTTATAGTCAATTATTGCTACAGTAATTGATGCATCATATCTCTCATATTATTGATTCAATTATTGTTACAGTATCATCTAGATAATATGATATATTATTAAATCAATAATTGAGACGACAAAGCTATTCATATTATTATTTGCAATATTGACAATGTCTAGAAGTTCTGTCAAGGAGAGGTTTGGTCACCTAATTGCGCGCCAATAAAGAGAAATCATTATCGGAAAACCCCATCTTTCCTGGGAACGACCTGGTTGTTAAATATTGTGAATTACAATATTAATGATGAATAAATTCGTGTTGATTAAAGATGAATTTTATAGTTCCATTGTGTTGGACTTATTTGGGTTAGTATAATTGATGTCTGGAGGTTATATTGTTCAATTGGGTATTCGAGACACTTTTCGTGTCGAAGTACTATTCACGGGTTACTATTCATGAGTTACTATTCACGAGTTACTATTTATGAGTTACTATTCACGAGATACTATTCACCCGTAAGATATATCTGTTTGGTCCAAATCATTTTTGGGTACAATATTATTCCATGAGGAGATTTGCTAATTTTTCAGACCGTTAGTTGAAGATATAATAGTAAATCAATATGGACCGCTGGTGGAAAGTATAATAGTAAATCAATATGGATCGCTGGTTTAAAGTTTTAATAGTAAATCAGTATGGACCGTTGATTTAAGTTTTAATAGTAAACCAATATGGACCGTACGTTTAAAAGTAAATCAATCTGGACCGTTCATGAATTAGTTACTATTCAGTCCATTCTCCTATAAATAGAAGCTCGTTCCTTCATTATTTCTTACGAATTCACTGAAACTCTAGAGAGAGAAATAAGAAAAGTATTATGCTACTTCACTACTTCATTATTCAGTTTTTCTAAGGTAGTGAATATTATTTGTTGTACTCGTAAGGGGTATTACTTCTTTTATATTCATGAAGAGAACTTCTGTTATTTCATTTTTTATTATTCTGTTGGAATAACCTATATATGCGGGATAACCTATACTTGGTGAAATTCTTCTGTTATTCCATTCTTATTATTCCGTTGGAATAAACTGTTTATGCGAAGTACATCATACATGGTGAAATTCTTCTAATATTCCGTTCTTCATTATTCTGTCGGAATATCCTATCTGTGCGTTTACGCCGGACCTGGTTCCACTATTTATTATTCTATCAGAATATCCTGTCTGTGCGTTTACGCCGGATCTGGTTCCATTATTTATTATTCTGTTGGGAATAACCTGTTGGTGCAGTCTATCGCACGCATGGTGAATCCTTCTGTTATTCCATTCTTTATTATTCTGTTGGAATAACCTATCTATGGGGATTACCACATGCATGGTGAATGATCCTACGTATTCATTCCTTATTAAATTATGGAAATGATCTATATACGTGGATTACCGAATGGCGGGTGAAAATCTATTTGCAGTTTCATATATTATATTATACTCAGTTGGTTAAAGCTTTTGCTTCTATACTCCATGAAATTAGTGGAATATCCTTGATATTTGCGCTTCATCCAGTATCTTTTTCATAGAAATATTCTTCTAAGCATTCTTGAATTTTACTGCACAAAGCAGTATCATGTTGACAATTTAGACGTTATTGAGTTCAGGATAAATTAACTTATAAATCTTTAAAATTTATTCTTGAACCTGTTTTATTGAATTGTCATCATCCTCATGCTTATATTATGTTGAAAGTCATTTTTAGCTTACGTGCATAGATGGACTTGGTATGATTATGACCAGGGATTATTCGGTATAATCATGACCGTAATGTGACGAATGATGTGGTAAAGGTCCTCATTGGCCTGTAGTTCATTGGTGGACAGTTGTTGGTATGATTATGACTAGAGATTATTCGGTATAATCATGACCATTGATGATTATATGAATATCCTTAGCCGTGGAGCAGGGATGATTCGATTTTATTTGTTAAGTTGAGTCTCAGCGATAAAGTGGATAAAAAACTTTTTAAATCATAGAAGACTGTAGATTTTATACTTTACTTGACTCTTCTAATGGATTGCTTATTCTGCTGCAGTTTTTGATCTAAAACTTGTTGTCTATCATATTCTATCAGTTGTTATACTGTTGAAGGCTATTGATAATTTATTCTACATTATCTTAGTCATAATATTTCTTACTGGGCTAGTTGAGTTCACCCTTTCTTTCACTGTTCTCTTCAGGAAATGAGAACGTAGCTGGGACTAGTCGGGGAACAGAGTGATGGTCCTAGATGGTGCATTAGTAGTCCTCACTATTCTATGAAATAGTGTGAAAATAAATGTAACGAGGACTCCATTGAGTGTGGATATTGTCTAGATGACAATATTTGTATTAAAACTCATAGCCTATGTTTTGTCGTATTTCACACGACTGTTGTATAATTAAGTTGTATTTGTATTCAGTACCTTGTATCTGGCGACTCAAGATGGGTGATGTATACCTGTTTTGGGGGCGTCACACTATCAATCTCCCCCTTTTTGATGATGACAATTTTATATAAAAATAATTTTGTTTTTAGAAAGACTCCCCCTTAAATTGTGAACCCCTTTATAATAGATTTTATTTAATTAATCATAACAGTTTATGTGATATAATAGTTAGCAGTTTATATACTATATAAATATCAGTTATATACTGGCTGTCGCTGCATATTTTTGTTCTCCCCCTTTGTCATCATAAAAAATGACGGGGTAAGAAGATCGGAAAAGCTGCAAAAAGAGCGTTAGAAAAACCTGGATAGTCAGTTAGTCCAAAAGGAATATGTACAATACGAGACAGTAGAAGCAGTACTAGTAGCCAAAGTAGTTAGAGGATGAGAGAAGGGCGAGGGATCAGGGAGTACAGTCATTCGAAGTAGTAGATAAAAGAATCAAGTAGTTAGTCACACATGATCATACAGTTGAATGTCCTCTAGATCAAGAGGAGAGAAATGAGACTTATCCGGAATATTGTCTTCTGTATTTGCTGGTGGAGGAATAGACACAGTAAAATTTGGTGTAGTATTGGCATTGAATGGATTCAACAACATGTTGTTGTGC
Source organism: Panax japonicus (assembly GCA_020205505.1). NCBI lineage: Eukaryota > Viridiplantae > Streptophyta > Magnoliopsida > Apiales > Araliaceae > Panax > Panax japonicus. The sequence goes on along the minus strand of CM035107.1, from coordinate 69,992,614 downwards.
TCTAGTAACCGACAGACAACAGATTTGATAGTGTGCAAGGTAAGTTGAGTATCTTCAAGTTTTTCCAGAAGTAGTGTTTAATTTTGAAGTATAAGTTGATTCATACTATTGATAGAGACAAGTTTGGAAGTCATATTGATGGTGGTTTCCAAATGTTCATTATCCAGAGGTTTAAAGACAATGAGTGGTTGTGGTGGTAGATTGAGGTGAGCAATGATATTGTCAGTAGGAACATGCTGAGATTGATGAGTGGTTAGAGGAAGATCTAAATAATTGAAAATTTTAGTGAGAAGAAGACCGAACCCAAGACAATTTTGCTGAAAATAGAATTCAAATGAAGAGAGCAGAAAATATGCCAGATTGTAAGGCATACACTCATTTAGTAAACCCTTGATAATTTCCAAGTTAAATGGTAACATTTTGCGATAATCAATATTTACATAATTGTTATCATCAAAATATAAAATAAAAATATACCTATCACACTGTCTTTGGCAAGTGGGCTTCTTCCAATATTTTTAGTAAGACCTTCCAGTGATCTTCTGAAGAGAAAACCAAGTCAAGAATAAAGATCTGTTGTGGAGCTTCTTTCAAGATTTGAACCACCTTGGCTTCATTGTGTCCCATCTTGCGAAGGAATTCTTCAGTCTTCTCCTTGGGCACTTTCCCCCTAGATCTGATGATAGACTTCATCACTCGTTGAGGAAGATATAGTGGATTTTCTTTAGACACTGCAGCGATTGTATTGGATGTAGATCCTTCAGCCTCTTCACAGTTCCATGGCACTTTCTGAAGGCTGATGATAGGATACTGTGGCCTAAATGACAATATATGATTGGCTTTGGTGTAGCCACTTTCAAAGGGTTTTCAATGCCTTTAAGCTGAATTGGTTGAATTGCAAGTGGTGTGGCAGCCAAATCTCTTCCAAAGGATATAACTGCTACAACTTCCTTCCATCCTGGAGGAAATTTGTTCCCACTATCAGATGATACATCGTTTTTATCTGCCATTTGTAGGTCACCACTGTCAATCATGTTTTGAATAAGATGGCGGAGTGCCCATCATTCCTCAGTGCTGTAACCGCGAGAGTGGGAGTGGTATTGACACACCCCATTATCATCAAACCTCTTTAAGCATAGGTTAACTAGAGACAGCAGTGTTATGATCTTTCCCTCATTAATTAGCATCTGCAATATCTCTTCCATCGGTTGGCCTAAATAGCTGAATTCTCTTTTGTTGGTGAAGTCCCGATGGGCTTTAGCTTTTTCTTTTCTAGCAATCTTTCCCTCAAATATTTCACTTTCCTGAGTAAGTGGTGGAGTACTTATGATAAGAGAAAGGAGGCTAGCATGCTCCTGACTGAACAATTGACGTGTGACTTGGTGTTGATGGACCACCAGTTTTTCCAATTGATTGACTTGTTCGCAAAAAGACTTTAACTCCCGTTCCATCATGAACTGGAATTATGAATAATCTCATTTGTCAAAATTATCCTTGCTGATTTGGGATGAACCACCCACATGTTTGAAGTATTTAGAGTTTTCCGAATCGCCCCAGTTTATCATATTAACATCCTCTTCCTTGTGTTGAGGGAGAGAGTTGTCTTGTACGTGAGGTTGGTCGGGCTTTGTCACCACAATCTCACCATTGTCAATCAAATCCTTGATCTTATGCTTAAAGGCCCAACAATCCTGAGTGTCATGACCTGGAGCTCTAGTATGGTAAGCACACTTCTTACTTCCATTGAAACCCTTTCCACTCGGGTTGGCTGGTGAAGGAGATGAGGTGTTCCCATAACTTCCAGATTGGATGTGCTCAACTACAACTTTTATGCGGCAAGGTCTTGAATCATTCTTGATTTCAATCCCATTTCAGCCATTTCTCCATGCTTGATCATTTTTGAGAAATACTTTCCTATTCCAGCTAGGACCGTCTTATAAAATGGAGCTTCTTGAATGTCTATGAAGGTCATCACCATTTCAGACTCGTTCATAAATTGGATAACTTGAGCAGCCAGACACGTCCATCTTTGGGCATACTCTCTGAATGACTCATTAACTTATTTTTTGATATTGGTAATTTGATACCGGTCTGGAACTATCTGAGTTTTGAAGATGTATTGATTGACGAAAGCATGGGCTAACTCCTCCTAGCTATTAATTTTGGAGTTATCTAATCTGGTGTACCATACTCTGGCTTCTCCAGTCAAACTTTTCTAAAATAGCTGCATTCTGAGCATTTCATTTTCGGCATAAGATCTGAGCTCTCTAATGGACACCTTTAGATGGGTATAAGGATCTCCCAATCCATCATATTTCTCAAAATTGGGAGTTTTAAAATTTTTCAGATAATAAACCCCGGGGAAGATACAAATGTCTGAATATAAAATAATCACGTGTGTTCCAATCCCTTTGATGCACCGAATGGTCTCTTCCATTTGTAGAACCTTCATCCTAATATCACCGGTGTCTTGATCTTCTTTAAGATGGGTGATTTCAGGGGTTTTGTTAGTTTTATCAGACTGAGACTCAGGTGCTGGAACTTCTTTGTTCGGACCTTGGATTCCTCCATGTTCAGAGGATTCTATGTGGATGGGTATTTGTGGACACTGAGTTGACTTGTGTAATTCTTTCAGCAGAACAACCAACTCCATAATTTGATTGCTTAATCCTTCGAACTCCTCGCGAGAGTCAAAAGTAGGATTAGGCTGGCCAGATGTAGCCATGTTTGGCTGTAGGCTTATTGCCTTTTTAGACTTTGAATGGGTAACTGGACCAATTGTTTCCCTATAAAAAGACTTATGTAGTTTAGTCTTAAGGAAATGTGGAAATGTTACATGTTGTGTAATGTGTCCATTTTTAGGAGTATTATCCTGCAAAACGGATGTCAGCTATTTTAATGACAGGATAACATGACATGTTTTGATATTAAAAGGGAATGCATGTTCATATATTCCTTTATATTTTCCATTACATTGACATTGACAGGGAAATGAAATTATAAGTAATTAAAATGGGAAGGTATGAAGAGACTTCCCTCCGCATTTGTTTTATCAGAGGCTGACCTATCTTAGGCTACTCTCGCGGCTTTTTGGTATGAAGGTTCTCAGATCATCGCAATTTACTCGATGAGAAGTTAATCCGATCTTTTAACTAGAGCGAATCTGGGTGGTGCCTTTCCTGAGCCTCGTTGGAATTAGTCTCCCCATGAGTCCAATAATCAAACACCGACGGGATAGCCTCCTGGTGAAGGGACCAAACAACATACATTCACATACATCGCGTCTCACCGTAAGGAAATGATGACATGTGCGAAGCAATAATATCACAGGCAAATATGGTGCGAAGAACTAAGTGCAGTAAGTGAAGCATTAGTACACATTCATTCAAATGTAAATGCAACATCCATACACAAGCAGATAAAAGTTTTGAAAAGCTTTGATAGCGGCTTAAGCCCTCTTACTGGAATCACCAGTAGAGTCGCCACCTGTCGACGTCAAGATTTTTATTTGTCCCTTAATGTTCTTGTCTTTTGGTGTGCTCATGTTAGGTGAGATTTATTTGAAAAAACAAGTTTGAAAAGGTTCAACATATATATGTCGATGATTTGATTGTAAGAGTCGCCAGTTGGTATTTTTAAATGGTTGCACCAACTAAACCGAGAAATGGTTTGCACATATACCTAGTTATGTGATACTGTTTAACTGGTCTGCAAAATCGTAATTTGTTAGGGTCTGGGGGCTTGATTAAGCGAAGGGAAGGTGTTAGGCACGCCCCGACTTCCGTGATAACATGGTTACTGCCACTTTTCAATTTAAACTTTTATCTGAATGTGTGTATGTAGGTTTATATGCAATTTTCTGGAAGTAGTGATATGCCTCATTTGCACCTATATACAAAGGGTTTGACTTTTTTATAAAAGTTTAATTTTAACAAGATATAGGAGTGATGTTTTTTAAAATAGGTTTTTTAAATCCTTGTGCTCAATAGTAATTGATGCCTTCAATACTTCTATTTTATTATGTGTTCGGCTGGATTGCTTTTATTATTTTCGAGATGCGAATCATTTTTGAGAAAATAAGATACGTAGCAGCGCCGAACTCCTTGTGGGAATGAGAACCATCTAAGGATATTCAAACACCGTGAATAATTTACAAGTTGGCTGCAACTGAAAATGTCCATCACGGGAACTGAATATAGATTCGGGAACTGAATCTGTTATCACTTGATTCCTAGGCCCACATGATAAAGCAATATGTAAAAAAGTTAAAATAAGAACTATATTTGAATAAATCTAAACTATTTCAGCTTCATCGGTTCCAGTTTAGTCACCATGAATCGGTTAAAGTGAGAAATAGCCAGATTTAGTCAAATCTAACCTGCAGGCTAATAAACAGTTATATATATATATATAAAAGTTGTATACATATATATATATATATATATATATATATATGTGTGTGTGTGTGTGTGTGTGTTAGTTTCCAGTAGGCACAATAAATCTAGAAGAGGGGGGGTTGAATAGAACCTTTTTATTTCAAATACTTTTCTCTATTATTTTGTATAGCTATTAAATTAGCATATGACAAACATAAGAATCTTTTCAAGCACAGCGGAATAAGTAAAAGATCCCCTTTATTGATATATTCCTAATCATACATACATTATTCATAGAGTAAGTTTAGTTGTAAGCGATTAAAACATACATAGCAGTTATAGCAGTTATAGTACATAATGTAAATGACATATTATAAAAGACACAAAGGGTTTTAAGTGGTTCAGAGACTCAAACTCCTAATCCACTCTTCTGCTTTCAACTAGCGGGATTTCCACTAAGGAAGGGCAGCACCCTAAATCACTAAGATTCCTTCAAGACCAGCAGCCTTGGGACTTCAGTTCACTAAGAACTCTTCAAGGCCAACAGCCTAGGGACTCCTCTAGTTTCCTAGGAACTCTTCAAGCCCAGCAGGCTTGGAACTTCGTTTAGTCCTTCCGGACAAGGACCTTTCTGGCTCTGGCTTCATTTAGTCCCTTCGGACAAGGACCCCTCAGGCCCTGGCTTTTGTTGTTTGTTTGTTGGTTTATTGGAGTTGGTGCTGAGCTGCTAAGATGTCTTCATGCTCTGAACATCTTCTATACTTAGCAGCTTGGCCTGATCATCCTTGAAGTGTAGTTTAGTGTTGCATGATGCTCAGCTTCTTCAGTTACTCAACCTCTTCGGATAATCCCTTGATGAACTGCCTTGAAGATCTTTCTCTTGATACATGATGGCTGCACATGATAGATTTCCAAGATGACTGTAAGTTCTTCTTCTTGGTACTTAGAAACTTTCTCATGCTTGCCACCATGATGACGTTTGCGATCTCATTTCTTGATACTTGATGTCTTCCCATGATGGACTTGCTAAGCTGACTGTGAGCTCTTCTCTATTATACTTAGAGTCTTCCCATGATGGACACCAAGATGACATGATGCTCTTCTGTCTCTTGGCAATTCAAAACACTCTTCTTGTAGTAGAACTCTCACTTCTACTTCTTCCTTTGCATGAATTTGAGTGTTCTTGGTGGATCGTAGAGTGAGCCTTCGGACTCACTATCTTACGTGGTTTAGTATAGTCCACCTTCTCTCCAAACTCGGCAACTCTAGCAACCCTCGATCTTTGAATTTCTTCCTGATTTATAATCCTTCCCAATCCTTCCGTTAGAAAGTAGCCATTGAAGGCTATTCAAATATCTTCACAGGTCTCGAGTTGACAGAGGTAGACTGTTGATGTGACATGTCATACTTTATCTGACATTGCAGTCTACTGTTTCACCTACCCAACAGAGATGTCACTTTAATGTCTTGGGCAGGTTGAAGACTTTATTATCTCTTTCTGATTTCTCGATCAGAGGTTGTCCTTTTGCATCGATGCTCTCAATAAGCTTTTGTCCGAATACCATCCTTCTGTTTGAACCGTTGCCAATGCTTTAATCTTCGGGTGTTCGAACTCTATGATTCTGATGCTTGTCTTTTTGGACCTGATCGTAGTGTCATGTTGAGTGTTGCTCATTGATTGGTAGAGTTAACACTACGAACTTGAAGAGTGTTGATTGGATCTCCAATGTAGTACACCTCTTCCTTTCATTGTGCAGTGCTTCAACACTTCTATTTGCTTCGACTGTTCTCAGAGACTGATAGCCTAAGTCCTTGCTCTGGTCACCTCTGAATAGCAAGATACTTCAGATTTGTGGCGCGTCCAGCTCGCTTTCTCCTTGTGATATCACGTTCACTTATCATAAATGGACTGACCCTACGCTTAATCACTTTAGCCTTGTTCTTCAAAGACTAACCAGTATCTCGGCTCACTTTCCATCAGTTCTTTCTTTGTTTGGCAAACACTACGATCTCGGTTGCTTCCAAGATCGTTGTCTTCTGTTTACTTGACATTTATTGCACTTGCTGACTTTCCTTATTCAGTTACCGAAGTCTACTTATGATCATCTTGTGGAAGACTTCATCTTGAATGGCTTTACAACTTAATCTTGATATTGATTGGGTTGCTGCTTAGATCTTCTGTTAGCTTGCATGCCATTCGTTGAGTGCTCTCTAGTTCCCTTCAGGTAGGATGTATCTTTGCATTGCCAAACAGAGGCCTTGTTCCTTTGGATATTCTGGGAGTGCACATTAGTTGAGAATCATACTTGCTCTATGATTCTGCCTATGCATTGTGAGCACTTCTATTGAGGTCGTACTTTTGCACTCTACGATTCAGCTTCGGCTGTGTAGACACTATGATCCTGAGATCAGATCTTGACACACTATGGTTTCTACCTTGCGCTTGTTGTCTTCATCTGATCTTGCTCGACTACGATCTCTGCATGTAATCAATAGACTCTACAAACTCAGAGTGTAATCTACGATCCTTGACATGGCTTCGGTGTGACGTCCCCAAAACAGGTATACATCACCCATCTTGAGTCGCCAGATACATGGTACAGAAAAAAATACAACTTCAGTAATATAATTGTCGTGCAAAATATGACAACACGTATACTATGAGTTTGAATACAAATATTGTATATTAGAGAGTATACAAACTCAAAAGGAGTCCTCGTTACAACTATTGATACACTATTTTACAAAAATAGTGAGGACTGCTAAACAACTATCTTGAATCATCACTCCATACCCCGGCTAGTTCCTGCTAAATTCTCTTCTCCTGAGAAAAACAATGGAACAAAAAGGAAAAGGGTGAGCTCAACTAGTCTATTAAAGAATATTATAGACATCAAGTTTTAGATCAACAATTGCAACGGAAACAGTAATCCATTATAAGAGTCAGGTAGAGAAAGAATTCTACTATCTTCTAAGATTTAAAAGTCCATCAACAATATTTTATCCCTGTAACATCAATCAATATTCATCTTGAATCAAATATTCATCTTTGCACTACAGGCCAAAGATATTCATTTGTATCACCAGTTGGTCATGTTCATCTCAACACCTGTTCATCTTTGCACTACGGGCCAAAGATATTCATTAGGTAATCATTCATCTTTGCACTACAGGCCAAAGATATTCATTAATATCATCATTTAGGACTGAGGATGATGAAAAATATTTTAAAGGAACGAATCCAGTGAAACAAATATTAGATATTCGTATTACAGTTTATCCAAGTTCAATAATAACCCAATATAACCAATTTTGTAGAAGAATTTAAAAATAAAGATAAAAACATGGATACAATCAAAGATAGTAACCATAATAGACAACTTATACAAAACGAAGAAAATTTCATTTTTCAATGAATAGTGCCGTATTTGTGAATAGTATGTATACGTGAATAGTGTCATATACGTGAATAGTAACCCCGACACAAAAAGTTCTAAATTTGATAAAAAGTTTATACCAATATTTTGGCATAATGATATTGAAGAAAATATCATTTTAAGAAGAAAATAACATCCCTTACCTCAAAATAACCGTATTTCTGACTGAATTTCGGATATAGTGCTGACAGAAACTTGCACTGAATAACAACTCTCAAAGTATCTAAATACTTACTAAAATACGCTCGACAATATAGAGAGAAAGAAAACTTGTTTCTGGCGTGATTTTCAATTCTAACCTAAGCGTCTATTTATAGGAAAAATGCTAGAACGCCATAGGAGACTAAATAATAAAATAATATTATTTCTTATATCAATCCTACACACCAACCAAGACCAAGACTAGCATGCCACTTCTGGGAAAAAAATCCCAGCAGCCCACATGCTAAAACAAAAGTGGGTCCCACCCATAATTTAATAAAAATTATTTTATTTTCCGAAACTTCAGTAATTCATAGAAAATAGCTCTTTTATCAGAAAAATTCAAAACTTACGTGTTTCCATAGGAAATTTAATTCTCTACAACTTTGAAAGTTTTAGTTTTTCCAAATTCCAAACGAAAAATGCCCGAAATCCACATACGGACGATTTTTAATACCTTCACACCGACAAAATACTGATAAAACACCTCAGCATTAATTCCTTCATTTTTATCCACATAAAATAAATATATCCATCATTTATATACACAAAAATAAATATTTCTTTATCATATGAATCAATAATTAATTATTCACAAATAATATTATAGAATCACATTTATGACAACCAAGCCGTTCATAGGAAAGAGGGGGCATTCTAATAAGGATTTCTCCTTACTGGCGCGCAATTAGGTGACCAAACCTCTCCTTGACAGAACTTTCTAGACATTGCCAATAATGCTATCTAATAATATTATTCCAAATAATATGAATTATTGATCTGATAATGGAGATGATGTGCAGTAAAATTATTGAGCAACAATAATATAAAATAACAACGCAAAAATTATTGAATCAATAAAATAAAATATTGAACAATACTTACTGTAATAATTATTGAGTAGTGTCTTCTTACGTAAGAATCAATAATTCAACAATACTGTGCAATACTGTGTGCTACTGTGCAACCACGCGTATTACTGTATTTTAACCACCGAGTATTCCAACAGTGTTAACGGTAACAACTACGCCATTATTCAATTTTGTCATTTTCTTCATCCGACCATTATCCATTATGGGGCCCACAAATAGCTGCGCCGTCATACGAATATTCCCTGACAGAAAGAATATTCCACGAACAAACGAATATTCCCCGACAAATGAATATTTTATAACCACTTGCTTATTTTGAAAATTTTGCACATTTCACTCATAACCAAAGTATTATATCAAATTACTACCTTATTATTCACAATAATAATTAGAGGAAATTTGATTTTATTCATTAATAAGTTGGGGCCTTATATTTGGCATCAGTAGACTCTACGATCTCGAGTGTAGTCTACGATCCTTGACTTAGCTTCGACATCAGTAGACTCTACAACTACGAGTGTAGTCTACGTTTCTGACTTGACTTCGACAGATATTCGGTCGGCTCGTAGGCAGGCTGTCTCTAAAATTCTGAACATGACTTCCTCAGCACACTACGATCCTGAGGAAGCTCTTCTCGATATACCACGATCCTTCATTGTTTCTCCTGGCAGTCTACGAAGTCCGAGATCTATTATCTTACAGACTATAATTCTGCCTCGATTGCTCTCGAGTTATCCTTGACTCTCCTGGCAGACTACGATCTCTAGTGCAGTACTTCGACGATCACACAAGCCTATCTATTACATCATAAGATCAACCTAACATGCTTGATCTTTCTATATTTATAGTCCTTGTACATTATTTCTTTTTAAGGACTTTACAAAGCTGTTTTGCTTATGTAGGATCAACCTAACATACTTGATCAATTCATTCTAAGTCCTTGTATACATATTTCTATTATCTATCAAAGGACTTTACATCTTTTCTTAATGCAAGCATATTTGCATATTATTCATTCATATATATATATATATATATATATATATATATATATATATATATATATATATATCATAATCAAATCATATGTAATTAGAAATATCATTCACATGCTTATTCCTGACAATCTCCCCCTATTTGATTATGACAAAAACAATCAGTGCATATGCATGTTATGAATGAATCTTATATACAGTGAGCAGCTGTATTTCTAAAACAGATAATCATGAATGTCATTTATAAAGATACTAGCTATAACCCGTGCCTGAAGGCACGGTGTAACGAAAAATTAAATTAAAATTTGAAAAATACTACATTATCTAAAGACACATATCACCACAACAATTAATACATACTCAATCATCAATACATATCCAACCACCAAAATATTGAGCTAGTCGGTACTAATTTCAAGAAATTTCGGCAAAATTCCTTTTAAAAATAAATATCCAGAAAATTCTAAACCTATCTACAAAACTTACAATCATCATTACATATCCAAACCACAAAAAACAATTATCATTTCATACCCAAAATCATCATAACCATGTATAATTAGTTAACTTTACAAAATACGGAACACACAATCATCAACACATATCTAACCACCAAAACATCAAGCTAGTCGCTACTAATTTCAAAAAATTCGATAGAATTTCCTTTAAAAATAGATATCCAGACAAATATAAACATGTCTATAAAACTTACAATCATCCACACATATCCAAACCACCAAAAAAATCATCATTCCATACCCAAAATAATCATAACCATGCATAATTAGTTAAATTTACAAAATACAGAACACAAAAAAATACATATATGAAGAAATTAATACATACTCAATCATTAACACATCCAACCACCAAAATATCAAGCTAGTCGCTACTAATTTCAAGAAATTTTGGCAGAGTTTCCTTTAAAAATAGATATCCAAAAAAATCTAAACATGTTTACAAAACTACAATCATCCATACATATCCAAACCACCATAAAAACCATCATTCCATACCCAAAATCATCATAACCATGTATAATTAGCTAACTTTACAAAAGACGAAACATAATGAATATATACATGCAGAAAATAGAGAAACAACATGTTGAGTATAAGACCCTTTACTTTACAGCTTACACCATGTATCCTTTAATATATACCTGAAAATATTTGAAATTTAAAAATTATCGAAATATGTGAGTCAAAATTAAACAATTGTAAATCTGAAACATAATGAGAACACATATTTATATGTAGGGGGAATGAGAGAGAGAGCTCTGTGTGTGTGGTAGAATAGATAGAGGGTTTGAAATTTGAATAAACTGGAATGAGAGAGAGAGCAGCTGACATAAACTCGATGTGATATTTGTCTATTTTCTCTCTCCGCTCTATTTTATATTATAGATGGCAAATTGTACATTAAGACACTTTACATCCTGGATCCAGAACATACCTGACTAGTTAGAGATGTACCTCTTTAGCTCCATGTATATTTCCAGGATGTCTGTTGATCAGCTACTCATCTGTTTGTTCTTCTTGCTCTTAATCCCCCTGGGATGATAACCTTCTGTCTTGGCTTTGCTCCCTTTTAGCTTCTTTTTGAACATGCTCCCCCTCAGACTCTGTGATCATGTGATCATCATCTTTTGGCTCCCCCTCAGATGATGATTCTTTTTCTGCAGTTGCTGCTGTCTTCTTCTTTGACTTCATCTTGCTCCTCTTTCTCTTCCTCTTTCTATGCCTATTTTTCTCCCCCTTTTTGTCATTAATCATTTGTGAGAGCTGCTCCATGTTGGACATAAGCTGCTCCATTAGGTAGGAGGAGTTGGCAACTTCAAACTTGAGTTCCTGTTGGCCTAGCTCAAGTTGCACTGAGAAAGATTGCTTTAGGTCGTCAATCTTGTCAAAGAGGGCTTGGATCTGCTCTTCATTTGCCTTCTGAACTCGTAGAGCTTCTACCTTTTGATCTTGTATGGCCTTCTGATATATATTTTATCTCTCTCTTGGATTTTGAGAGATACTTCAGCCATAGAAGTTTGAAGTCTATTCTGAAGTGAATTATCTACTTTTGCTATCAGCTTCTGTGACTCTTCAGTGAGTAGAGATATTCTCTCACTTAGTTCAACAGAACTCTTCAGTAGTTCCTACTCCAAAATAGTTTGATCCTTTTGTTGGGCAGCTTCAGGTTGAGCATTGGATTGGACTCTACTATTTTCATTCTTGGACAAATTTTCAAAAGCTTAGAGAATTTGAACAATCATTGAGTACCAATTGTTGGTTGAGGATGAGGGAATGTCAGAGAGAAGTGATTGGGCTGTTGGAAGCTTCTGACTTTGAATTTGAGCAGTCTCAGCAGTAGAGTGGCCAGACTCTACGATCAACTCCTTGATCATGTTCCTTCTTCCTTCAGAGTCCACTCTATGATCGTAGGGGATATAGTGATTGCCAGACTATCGATAGACTTTGAAGTGTGGCTGGTCTTTGATCGTTTTGGTTGCAAACTTCTTCACCCTTGGGAAATTCTGAGCCACCAGCTCCATGCTTGGGAAGTAAGAGAAGCACCAACTGAGATAACTTTCATCTCCTTCAGTATGGGCCTTTAGCCATGGCATCCACTGGAAGAACCATCTCATCAGCAATTCGTCAGGATTGTAGAGAATGGTCGAGCAATTTAGCTCCATGTTGTTCCAGTTTTTAGCTATGTCAAAGGTAGTCATTATTACTACCTTGAGCTGCTCATTTCCATAGTTAACCCATCTCTCAGGTGGAGCATCTGGTAGTTCATTTGAGACTTCCACCACTATTCTTTTGTTAAATCTTGCTGGTGAGAGAACTGGATAATCTTCTTGTTCTTCTACTTCCTGTGTTGCAGAATCAGAATCTCTTTCAATCTCTTCTGTGACGCCCCCAAAATAGGTATACACCACCCATCTTGAGTCGCCAGATACATGGTACAAAATTCAAATACAACCTAATTATACATCAGTCGTGTAAAATACAACAAAACATAATCTAAGAGTTTTAATACGTATATTTTCATCTAGACAGTATACAAACTCAATGAAGTTCTCATTACATTTATTGTCACACTATTTAATAGAATAGTGAGGACTACTAATGCTATCATCTGGACCGTCACTCCGTTCCCCGACTTGTCCCAGCTATATTCTCATTTTCAGAAGAGAACAGTGAAAGAAGGGGTGAGCACAACTAGCCCAGTAAGAAATATTATGACTAAGATAATGCAGGATAAATTATCATTAGCCTTCAATAATGCTAAACTGATAAAATACAATTGACATCAAGTTTAACTGCAGCAGATCAAGCAATCCATTAAAAGAGTCAAGTAAAGGTATAAAATCTGCTATCTTCTATGATTTAGAAAGTTTTTTTTATCAACTTTATCATTGAGACTCATCTTAATAAATAAAATCAAATCATCCCTGCTCCACGGCCAAGGATATTCATGTAATCATCAATGGTCATGACTATACCAAATAATCCCTGGTCATAATCATACCACTACTAGAAATTTGACATATAGCGACGAGCAATAACGATGGTCGGCACGGAACCGTCGCTATATGGTATCTATAGCGACGGTCGGCACGGAACCCTCGCTATAGGGTCTCTATAGCGACGGTCGTCGTCTGACCATCGGTATATAGTTTTTTTTAGAAAAAAACACTCTCATTTTCCTCAGTAACATTTTATTATTTCACTCCCATTTTTTCCCCAAATTATCTTTGTCCTCTCAAGTCATCTCCCTCATTTCTAACACTTACATCCGTCTCCAACTTCATTTTTTCACTTATCAAGTGCGATTCTTCATCGAATCTGTAAGTTTCTATCTCTAATTCTCTATAATATCTATATATCACACACACATATATATGTTTATGTGTTTTATATTAATTAAATTTCACTTACATTTCTAGGGTTCTTCACATCGTCTATAACTTCAATGGGTTGCACTGTGAGAGAAAAACACATCCGTACCAATCGAAGGCCTCGATAATGGTTGGGGCTACTGTACTGAAGAGCAAGTGGCCAAGTGGACCGTGAACTACAACAGATTCCGGTAGCAGCGGAGGAAGTGATTTAAGCTATGAATATGGATTCAGCTTGCCACCGGAGATGAAGGCTTTTAGTCATGGGCCTAATTTGAGTTTAGGGTTAGAAATGATGGCAGCTAATTTAAATCCTCCACGGCCTCTACAACTAGGGAATATTCATCATTATCAACTAGAAATTTATGGCCGTGATTTCAAAAGAAGTTCGAGAATGATGAATGGGGGGGGGGGGTTAAACGGAGCGTTAGGGCTCCTAGAATGAGATGGACTTCAACTCTTCACTCCCATTTTGTTCATGCAGTTCAGCTCCTTGGTGGCCATGAAAGTATGTTAATCAAAACCCCAAGTATATTAATTCCTAGATTAGACATTTTACATTTCTTACTTATCTTGATTTTTGACCATATTAAGAGAATTTAAATCTTGATAATTAATGGCATAAAAACTTTTTCCTAGTAATTCCGGCATGCATACAAACTTGCTAGAATACTCTACTCATTGTCAATTAATTTTTGAATCAGAAGTTTTAAAAGATTCATAATTATTTTTTGTTACTAGAAAGAATCCCAAAAAAAAAAGACATTCTTGTTTTTATCTCTGTCTATTTTCTTCGTTCTATAGTTAATTTATAATGAATAAATGGGTTGTATATGTCACAGGAGCAACATCAAAATCTGTGCTAGAGTTAGTCATCTACAGGTGGGGTTTACAATTTTCAATCACTACAATGTTGACAATAAGAAGAGAAATTGATGTGTGTTCTGATTTTCATGGTTGCTTAATTTCGTACATTTTTGTATGTGTCCTATATATATGTATTACATTGCTATGATTCTCTTCTAGTGGGGGTGGAGTACAATGGGTAAGAGGACTAAAAGGCATCTAGAGGGGGGTAATCTTAGCAATGAGGACTACTTTTTCTAATCCTTTTTTCTGTTGGTGTTCATGTAGATGTATAGAACAGTGAAGACCACTGACAAAGGACCAGGTATAATTTGGATTTTTCTCTCTCCAATAAGGACCCCATTTCCCTTCCACTTCTCTATTATTCTCTTTGTTTTTAAGCTTGATCATGATCCTTTGCTTGAAAATCTTGCTTCTGTCCTGCAATAAATGTCATAATTTTTTTTTTGTTTTTTTTATTCTGCACTACTTAAAATGATTCAAAAGTAATTCTAATTTTGTTCTAATATAACTTTATATCATCATATAGGCTTAATCCTGAATCGTAAAAAATAAAAGTCAGTTATGTGACATTCTTTACAATATTACATATTTCACTTTTTCTATTGTTCTCTTTGTTTGAAGCTTGTTCAATATTCTTTGCTAACAAATCTTCATTCTCTGCTCTGCAATGAATGTGACAAATGGATTTTTATTTTTGCAGTTTCTAATAATTTTATATCATAAGAGAACTAATTTAGAATTAAAATCAATTATGACATTCATTGAAGGACACATTATATAAATAAGCGGAATGTGGTGTTCCGTGTTTGATTGCATCTTCATGTATCTTAACAACTCATCTCTTAATATTGCATCATAACAACTTACGTCTTTGTATTAAGAGATCCTCTAAATAATTAAGATATAAATATAAGTCTAAACTATTCAGAGAATTTTTTAATATAAATATGTGAGATGTTAAAATATATTAAAAAATAAACTATTAAGATGATTTAAGATACGAACAACATCTAATATTTTCAATTATATGTTAGTGGTAGTGGTTTAGATATGACCGACTGACTTTATATTGTCCTTTCTGTAAAATTATTTAGTTTTTTTCCTGGGGTGTCTGATAAAGTAAGTGCAATGGTTCTCTATGATTATAAATGCTGCAGGGCAAGGGCAGACAGATATTGGATTGAACCAAAGGACAGGGCTAGTAGAAGAAGTTGATGAGGCCTGTGACAATCTGCCTTCTTATTCAATCAACCCATTATTAACACCAATACCAACTCCAACTATAATACAGAAATCCCATAGGTACTATTTATTTCCATTCTTCTAATGCATCATTACTATTTGAAAATAATAAAAAAAATTACTGACTTACATGAAGGCATCGAATCAATGCAAATTTCAAACACCTTACTCAACTTGCTCTGGCCAGCAAGTTGTCTTTGGTAGTTGAGCAAGTGGCCAACTAGAGCTCATTGGTAGTTAATACCTGACTGCAAATTGTGGAATTTTTCAATAACAATAACTTATACTTTCCTTGATGCAATGTAGTTACAAGCGAACACAACAGCTGACAATGCTGCTCGAAAGAGCATGGTTAATCCAGCAGTTCGAAATGCATATTCGGATGAATCATTGAAGACAATGATGGAAATATGCATTAGGTGCTTGCTTGAGGATCCAGCTGATAGACCTTCCATTGAAGATGTGCTGTGGAATTTGAAATTTGCTGCTCAGGTTCAGGACTCCACCCAGAGTAGTGATGGGTCTCCAGTATCACCATTCCAACGTCCACGCTTACAGCTAGTTGTTCAATAGCAGCAGAATTCAGGTAGTTGGTCTTGATCAATCATTTGCAAATTTATCACGTGTAGTCATAAATTGATATAGATGCAGATGTTTATGCATACATATACTTGATCTTAATGAATTTCAGTTGTCCTATAACAAGTTTGGAAGTAGATAACAACTAAATATTTCGTGTAATAATGACCTGTTTTTTTTTTCTTTTTCTTTTTTTCTTTTTTAGGAACACTAGTTTTTAAATACCTCAAAATTAAATATTCATTACCTTTTTTCTACAGATAGACTGTCTTCAAAAGAGCAAGAAGACCTTGAGTAAAATCAAAATACTGGGAAGGCTAAGTCTTCTTTTCTAGTTTTTCATGCTCAGATCCTCATGCGAGTTTGGTAAATTTTACCGAGAGATTACCCTATCCTTTTTTTCCAGATCTCTCATACCCCCTCCCCCAACAAGCTGTTATGCGGTGGCTGCATGATTGCTTAGTTTTCAGTTTTCTCAATTATTGTTATCGAAAAATTCCACAATTTACAGTCAGGTATTAACTACCAATGAGCTCTAGTTCATGTGGTACCCTAATAAGTAACATCCGAAGGTGCTTCTTGATATTTAAGAAAAATCTGTATACAACCCATTTAAGCATGCGTTAACAGAACACTTTTAACATGGAATACCCGTGACAAGATTGCTTTGGGGACTGCACGTGCACTTGAGTAAGTTGTATATTTCCCTTTGCATTGTATGGAGTCATTTCTTTGATGAAACTCATTAGTATGCTTTGGTGCTCATTTATTTGGTTTCAGGTATCTACATGAAGTTTTCTCACCATCTGTTGTCCATAAAAACTTCAAATCAGCCAACATACTATTAGATATGGAGCTCAATCCTCATCTTTCAGATAACATACTATTAAATATACAAAAATCAACTTGTAGTGAAGTTGTTCTCAATCCAAAGTTTTTTCCTCCCACATTACTTGTCCTTAATACATTATGTATACCAGTGGCTTATAAAAGAGTGACTCTCATATAGGGCCAAGAGTAAAACCTGAAAATGACAATGTTTGAGGAGTTATTATGTGTGCTTGATTTTAGCACAAGGAGTTCAAGCTCTTGTACTTTCAAATATTTGAGATTTATTTGATGATTTTCATAGTTGTGTTTGGTTTTTATAGAATGTGTTTGGTTTTAATTTTAGAGTTTTCTGTGTATCAGGTATATCAGCAATCTATAGCTGCAGTATGCAATTTGGACTGGCCAAAATCAAAATTGCTTATTATTTGCTTCCTGTATTATGTAGTTATTTTTCCAATTTTAAAACTTGAACATTATTTGAAGATGACTTTGAGGATTTTATTGGATCCACCTTATTGTACAGATCTTGAAGCATGAATGGCCTGCCAGGTGGTGAAGCTTCATTCCGGATTTGGTTGTAGCAGCAAAAACTAGTGAAACTATTTGTGAGAACTGCATGGCCATATTAAAAGTATGTTGAATAAGTTTATTTTTCCATGTAAATTTCACTAGCATATGTGATTAATCATAAATTGTCACTTATCAGCTTCTAAGTGAGGAGCTCAAGGGGCGAAATGACTCAGCAGAAGATAAAAGAGCTCAAACAATCATTAAACATGTAATTATGCCGACTTTGTTACAGTTGTGTACTATATATTCTGATGTACTCTTGCTACATTTATTATTGTGAACGTCTATTCACTGCGATAATTAGTTTTAGTGGTAGTGTGAACTGTGGAGTGGCAAGTTGCATATGTGACAATTAATGCGATGAAGAACTGGCTAGGGGGGAAGCCAAAGTTGAATTTGTTGAGAGAGTCCTAGTTCTGTGTCATAATAGAGTGAGTGTGAGAGTTCTGTCCAACACTGGAATAGCTATCACATTTCCTTTCTTGCTGAAAGATTATTTTGTTCAAATAGAAATGATCTCTTGCAGATATATGTTAAGATTATTTTCTTCTATCAAAAGATTGCTTATTTTTATGTGTCGGTCCTATAATTGTAGTTCTTCTATTTTGTAGTAAAACCATAGTTTCTTTCGTTGTAGGATAATGGATTGTAGGTTCCTTTTGCTTATCCATTCTCTTTTCTAGTTTAAAGTTTATTTTTAATTGCAGGGAGATCTGTCAAATGTGTTCTTCTATTGCCATGAAGCCATCTTTTGATAGAAGAAAGAGATGGTCTTCTTCAAACTGTTTCCAGTTCATCTCAGAGACTTGCACTGGTTACTGACCAAAAAGAAAAGGTGTTGCAGGATTTGAGGAAACATCTCGAAGAAGAGATCAAAGAGTTTAGTGCTGCTTTTTCATGTCGACACAGATTACTCGTGTCTTTTCACACTGAATTCAAATTGAAAATTGAGAATTTGAAGGCACATATTTCTGTACTATAGTAAACATTTGTCTAATTTATACTTTACATTCTTATGCTGTTTAAATTTAGGAGATACAAATGTTTTAGATGCCTAATACATACTAATTTTAAATGATGTATATAATAACAGTTATAATAAATACTAATTTTAAATGATGTATATAATATTTTTTTTTATTTTATTTTATATTGTATTTGTGTTTGTTGAATAAATTTGCATTATTAATTAAATTTTTTTAAATATAAAAAGGCTATAGCGACGGTCATCGACCGTAGCTATAGTGTTCTATAAAGTACAGGCCTATAGCGACGGTCGCTGAGCGTCGCTATAGACATCTATACACGATTTTGCCATGACCTATATCTAGGGTCGGCGACCGTCGCTATAGGTCAAAAGACCATCGCTATAGGCTTTACCGACGGGTTCTATGGCGACGGTCGGCGACCGTCGCTAAAACTTTTAGCGACGGTCTTTTGGCCTATAGCGACGGTCGCCGACCGTCGCTATAGGCTGATTTTCTAGTACTGTATACCAACAACTGTCCACCAATGAATTACAGGCCAATGAGGACTTTTATCACATCATTCGTCACATTACGGTCATGATTATACTGAATAATCACTGGTCATAATCATACCAAGTCCGCCAAAGATGACTTTCAACATAATATAAGCATGAGGATGATGACAATTCAATAAAACAAGTTCAAGAATAAATTTTAAAGATTTATAAGTGAATTTATCTTGAACTCAATAACATCCAAATTGTCAGCATGATACTTGTGACGCCCCCAAAATAGGTCCATTCCATCCAACCCATTTTGAGTCGCCAAATACATGGTACAGAAACAACCACAACTTTTACAACCCATAAACTGTGAGTTTGAATACAAACATTGTCATCTAGACAATATACATACCCAACTATGTCCTCAATACAATTATTGATTTACTATTTTACAAAAATGGTGAGGACTACTAAACAACTCTCTCAAGGACCATCAATTCATACCCCGACTCGTACCCGCTATATTCTCGTCTCCTGAGAAGAAAAATGGAACAAAAAGGAAAAGGGTGAGCTCAACTAGCTCAGTAAAGAATAGTATGACTAAGATAATATACAACAAATTATCGTTAGTCTTCAACAGGGAAAAATCTAATAGAATACAATAGACAACAAGTTTTAAATCAATATTCGCAATGGAAAATATTAATTCATAGAAGAGTTACGTAGAGGATGAAATCTACTAATGTCTATGAATTTAACAGTCCATCAATAATATTTTTATCCCTGTAACATCAATCAGTACACATCTTTAATCATATATTCATCCTTGCACTACAGGCCAAGGATATTCATCTGTTGGTCATGTTCATCTAAACACCTGTTCATCTTTGCACTACGGGCCAAAGATATTCATCAGAAATCATTCATCTTTGCACTACAGGCCAAAGATATTCAATAATAACATCCTTTAAGACTGAAGATGATAAAAATATTTTTAAAGAAGCGAATCCAGTGAAACAAAATGACAAGGATTAAGGATTAAGGATTCGTACTTTGTTTTGTCCATGTCCACAAATACCTCAAAAATAATCATAGTGGTGAAAAATTCAAGAATGATCAAAACATGGATACAATCAAAGCTAGTATCTACAATAGATATTTTGGACGAAAAGAAAAAAAATAATTTTTTTTCTGTGAATAGTGCCGTATTCGTGAATAGTGCCGTATACGTGAATAGTACCGTTTACGTGAATAGTAACTCCGGCACAAAAAGTTCCAAATTTGATAAAAACGTTCACCAATATTTCGGCATAATGATATTGAAGAAAATAATATCATTTAAGAAGAAAATAACACCCCTTACCTCAAAATAGCCGTACTTCTGACTGAATTTCGGTATAGTGCTGACAGAAACTCGCACCGTATAGCAACACTCAAAGTATACTCACAAGAATACGCTTGATAATATAGAGAGAAAACTTTGTTTCTGGTGTGATTTTCAATTCTAACTTAGCCTTCTATTTATAGGAAAATGCTAGAACGCCAAAGGAGACTAAATTAATAAAATATATTATTATTACTTATTTCTTTTTCTCCTACGCATCCTTCCATGACCAGCCACCACAATTGAACCAAAAATTTCAGCAGCCCATGTGAATTACTCACCAACCAAAAAGTGGGTCCCACCATAATTAATAAAAAATCATTTTATTTTCCGTAACTTTAATAATTCATAGAAAATAGCTCGGTTATCAGAAAAATTCAAAACTCGCGACTTTCCATGGGAAATTCCATTCTCTACAACTTTGCAGAAGAAAATTTTTCCAAATTCCAAACAGAAATTATCCAAAATCCACAAACGAGCGATTTTACAGTCAATAATCAATTTTCGGTCAAAAATTATGTCCACCGACACACAAAACATGTGTTAAACATTTAATGCCACAAAAATACTCTACCTTCTCATATACTCATATATCCCACATTCATTGTAAAAATATCATCGTTAATATATTATTAAAATAATATATTTAAATGAATTATTTTATCAGAAAAGGATAAAATATTAATTTTCAACAATTATCACATTAAAAATTTTCTCCATCTATATCCACATAAAATAAATATTTTCTTTATCATAATAATCAATAATTAATTATTAAAAATAATATTACCGAATCACAGTACCGACAACCAGGCCGTTCCCAGGATAGAGGGGGCTTTCCAATAAGGATTTCTCCTTACTGGCGCGCAATTAGATGACCAAACCTCTCCTTGACAGAACTTTCTAGACATTGCCAATAATGTTATCTGATAATATTATTCAAATAATATGAATTATTGATCTGATAATTGAAAATACTGTGCAATGACAATTATTGAAACAATAATAATATAAATATCAACGCAGCAATTATTGAATCAATAAAGTAATGAACAGTAACGACTGTAGCAATTATTGAGTAGTGCCTTCTTACGTAAGGCTCAATAAT
The DNA here is from genome assembly GCA_020205505.1 of Panax japonicus. NCBI lineage: Eukaryota > Viridiplantae > Streptophyta > Magnoliopsida > Apiales > Araliaceae > Panax > Panax japonicus. The sequence continues at coordinate 69,970,786 of CM035107.1, read as the reverse complement.
TCAAAATACTATGCAATACCGTGTGCTACTGTGCAACAACGCGTATTACTGTATTTTAACCACCGGGTATTCCAACAGTGTAAACGGTAACAACTACGCCGTTATTTATAAACAGCTTATATTTGTCGTTTTCTTCCTCCAATCGCTTTCCGTTATGGGGCCCATACATGGTTGCGCCGTCGTACGAATATTCCCCGACAGTACGAATATTCCACGACCAAACGAATATTCCCCGACAACAATGAATATTTTATAACCACTTGCTTATTTTGAAACATTTGCGTATTTTACCCATAACTATCCACATTAATCAAATCAATCCTTACTATTCAAAATAATAATTAAAGGAAATTAAATTTCATTTATTAATTATTTGGGGTCTTACAACCTCCCCTCCTTATGAAATTTCGTCCTCAAAATTGACATACGTACCTGGTGTTTCGAAAAGGTGAGGATACCTCGCTTTCATTTCTGTTTCCAACTCCCAGGTCATTTCCTCTATAGCATGATTCCTCCACAAAACTTTAACTTGTGGTATTACCTTCGTGCGTAGGACATGCTCCTTCATATCCAAGATCTTGACAGGTACCTCCTCATACGTTAAATCTTCGGCTATCTCGTCCGGTTCTAACTCAATGACGTGGTTCGGGTCTTTCACATATTTACGAAGCACAGATATATGAAAGACATTATGAACACGAGACATACTTGGAGGTAACGCGAGTCTATAGGCTACATTACCTACTCGATCAAGAATTTGAAATGGACCAATAAATCGTGGATTAAGCTTTCCTCTCTTCCCGAATCTTGTAACTCCCTTCCATGGGGCAACACGCAACAATACATGATCCCCAACACTAAATTCTACGTCCTTTCGATGAAGATCCGCATAACTCTTTTGTCGATCTTGTGCAGTTTGTATACGTTGTCGAATCGTTTGGATCTTCTCCGTAGTCATACGTACTAACTCGGGTCCCAACAATGTTGCTTCACCCACCTCGTCCCAACATACTGGAGAGCGACACTTTCGTCCATACAATGCTTCAAATGGGGCTACACCAATGCTTGCCTGATAACTGTTGTTGTAGGAGAATTCCACCAATGGTAAATATTTATCCCAACTGTCCTTGAAGTCTAGGACACAGAGTCTTAATAAATCTTCAAGAGTTTGAATAGTCCTCTCTGATTGTCCGTCCGTTTGAGGATGGTATGCCGAACTGAATCGTAACTCCGTACCCATAGCTTTTTGCAAGCTAACCCAAAATCTTGAAGTAAATCTTGGGTCACGATCCGAAACTATGGATACTGGCATGCCATGCAATCTTACAATCTCATTTACGTACATTTGAGCAAGACGTTCAAGGGAATAAGTCTCCCGTATCGGCAAGAAATGAGCAGACTTGGTTAATCTATCAACAATAACCCAAATAGCATTGATGCCTTGAGAAACCGTAGGAAGACCCGTGACGAAATCCATAGTAATGTGTTCCCACTTCCATTTCGGAATCTCAAGTGGTTGCAATGGACCCTTTGGCACTTGATGCTCCGCCTTTACACGTTGACAAGTTAAACACGTTGAAATAAACTTTGCAATCTCTCTCTTCATATTGTTCCACCAAAATGTATGTCGAAGATCACGATACATTTTGGTACTTCCAGGATGAATTGCAAATGGTGTATTGTGTGCCTCCATCATGATCTTGTACTTTAAATCAGAATCGTTAGGAACAAAAAGTCTGGAGTGGACTCGAAGTATTCCTTCTTCATCAATTCTCGCTTCTGGAATGGCACCTTCTTGTACTTTCGTCTTCATATGCATCAACTCCGGATCGGTGGCTTGAGCAACCTTAACTTTTTCTATTAAAGTTGGCTCTATGCGTATACTTGACATCATTGCACTCATTCCTGCATATGATCTTCTACTCAATGCGTCAGCTACCACGTTCGCTTTTCCAGGATGGTATTGAATAGTGTGGTCGTAATCTTTCAACAACTCGAGCCAACGTCGTTGCCGCATGTTGAGTTCTTTCTGCGTGAAGAAATATTTGAGGCTTTTATGATCTGAATATATCTCCACTTTCTCCCCGTATAGATAGTGCCTCCAGATCTTTAGCGCGAAAACGACTGCTGCCAACTCTAGATCATGAGTAGGATAATTCCTCTCATACTCTTTAAGTTGTCGCGAGGCATAGGCTATGACTTTCCCACGTTGCATGAGAACACATCCTAACCCTTTGCCCGAAGCATCGCTGTAGATAACAAATCCATCCGAACCAGATGGTATTGTTAGAACAGGTGCCGAAATAAGTCTCCTCTTAAGCTCTTGGAAACTCTTCTCGCATTCCTCGCTCCATACGAATTTTGTATCCTTCCGAGTTAGCTGAGTTAATGGAGTAGCAATTCGAGAAAACCCTTCCACGAATCTCCGATAATAACCAGCTAAGCCCAAAAAGCTACGTACTTCAGTAACCGACTTCGGTTGCTCCCAACTTTGTATTGCTTCAATCTTCGTCGGGTCAACAGATACTCCATTTTTTGACACCACGTGCCCAAGGAATGTTACTTCCTCAAGCCAGAACTCGCATTTCTTCAACTTAGCATATAACTTGTTTTCACGAAGCCTTTGGAGTACCAGCTTCAAATGGTGCTCATGATCTTCACGGCTTTTGGAATATATGAGGATGTCATCAATAAAGACAACAACGAATTGATCCAAATAATCCTTGAATACTCGGTTCATCATATCCATGAAAGCAGCAGGAGCATTAGTCAATCCAAAAGACATGACTAAGAATTCATAATGCCCATACCGAGTCCTGAAGGCAGTCTTTGGAATATCCTCAGTTCGAATTTTCAGCTGATGATATCCAGAACGAAGATCAATTTTTGAAAAGAATTGTGCTCCTTGCAACTGGTCAAACAAGTCATCAATACGAGGTAGAGGATACCTATTCTTAATGGTGACATGGTTCAATTCCCGATAGTCAATACAAAGTCGCATACTCCCGTCTTTCTTCTTTACGAATAAAACAGGAGCACCCCAAGGAGATGTACTAGGACGAATGAAACCGATGTCCAATAACTCCTGTAGTTGGACTTTTAACTCCTGAAGTTCAATAGGAGCCATTCGATATGGGGTTTTAGAAATGGGCTTTGTACCAGGTTCAAGATCAATAAAGAATTCAACTTCACGTTCTGGGGGTAGACCGGGAAGTTCTTCAGGAAATACGTCAGGAAAGTCAATAACAACAGGAATATTATTCAATTTTGACGTGTCTTTATTCAAATCCATAACATGGGCTAAGAAAGCTTGACATCCGTTTTTCAATAAACGAATAGCTTTATGATTAGATATGACAGTGATTGATTTTAATGGTTTAGTTGCCTGAATTCGAACAACAGGTTGATTAGGAATATGAAAACTAACAACCTTACGAAAACAATCAATTTTGGCATGATGAGTAGTTAACCAATCAATCCCTAAAATCACATCAAAAGCAAGTATCTTTAAAGAGATCAGGTCAACAGGTAAGGTGATGGTGCCAACTTGAATGAAACAAGATTTATAAACAGTGGATGTGATGAAAGTTTCTCCTAACGGAGTTTCCACAGATAAGTCAAAGTCTAATTTCTCCGGAGTCAAGTTTAAACGTTGAGCACAAGCAGGAGAGATAAATGAATGGGTAGCACCGGTATCAAGTAAGGTATAAACTTCGCAAGAATTTATAAATAGCTTACCCGTGATCACCTCGTTTGGGTTCCTCGCATGTTGACCAGTCACAACAAACGCTCTTCCAGGAACCATTGACTTTGGCTTTTCTGGGACAGTCTTTTGAGTCACCGTCCCCGCTGAACTAGGTTTCGCTACCGTACAATCTCGAGTGATATGTCCTTCCTTTCCACAATTATAGCATACCTTGAACTGTTGTGGGCAGTTTGGACTGATATGTCCCTCTTTCCCGCACTTATAGCATATAACCGGTGGTCTTTCTCCTCCCTTAGAACCGGTTGCTGCCGGCACTGTCGTCTTCACATGGTCATTGTTAAATCTCCTCTTTTTAAAATCTCCTCCTGACTCGCTTCTTCTATTTTCATAGCTATGATTACCACCAGAGTGGTTACCATTTTTGTCCGTCTTTTTCTTTCTCCACTGGTTATTGTTGTTTTGCTGACTGCTATCTTCAGTATGATCCTGATTGTGGTACCTCGGTTGACCGTACTCGTTGTCTCGCTCCAACAATTGAGCCCTGTTAACAACATCTGAATAGAGAGAAAATTTATGAGAGATGAGATATTGTCGTATGCCGGGTTTCAAACCTCTCAGAAACATCCGCGTCATACGTTCCTCATTCTCCACCAAATGAGGTGCAAACCTGGATAACTCTGCAAACTTTGCCTCGTACTGAGACACCGTCATGTTATTTTGTTCTAATATGATGAACTCCACTTCCTTCATATGACGAACACTTTCAGGAAAGTATTTGTCATTAAATAGTTTCTGAAACGTCTCCCAAGACATGCTGAGTGCGGCTGGATGGGTACGCTTCACAGACTCCCACCAGTAGTCTGCCTCGCCACGGAACATAAAGGTGGCAAATGGAACCTTCTGTTCCTCCGTGCATCCCAAGACATCGAATATCTTGGTAATTTGCTTTACTCATGTCTCCGCCATGATCGGATCTGGCTTTCCCTTAAATTCTGGTGGTCCCAACTCTTTGAACTGCTTGGCTGTGACAACCCGTGAATTGTTATCATTTCCTCCTGTATTTTGAACACGAGTCTCCCTCGTCTGATTTTGCATGAACTGCAAAAAGCTTCTAAACATTGCGTCGTTCATCGTCTGATCAGTGGTGTTGTTCACAGGAGGAACATTACCAGCCTGTTGCACGTTCTCCTCGTTGGTAAGTACAGGCATCTCCACGGTCTCAATAACTCCATTGTTAACATTCTCGGTTGCCATTCTTAAATACTGCCATAAAACAAGGGTTAATTAAGCAAGTCACATATCACATAATATCCCTATATACTGACCAACTAACAAATAATCTTAGGTAGGACAAACTAGCGAAGGATTTACTCGTCTCTCCCCTCCTAGTTCTATTCCCCGATCTCCGCCAGAGATCATATCCCTAAGCTCTGATACCAACTGTGACGCCCCCAAAATAGGTCCATTCCATCCAACCCATTTTGAGTCGCCAAATACATGGTACAGAAACAACCACAACTTTTACAACCCATAAACTGTGAGTTTGAATACAAACATTGTCATCTAGACAATATACATACCCAACTATGTCCTCAATACAATTATTGATTTACTATTTTACAAAAATGGTGAGGACTACTAAACAACTCTCTCAAGGACCATCAATTCATACCCCTACTCGTACCCGCTATATTCTCGTCTCCTGAGAAGAAAAATGGAACAAAAAGGAAAAGGGTGAGCTCAACTAGCTCAGTAAAGAATATTATGACTAAGATAATATACAACAAATTATCGTTAGTCTTCAACAGGGAAAAATCTAATAGAATACAATAGACAACAAGTTTTAAATCAATATTCGCAGCGGAAAATATTAATTCATAGAAGAGTTACGTAGAGGATGAAATCTACTAATGTCTATGAATTTAACAGTCCATCAATATTATTTTTATCCCTGTAACATCAATCAGTACACATCTTTAATCATATATTCATCCTTGCACTACAGGCCAAGGATATTCATCTGTTGGTCATGTTCATCTAAACACCTGTTCATCTTTGCACTACGGGCCAAAGATATTCATCAGAAATCATTCATCTTTGCACTACAGGCCAAAGATATTCAATAATAACATCCTTTAAGACTGAAGATGATAAAAATATTTTTAAAGAAGCGAATCCAGTGAAACAAAATGACAAGGATTAAGGATTAAGGATTCGTACTTTGTTTTGTCCATGTCCACAAATACCTCAAAAATAATCATAGTGGTGAAAAATTCAAGAATGATCAAAACATGGATACAATCAAAGCTAGTATCTACAATAGATATTTTGGACGAAAAGAAAAAAAATAATTTTTTTTCTGTGAATAGTGCCGTATTCGTGAATAGTGCCGTATACGTGAATAGTACCGTATACGTGAATAGTAACTCCGGCACAAAAAGTTCCAAATTTGATAAAAACGTTCACCAATATTTCGGCATAATGATATTGAAGAAAATAATATCATTTAAGAAGAAAATAACATCCCTTACCTCAAAATAGCCGTACTTCTGACTGAATTTCGGTATAGTGCTGACAGAAACTCGCACCGTATAGCAACACTCAAAGTATACTCACAAGAATACGCTTGATAATATAGAGAGAAAACTTTGTTTCTGGTGTGATTTTCAATTCTAACTTAGCCTTCTATTTATAGGAAAATGCTAGAACGCCAAAGGAGACTAAATTAATAAAATATATTATTATTACTTATTTCTTTTTCTCCTACGCATCCTTCCATGACCAGCCACCACAATTGAACCAAAAATTTCAGCAGCCCATGTGAATTACTCACCAACCAAAAAGTGGGTCCCACCATAATTAATAAAAAATCATTTTATTTTCCGTAACTTTAATAATTCATAGAAAATAGCTCGGTTATCAGAAAAATTCAAAACACGCGACTTTCCATGGGAAATTCCATTCTCTACAACTTTGCAGAAGAAAATTTTTCCAAATTCCAAACAGAAATTATCCAAAATCCACAAACGAGCGATTTTACAGTCAATAATCAATTTTCGGTCAAAAATTATGTCCACCGACACACAAAACATGTGTTAAACATTTAATGCCACAAAAATACTCTACCTTCTCATATACTCATATATCCCACATTCATTGTAAAAATATCATCGTTAATATATTATTAAAATAATATATTTAAATGAATTATTTTATCAGAAAAGGATAAAATATTAATTTTCAACAATTATCACATTAAAAATTTTCTCCATCTATATCCACATAAAATAAATATTTTCTTTATCATAATAATCAATAATTAATTATTAAAAATAATATTACCGAATCACAGTACCGACAACCAGGCCGTTCCCAGGATAGAGGGGGCTTTCCAATAAGGATTTCTCCTTACTGGCGCGCAATTAAATGACCAAACCTCTCCTTGACAGAACTTTCTAGACATTGCCAATAATGTTATCTGATAATATTATTCAAATAATATGAATTATTGATCTGATAATTGAAAATACTGTGCAATGACAATTATTGAAACAATAATAATATAAATATCAACGCAGCAATTATTGAATCAATAAAGTAATGAACAGTAACTCCTGTAGCAATTATTGAGTAGTGCCTTCTTACGTAAGGATCAATAATTCAAAATACTATGCAATACCGTGTGCTACTGTGCAACAACGCGTATTACTGTATTTTAACCACCGGGTATTCCAACAGTGTAAACGGTAACAACTACGCCGTTATTTATAAACAGCTTATATTTGTCGTTTTCTTCCTCCAATCGCTTTCCGTTATGGGGCCCACACATGGCTGCGCCGTCATACGAATATTCCCCGACAGTACGAATATTCCACGACCAAACGAATATTCCCCGACAACAATGAATATTTTATAACCACTTGCTTATTTTGAAACATTTGCGTATTTTACCCATAACTATCCACATTAATCAAATCAATCCTTACTATTCAAAATAATAATTAAAGGAAATTAAATTTCATTTATTAATTATTTGGGGTCTTACAACCTCCCCTCCTTATGAAATTTCGTCCTCGAAATTGACATACGTACCTGGTGTTTCGAAAAGGTGAGGATACCTCGCTTTCATTTCTGTTTCCAACTCCCAGGTCATTTCCTCTATAGCATGATTCCTCCACAAAACTTTAACTTGTGGTATTACCTTCGTGCGTAGGACATGCTCCTTCCTATCCAAGATCTTGACAGGTACCTCCTCATACGTTAAATCTTCGGCTATCTCGTTCGGTTCTAACTCAATGACGTGGTTTGGGTCTTTCACATATTTACGAAGCACAGATATATGAAAGACATTATGAACACGAGACATACTTGGAGGTAACGCGAGTCTATAGGCTACATTACCTACTCGATCAAGAATTTGAAATGGACCAATAAATCGTGGATTAAGCTTTCCTCTCTTCCCGAATCTTGTAACTCCCTTCCATGGGGCAACACGCAACAATACATGATCCCCAACACTAAATTCTACGTCCTTTCGATGAAGATCCGCATAACTCTTTTGTCGATCTTGTGCAGTTTGTATACGTTGTCGAATCGTTTGGATCTTCTCCGTAGTCATACGTACTAACTCGGGTCCCAACAATGTTGCTTCACCCACCTCGTCCCAACATACTGGAGAGCGACACTTTCGTCCATACAATGCTTCAAATGGGGCTACACCAATGCTTGCCTGATAACTGTTGTTGTAGGAGAATTCCACCAATGGTAAATATTTATCCCAACTGCCCTTGAAGTCTAGGACACAGAGTCTTAATAAATCTTCAAGAGTTTGAATAGTCCTCTCTGATTGTCCGTCCGTTTGAGGATGGTATGCCGAACTGAATCGTAACTCCGTACCCATAGCTTTTTGCAAGCTAACCCAAAATCTTGAAATAAATCTTGGGTCACGATCCGAAACTATGGATACTGGCATGCCATGCAATCTTACAATCTCATTTACGTACATTTGAGCAAGACGTTCAAGGGAATAAGTCTCCCGTATCGGCAAGAAATGAGCAGACTTGGTTAATCTATCAACAATAACCCAAATAGCATTGATGCCTTGAGAAACCGTAGGAAGACCCGTGACGAAATCCATAGTAATGTGTTCCCACTTCCATTTCGGAATCTCAAGTGGTTGCAATGGACCCTTTGGCACTTGATGCTCCGCCTTTACACGTTGACAAGTTAAACACGTTGAAATAAACTTTGCAATCTCTCTCTTCATATTGTTCCACCAAAATGTATGTCGAAGATCACGATACATTTTGGTACTTCCAGGATGAATTGCAAATGGTGTATTGTGTGCCTCCATCATGATCTTGTACTTTAAATCAGAATCGTTAGGAACACAAAGTCTGGAGTGGACTCGAAGTATTCCTTCTTCATCAATTCTCGCTTCTGGAATGGCACCTTCTTGTACTTTCGTCTTCATATGCATCAACTCCGGATCGGTGGCTTGAGCAACCTTAACTTTTTCTATTAAAGTTGGCTCTATGCGTATACTTGACATCATTGCACTCATTCCTGCATATGATCTTCTACTCAATGCGTCAGCTACCACGTTCGCTTTTCCAGGATGGTATTGAATAGTGTGGTCGTAATCTTTCAACAACTCGAGCCAACGTCGTTGCCGCATGTTGAGTTCTTTCTGCGTGAAGAAATATTTGAGGCTTTTATGATCTGAATATATCTCCACTTTCTCCCCGTATAGATAGTGCCTCCAGATCTTTAGCGCGAAAACGACTGCTGCCAACTCTAGATCATGAGTAGGATAATTCCTCTCATACTCTTTAAGTTGTCGCGAGGCATAGGCTATGACTTTCCCACGTTGCATGAGAACACATCCTAACCCTTTGCCCGAAGCATCGCTGTAGATAACAAATCCATCCGAACCAGATGGTATTATTAGAACAGGTGCCGAAATAAGTCTCCTCTTAAGCTCTTGGAAACTCTTCTCGCATTCCTCGCTCCATACGAATTTTGTATCCTTCCGAGTTAGCTGAGTTAATGGAGTAGCAATTCGAGAAAACCCTTCCACGAATCTCCGATAATAACCAGCTAAGCCCAAAAAGCTACGTACTTCAGTAACCGACTTCGGTTGCTCCCAACTTTGTATTGCTTCAATCTTCGTCGGGTCAACAGATACTCCATTTTTTGACACCACGTGCCCAAGGAATGTTACTTCCTCAAGCCAGAACTCGCATTTCTTCAACTTAGCATATAACTTGTTTTCACGAAGCCTTTGGAGTACCAGCTTCAAATGGTGCTCATGATCTTCACGGCTTTTGGAATATATGAGGATGTCATCAATAAAGACAACAACGAATTGATCCAAATAATCCTTGAATACTCGGTTCATCATATCCATGAAAGCAGCAGGAGCATTAGTCAATCCAAAAGACATGACTAAGAATTCATAATGCCCATACCGAGTCCTGAAGGCAGTCTTTGGAATATCCTCAGTTCGAATTTTCAGCTGATGATATCCAGAACGAAGATCAATTTTTGAAAAGAATTGTGCTCCTTGCAACTGGTCAAACAAGTCATCAATACGAGGTAGAGGATACCTATTCTTAATGGTGACATGGTTCAATTCCCGATAGTCAATACAAAGTCGTATACTCCCGTCTTTCTTCTTTACGAATAAAACAGGAGCACCCCAAGGAGATGTACTAGGACGAATGAAACCGATGTCCAATAACTCCTGTAGTTGGACTTTTAACTCCTGAAGTTCAATAGGAGCCATTCGATATGGGGTTTTAGAAATGGGCTTTGTACCAGGTTCAAGATCAATAAAGAATTCAACTTCACGTTCTGGGGGTAGACCGGGAAGTTCTTCAGGAAATACGTCAGGAAAGTCAATAACAACAGGAATATTATTCAATTTTGACGTGTCTTTATTCAAATCCATAACATGGGCTAAGAAAGCTTGACATCCGTTTTTCAATAAACGAATAGCTTTATGATTAGATATGACAGTGATTGATTTTAATGGTTTAGTTGCCTGAATTCGAACAACAGGTTGATTAGGAATATGAAAACTAACAACCTTACGAAAACAATCAATTTTGGCATGATGAGTAGTTAACCAATCAATCCCTAAAATCACATCAAAAGCAAGTATCTTTAAAGAGATCAGGTCAACAGGTAAGGTGATGGTGCCAACTTGAATGAAACAAGATTTATAAACAGTGGATATGATGAAAGTTTCTCCTAACGGAGTTTCCACAGATAAGTCAAAGTCTAATTTCTCCGGAGTCAAGTTTAAACGTTGAGCACAAGCAGGAGAGATAAATGAATGGGTAGCACCGGTATCAAGTAAGGTATAAACTTCGCAAGAATTTATAAATAGCTTACCCGTGATCACCTCGTTTGGGTTCCTCGCATGTTGACCAGTCACAACAAACGCTCTTCCAGGAACCATTGACTTTGGCTTTTCTGGGACAGTCTTTTGAGTCACCGTCCCCGCTGAACTAGGTTTCGCTACCGTACAATCTCGAGCGATATGTCCTTCCTTTCCACAATTATAGCATACCTTGAACTGTTGTGGGCAGTTTGGACTGATATGTCCCTCTTTCCCGCACTTATAGCATATAACCGGTGGTCTTTCTCCTCCCTTAGAACCAGTTGCTGCCGGCACTGTCGTCTTCACATGGTCATTGTTAAATCTCCTCTTTTTAAAATCTCCTCCTGACTCGCTTCTTCTATTTTCATAGCTATGATTACCACCAGAGTGGTTACCATTTTTGTCCGTCTTTTTCTTTCTCCACTGTTATTGTTGTTTTGCTGACTGCTATCTTCAGTATGATCCTGATTGTGGTACCTCGGTTGACCGTACTCGTTGTCTCGCTCCAACAATTGAGCCCTGTTAACAACATCTGAATAGAGAGAAAATTTATGAGAGATGAGATATTGTCGTATGCCGGGTTTCAAACCTCTCAGAAACATCCGCGTCATACGTTCCTCATTCTCCACCAAATGAGGTACAAACCTGGATAACTCTGCAAACTTTGCCTCGTACTGAGACACCGTCATGTTATTTTGTTCTAATCTGATGAACTCCACTTCCTTCATATGACGAACACTTTCAGGAAATGTATTTGTCATTAAATAGTTTCTGAAACGTCTCCCAAGACATGCTGAGTGCGGCTGGATGGGTACGCTTCACAGACTCCCACCAGTAGTCTGCCTCGCCACGGAACATAAAGGTGGCAAATGGAACCTTCTGTTCCTCCGTGCATCCCAAGACATCGAATATCTTGGTAATTTGCTTTACCCATGTCTCCGCCATGATCGGATCTGGCTTTCCCTTAAATTCTGGTGGTCCCAACTCTTTGAACTGCTTGGCTGTGACAACCCGTGAATTGTTATCATTTCCTCCTGTATTTTGAACACGAGTCTCCCTCGTCTGATTTTGCATGAACTGCAAAAAGCTTCTAAACATTGCGTCGTTCATCGTCTGATCAGTGGTGTTGTTCACAAGAGGAACATTACCAGCCTGTTGCACGTTCTCCTCGTTGGTAAGTACAGGCATCTCCACGGTCTCATTAACTCCATTGTTAACATTCTCGGTTGCCATTCTTAAATACTGCCATAAAACAAGGGTTAATTAAGCAAGTCACATATCACATAATATCCCTATATACTGACCAACTAACAAATAAGCTTAGGTAGGACAAACTAGCGAAGGATTTACTCGTCTCTCCCCTCCTAGTTCTATTCCCCGATCTCCGCCAGAGATCATATCCCTAAGCTCTGATACCAACTGTGACGCCCCCAAAATAGGTCCATTCCATCCAACCCATTTTGAGTCGCCAAATACATGGTACAGAAACAACCACAACTTTTACAACCCATAAACTGTGAGTTTGAATACAAACATTGTCATCTAGACAATATACATACCCAACTATGTCCTCAATACAATTATTGATTTACTATTTTACAAAAATGGTGAGGACTACTAAACAACTCTCTTAAGGACCATCAATTCATACCCCGACTCGTACCCGCTATATTCTTGTCTCCTGAGAAGAAAAATGGAACAAAAAGGAAAAGGGTGAGCTCAACTAGCTCAGTAAAGAATATTATGACTAAGATAATATACAACAAATTATCGTTAGTCTTCAACAGGGAAAAATCTAATAGAATACAATAGACAACAAGTTTTAAATCAATATTCGCAGCGGAAAATATTAATTCATAGAAGAGTTACGTAGAGGATGAAATCTACTAATGTCTATGAATTTAACAGTCCATCAATAAGTATTTTTATCCCTGTAACATCAATCAGTACACATCTTTAATCATATATTCATCCTTGCACTACAGGCCAAGGATATTCATCTGTTGGTCATGTTCATCTAAACACCTGTTCATCTTTGCACTACGGGCCAAAGATATTCATCAGAAATCATTCATCTTTGCACTACAGGCCAAAGATATTCAATAATAACATCCTTTAAGACTGAAGATGATAAAAAATATTTTTAAAGAAGCGAATCCAGTGAAACAAAATGACAAGGATTAAGGATTAAGGATTCGTACTTTGTTTTAGTCCATGTCCACAAATACCTCAAAAATAATCATAGTGGTGTAAAATTCAAGAATGATCAAAACATGGATACAATCAAAGCTAGTATCTACAATAGATATTTTGGACGAAAAGAAAAAAAATAATTTTTTTTCTGTGAATAGTGCCGTATTCGTGAATAGTGCCGTATACGTGAATAGTACCGTATACGTGAATAGTAACTCCGGCACAAAAAGTTCCAAATTTGATAAAAACGTTCACCAATATTTCGGCATAATGATATTGAAGAAAATAATATCATTTAAGAAGAAAATAACATCCCTTACCTCAAGCCGTACTTCTGACTGAATTTCGGTATAGTGCTGACAGAAACTCGCACCGTATAGCAACACTCAAAGTATACTCACAAGAATACGCTCGATAATATAGAGAGAAAACTTTGTTTCTGGTGTGATTTTCAATTCTAACTTAGCCTTCTATTTATAGGAAAATGCTAGAACGCCAAAGGAGACTAAATTAATAAAATATATTATTATTACTTATTTCTTTTTCTCCTACGCATCCTTCCATGACCAGCCACCACAATTGAACCAAAAATTTCAGCAGCCCATGTGAATTACTCACCAACCAAAAAGTGGGTCCCACCATAATTAATAAAAAATCATTTTATTTTCCGTAACTTTAATAATTCATAGAAAATAGCTCGGTTATCAGAAAAATTCAAAACTCGCGACTTTCCATGGGAAATTCCATTCTCTACAACTTTGCAGAAGAAAATTTTTCCAAATTCCAAACAGAAATTATCCAAAATCCACAAACGAGCGATTTTACAGTCAATAATCAATTTTCGGTCAAAAATTATGTCCACCGACACACAAAACATGTGTTAAACATTTAATGCCACAAAAATACTCTACCTTCTCATATACTCATATATCCCACATTCATTGTAAAAATATCATCGTTAATATATTATTAAAATAATATATTTAAATGAATTATTTTATCAGAAAAGGATAAAATATTAATTTTCAACAATTATCACATTAAAAATTTTCTCCATCTATATCCACATAAAATAAATATTTTCTTTATCATAATAATCAATAATTAATTATTAAAAATAATATTACCGAATCACAGTACCGACAACCAGGCCGTTCCCAGGATAGAGGGGGCTTTCCAATAAGGATTTCTCCTTACTGGCGCGCAATTAGATGACCAAACCTCTCCTTGACAGAACTTTCTAGACATTGCCAATAATGTTATCTGATAATATTATTCAAATAATATGAATTATTGATCTGATAATTGAAAATACTGTGCAATGACAATTATTGAAACAATAATAATATAAATATCAACGCAGCAATTATTGAATCAATAAAGTAATGAACAGTAACTCCTGTAGCAATTATTGAGTAGTGCCTTCTTACGTAAGGATCAATAATTCAAAATACTATGCAATACCGTGTGCTACTGTGCAACAACGCGTATTACTGTATTTTAACCACCGGGTATTCCAACAGTGTAAACGGTAACAACTACGCCGTTATTTATAAACAGCTTATATTTGTCGTTTTCTTCCTCCAATCGCTTTCCGTTATGGGGCCCACACATGGCTGCGCCGTCGTACGAATATTCCCCGACAGTACGAATATTCCACGACCAAACGAATATTCCCCGACAACAATGAATATTTTATAACCACTTGCTTATTTTGAAACATTTGCGTATTTTACCCATAACTATCCACATTAATCAAATCAATCCTTACTATTCAAAATAATAATTAAAGGAAATTAAATTTCATTTATTAATTATTTGGGGTCTTACAACCTCCCCTCCTTATGAAATTTCGTCCTCGAAATTGACATACGTACCTGGTGTTTCGAAAAGGTGAGGATACCTCGCTTTCATTTCTGTTTCCAACTCCCAGGTCATTTCCTCTATAGCATGATTCCTCCACAAAACTTTAACTTGTGGTATTACCTTCGTGCGTAGGACATGCTCCTTCCTATCCAAGATCTTGACAGGTACCTCCTCATACGTTAAATCTTCGGCTATCTCGTCCGGTTCTAACTCAATGACGTGGTTCGGGTCTTTCACATATTTACGAAGCACAGATATATGAAAGACATTATGAACACGAGACATACTTGGAGGTAACGCGAGTCTATAGGCTACATTACCTACTCGATCAAGAATTTGAAATGGACCAATAAATCGTGGATTAAGCTTTCCTCTCTTCCCGAATCTTGTAACTCCCTTCCATGGGGCAACACGCAACAATACATGATCCCCAACACTAAATTCTACGTCCTTTCGATGAAGATCCTGCATAACTCTTTTGTCGATCTTGTGCCGTTTGTATACGTTGTCGAATCGTTTGGATCTTCTCCGTAGTCATACGTACTAACTCGGGTCCCAACAATGTTGCTTCACCCACCTCGTCCCAACATACTGGAGAGCGACACTTTCGTCCATACAATGCTTCAAATGGGGCTACACCAATGCTTGCCTGATAACTGTTGTTGTAGGAGAATTCCACCAATGGTAAATATTTATCCCAACTGCCCTTGAAGTCTAGGACACAGAGTCTTAATAAATCTTCAAGAGTTTGAATAGTCCTCTCTGATTGTCCGTCCGTTTGAGGATGGTATGCCGAACTGAATCGTAACTCCGTACCCATAGCTTTTTGCAAGCTAACCCAAAATCTTGAAGTAAATCTTGGGTCACGATCCGAAACTATGGATACTGGCATGCCATGCAATCTTATAATCTCATTTACGTACATTTGAGCAAGACGTTCAAGGGAATAAGTCTCCCGTATCGGCAAGAAATGAGCAGACTTGGTTAATCTATCAACAATAACCCAAATAGCATTGATGCCTTGAGAAACCGTAGGAAGACCCGTGACGAAATCCATAGTAATGTGTTCCCACTTCCATTTCGGAATCTCAAGTGGTTGCAATGGACCCTTTGGCACTTGATGCTCCGCCTTTACACGTTGACAAGTTAAACACGTTGAAATAAACTTTGCAATCTCTCTCTTCATATTGTTCCACCAAAATGTATGTCGAAGATCACGATACATTTTGGTACTTCCAGGATGAATTGCAAATGGTGTATTGTGTGCCTCCATCATGATCTTGTACTTTAAATCAGAATCGTTAGGAACACAAAGTCTGGAGTGGACTCGAAGTATTCCTTCTTCATCAATTCTCGCTTCTGGAATGGCACCTTCTTGTACTTTCGTCTTCATATGCATCAACTCCGGATCGGTGGCTTGAGCAACCTTAACTTTTTCTATTAAAGTTGGCTCTATGCGTATACTTGACATCATTGCACTCATTCCTGCATATGATCTTCTACTCAATGCGTCAGCTACCACGTTCGCTTTTCCAGAATGATATTGAATAGTGTGGTCGTAATCTTTCAACAACTCGAGCCAACGTCGTTGCCGCATGTTGAGTTCTTTCTGCGTGAAGAAATATTTGAGGCTTTTATGATCTGAATATATCTCCACTTTCTCCCCGTATAGATAGTGCCTCCAGATCTTTAGCGCGAAAACGACTGCTGCCAACTCTAGATCATGAGTAGGATAATTCCTCTCATACTCTTTAAGTTGTTGCGAGGCATAGGCTATGACTTTCCCACGTTGCATGAGAACACATCCTAACCCTTTGCCTGAAGCATCGCTGTAGATAACAAATCCATCCGAACCAGATGGTATTGTTAGAACAAGTGCCGAAATAAGTCTCCTCTTAAGCTCTTGGAAACTCTTCTCGCATTCCTCGCTCCATACGAATTTTGTATCCTTCCGAGTTAGCTGAGTTAATGGAGTAACAATTCGAGAAAACCCTTCCACGAATCTCCGATAATAACCAGCTAAGCCCAAAAAGCTACGTACTTCAGTAACCGACTTCGGTTGCTCCCAACTTTGTATTGCTTCAATCTTCGTCGGGTCAACAGATACTCCATTTTTTGACACCACGTGCCCAAGGAATGTTACTTCCTCAAGCCAGAACTCGCATTTCTTCAACTTAGCATATAACTTGTTTTCACGAAGCCTTTGGAGTACCAGCTTCAAATGGTGCTCATGATCTTCACGGCTTTTGGAATATATGAGGATGTCATCAATAAAGACAACAACGAATTGATCCAAATAATCCTTGAATACTCGGTTCATCATATCCATGAAAGCAGCAGGAGCATTAGTCAATCCAAAAGACATGACTAAGAATTCATAATGCCCATACCGAGTCCTGAAGGCAGTCTTTGGAATATCCTCAGTTCGAATTTTCAGCTGATGATATCCAGAACGAAGATCAATTTTTGAAAAGAATTGTGCTCCTTGCAACTGGTCAAACAAGTCATCAATACGAGGTAGAGGATACCAATTCTTAATGGTGACATGGTTCAATTCCCGATAGTCAATACAAAGTCGCATACTCCCGTCTTTCTTCTTTACGAATAAAACAGGAGCACCCCAAGGAGATGTACTAGGACAAATGAAACCGATGTCCAATAACTCCTGTAGTTGGACTTTTAACTCCTGAAGTTCAATAGGAGCCATTCGATATGGGGTTTTAGAAATGGGCTTTGTACCAGGTTCAAGATCAATAAAGAATTCAACTTCACGTTCTGGGGGTAGACCGGGAAGTTTTTCAGGAAATACGTCAGGAAAGTCAATAACAACAGGAATATTATTCAATTTTGACGTGTCTTTATTCAAATCCATAACATGGGCTAAGAAAGCTTGACATCCGTTTTTCAATAAACGAATAGCTTTATGATTAGATATGACAGTGATTGATTTTAATGGTTTAGTTGCCTGAATTCGAACAACAGGTTGATTAGGAATATGAAAACTAACAACCTTACGAAAACAATCAATTTTGGCATGATGAGTAGTTAACCAATCAATCCCTAAAATCACATCAAAAGCAAGTATCTTTAAAGAGATCAGGTCAACAGGTAAGGTGATGGTGCCAACTTGAATGAAACAAGATTTATAAACAGTGGATGTGATGAAAGTTTCTCCTAACGGAGTTTCCACAGATAAGTCAAAGTCTAATTTCTCCGGAGTCAAGTTTAAACGTTGAGCACAAGCAGGAGAGATAAATGAATGGGTAGCACCGGTATCAAGTAAGGTATAAACTTCGCAAGAATTTATAAATAGCTTACCCGTGATCACCTCGTTTGGGTTCCTCGCATGTTGACCAGTCACAACAAACGCTCTTCCAGGAACCATTGACTTTGGCTTTTCTGGGACAGTCTTTTGAGTCACCGTCCCCGCTGAACTAGGTTTCGCTACCGTACAATCTCGAGCGATATGTCCTTCCTTTCCACAATTATAGCATACCTTGAACTGTTGTGGGCAGTTTGGACTGATATGTCCCTCTTTCCCGCACTTATAGCATATAACCGGTGGTCTTTCTCCTCCCTTAGAACCAGTTGCTGCCGGCACTGTCGTCTTCACATGGTCATTGTTAAATCTCCTCTTTTTAAAATCTCCTCCTGACTCGCTTCTTCTATTTTCATAGCTATGATTACCACCAGAGTGGTTACCATTTTTGTCCGTCTTTTTCTTTCTCCACTGTTATTGTTGTTTTGCTGACTGCTATCTTCAGTATGATCCTGATTGTGGTACCTCGGTTGACCGTACTCGTTGTCTCGCTCCAACAATTGAGCCCTGTTAACAACATCTGAATAGAGAGAAAATTTATGAGAGATGAGATATTGTCGTATGCCGGGTTTCAAACCTCTCAGAAACATCCGCGTCATACGTTCCTCATTCTCCACCAAATGAGGTACAAACCTGGATAACTCTGCAAACTTTGCCTCGTACTGAGACACCGTCATGTTATTTTGTTCTAATCTGATGAACTCCACTTCCTTCATATGACGAACACTTTCAGGAATGTATTTGTCATTAAATAGTTTCTGAAACGTCTCCCAAGACATGCTGAGTGCGGCTGGATGGGTACGCTTCACAGACTCCCACCAGTAGTCTGCCTCGCCACGGAACATAAAGGTGGCAAATGGAACCTTCTGTTCCTCCGTGCATCCCAAGACATCGAATATCTTGGTAATTTGCTTTACCCATGTCTCCGCCATGATCGGATCTGGCTTTCCCTTAAATTCTGGTGGTCCCAACTCTTTGAACTGCTTGGCTGTGACAACCCGTGAATTGTTATCATTTCCTCCTGTATTTTGAACACGAGTCTCCCTCGTCTGATTTTGCATGAACTGCAAAAAGCTTCTAAACATTGCGTCGTTCATCGTCTGATCAGTGGTGTTGTTCACAGGAGGAACATTACCAGCCTGTTGCACGTTCCTCGTTGGTAAGTACAGGCATCTCCACGGTCTCATTAACTCCATTGTTAACATTCTCGGTTGCCATTCTTAAATACTGCCATAAAACAAGGGTTAATTAAGCAAGTCACATATCACATAATATCCCTATATACTGACCAACTAACAAATAAGCTTAGGTAGGACAAACTAGCGAAGGATTTACTCGTCTCTCCCCTCCTAGTTCTATTCCCCGATCTCCGCCAGAGATCATATCCCTAAGCTCTGATACCAACTGTGACGCCCCCAAAATAGGTCCATTCCATCCAACCCATTTTGAGTCGCCAAATACATGGTACAGAAACAACCACAACTTTTACAACCCATAAACTGTGAGTTTGAATACAAACATTGTCATCTAGACAATATACATACCCAACTATGTCCTCAATACAATTATTGATTTACTATTTTACAAAAATGGTGAGGACTACTAAACAACTCTCTCAAGGACCATCAATTCATACCCCGACTCGTACCCGCTATATTCTCGTCTCCTGAGAAGAAAAATGGAACAAAAAGGAAAAGGGTGAGCTCAACTAGCTCAGTAAAGAATATTATGACTAAGATAATATACAACAAATTATCGTTAGTCTTCAACAGGGAAAAATCTAATAGAATACAATAGACAACAAGTTTTAAATCAATATTCGCAGCGGAAAATATTAATTCATAGAAGAGTTACGTAGAGGATGAAATCTACTAATGTCTATGAATTTAACAGTCCATCAATAATATTTTTATCCCTGTAACATCAATCAGTACACATCTTTAATCATATATTCATCCTTGCACTACAGGCCAAGGATATTCATCTGTTGGTCATGTTCATCTAAACACCTGTTCATCTTTGCACTACGGGCCAAAGATATTCATCAGAAATCATTCATCTTTGCACTACAGGCCAAAGATATTCAATAATAACATCCTTTAAGACTGAAGATGATAAAAATATTTTTAAAGAAGCGAATCCAGTGAAACAAAATGACAAGGATTAAGGATTAAGGATTCGTACTTTGTTTTGTCCATGTCCACAAATACCTCAAAAATAATCATAGTGGTGAAAAATTCAAGAATTATCAAAACATGGATACAATCAAAGCTAGTATCTACAATAGATATTTTGGACGAAAAGAAAAAAAAATAATTTTTTTTCTGTGAATAGTGCCGTATTCGTGAATAGTGCCGTATACGTGAATAGTACCGTATACGTGAATAGTAACTCCGGCACAAAAAGTTACAAATTTGATAAAAACGTTCACCAATATTTCGGCATAATGATATTGAAGAAAATAATATCATTTAAGAAGAAAATAACATCCCTTACCTCAAAATAGCCGTACTTCTGACTGAATTTCGGTATAGTGCTGACAGAAACTCGCACCGTATAGCAACACTCAAAGTATACTCACAAGAATACGCTCGATAATATAGAGAGAAAAAGAGAGAAAACTTTGTTTCTGGTGTGATTTTCAATTCTAACTTAGCCCTCTATTTATAGGAAAATGCTAGAACGCCAAAGGAGACTAAATTAATAAAATATATTATTATTACTTATTTCTTTTTCTCCTACGCATCCTTCCATGACCAGCCACCACAATTGAACCAAAAATTTCAGCAGCCCATGTGAATTACTCACCAACCAAAAAGTGGGTCCCACCATAATTAATAAAAAATCATTTTATTTTCCGTAACTTTAATAATTCATAGAAAATAGCTCGGTTATCAGAAAAATTCAAAACTCGCGCCTTTCCATGGGAAATTCCATTCTCTACAACTTTGCAGAAGAAAATTTTTCCAAATTCCAAACAGAAATTATCCAAAATCCACAAACGAGCGATTTTACAGTCAATAATCAATTTTCGGTCAAAAATTATGTCCACCGACACACAAAACATGTGTTAAACATTTAATGCCACAAAAATACTCTACCTTCTCATATACTCATATATCCCACATTCATTGTAAAAATATCATCGTTAATATATTATTAAAATAATATATTTAAATGAATTATTTTATCAGAAAAGGATAAAATATTAATTTTCAACAATTATCACATTAAAAATTTTCTCCATCTATATCCACATAAAATAAATATTTTCTTTATCATAATAATCAATAATTAATTATTAAAAATAATATTACCGAATCACAGTACCGACAACCAGGCCGTTCCCAGGATAGAGGGGGCTTTCCAATAAGGATTTCTCCTTACTGGCGCGCAATTAGATGACCAAACCTCTCCTTGACAGAACTTTCTAGACATTGCCAATAATGTTATCTGATAATATTATTCAAATAATATGAATTATTGATCTGATAATTGAAAATACTGTGCAATGACAATTATTGAAACAATAATAATATAAATATCAACGCAGCAATTATTGAATCAATAAAGTAATGAACAGTAACTCCTGTAGCAATTATTGAGTAGTGCCTTCTTACGTAAGGATCAATAATTCAAAATACTATGCAATACCGTGTGCTACTGTGCAACAACGCGTATTACTGTATTTTAACCACCGGGTATTCCAACAGTGTAAACAGTAACAACTACGCCGTTATTTATAAACAGCTTATATTTGTCGTTTTCTTCCTCCAATCGCTTTCCGTTATGGGGCCCACACATGGCTGCGCCGTCGTACGAATATTCCCCGACAGTACGAATATTCCACGACCAAACGAATATTCCCCGACAACAATGAATATTTTATAACCACTTGCTTATTTTGAAACATTTGCGTATTTTACCCATAACTATCCACATTAATCAAATCAATCCTTACTATTCAAAATAATAATTAAAGGAAATTAAATTTCATTTATTAATTATTTGGGGTCTTACAATACTGCTTTGCGGAGTAAAATTTAAGAATGCTCAGAAGAATATTTCCATGAAAAGATACTGGATGGAGCACAAATATCAAGGATATTCCACTAATTTCATGGAGTATAGAAGCTAAAGCTTTAACCAACTGAGTATAATAGAATATATGAAACTACAAATGGATTTTCGCCCGCCATGCTATAATCTACGTAGACAGGTCATTTCCACAATTTAATAAGAAATGAATACCAAGGATCCTTCACCATGCATGTGGTAATCCAAATAGACAGGTTATTCCAACAGAATAATAAAGAATGGAACAGCAGAAGGATTCACCATGCGTGCGATAGACTGTACAAACAGGTTATTCCCAACATAATAATAAATAATGGAACCAGGTCCGGCGTAAATGCACAGATAGGATATTCCGATAGAATAATAAATAATGGAACCAGGTCCGGCGTAAATGCACAGACAGGATATTCCGATAGAATAATAAAGAATGGAATATTAGATGAATTTCACCATGTATGCAGTACTTCATATAAACATGTTAATCCAACAGAATAATAAGAATGGAATAACAACAGAATTCACCAGGCATGCGATAGACCGCACAGACAGGTTATTCCAACAGAATAATAAAGAATGGAATAACAGAAAAATTTCACCATGTAGCGGTACTTCTCATAAACAGGTTATTCTAACATAATAATAAAGAATGGAATAACAGAAGCTCTCTTCATGAATACGAAAGAATAATACCCCTTACGGGTACAACAAATAATATCCCTTACCTTAGAAGAAATTGGATATTGGAAAAATAAAGTAGCAGAATACTTTTCTTCTGAAGGGACAAGTTTCTATTAAAACTTTAAATCAACGATCCATATTGATTTACTATTATAATTTCAACCAACGGTCTGAAAAATTAGCACATCTCCTCATAGAATAATATTGTACCCAAAAATAATTTGGACCGAAAAGAAATATATTTTTCGGGTGAATAGTACCTCGTGAATAGTAACTTATGAATAGTAACTCATGAATAGTAATTCATAAATAGTAATTCGTGAATAGTACTCCGACACAAAAAGTGCCCCGAATTCTCGATTGAACAATATAACCTCCAAACATCAATTATTATCGAAACAAATGTCGATTTCCAATAACACCAATAATTCTAACACAATGGAACTATAAAATTCATCTTTAATCAACACGAACTTATTCATCATTAATATTATAATTCACAATATTTAACAACCAGGTCGTTCCCAGGAAAGAGGGGGTTTTCCGATAAGGAGCTCTTCTTATTAGCGCGCAATTAGGTGACTAAACCTTGCCTTGACAGACTTCTAGACATTGTCAATTTAGCAAATAATAATATGAATATCTTTGTCATCTCGATAATTGATTTAATAATATATCATATTATGCAGATGATATTGTAACAATAATTGAATTAATAATATGAGAGATATGATGCAACAATTACTCTAGCAATAATTGAGTATTACTGAGTGGCTTCTCACGTAAGCATCAATAATCAATACCGTGTGCTACTATGCCACCACGCGTATTACTGTACTTTTACTACCGGGTAGTTTAACAGTTTTAACGGTAACACCTCCACCGTTATTTTTATAGAAAGATAATTTTGTCATTTTCTAACTACGATAATACTTCCGTTGTGGGGTCCACCAATAATTGTGTCATCGTACGAATATTCCCTTACCAATCGAATATTATATAACTACTTGCATACTTTGTAAAATTCGTAAACATTACCCACAACTATAACATTATATCAAATCCACACCATAATATTCAAAAATATATTTTGAGTAAATTATTCTTTATTCATAAAAGTTGGGGTCTGACATCTTCTCTCTCAGAGCCTGAACCATCTTGATCATTTCCAGCAGAGAATCCTTCTTGCTGCATTTCATTCTCAGAGCTTTCTTTAGCAAGATTTTCCTCTAATTCATCTTCTTCATTGCTGGTCCTATCCTCAACACTTTCTTTCTGTGATACAGACTCATCATCACTTAATTCAATGGGGGCATTTGATTGATCACTTCTCTTTTTGGAGGCAAATTTGGCTTGCAGTTTGTAGCTCTTCCTTGTTCTTGGAGGTTCAGCTATGGGAGAGTCAGACTCCTCTTTTTCTTCATACTTGGAAGCCTCTGGTTCATCATAAGAACTTCCTTTAGGTTTAGCAAGGGCAGGGGCATGTTCTTCATCTTTTGAGACAGCATTGTCTGACCCATTATTTGGGCTTGTTGGGGCAGTTGCATTTGGGGATTGAGTTTGGTCATCTTGAATCTCTTCTTCATTTGCAGAGTGACTACTCTGAGAATTAGCCATGGGGCTTGAGAATTCTTCTTCTTTATCAGCAGACGCTGAACCATCACCTTCACTACTGGATTTGATTTGTGAGGACTCAGCCTTGACATCAGTCTCCTTTTCTTCTGCTGACTCTACGTCCTTCTCTTCAGCAGATGTACTATTTTGGGAAGATGAGGCTGGTTTATTTTCCACCTTAGCTTTCTTGTTGAATGACCCTTGAAGCAGCCTGTTGCTTCTCCTCTTTGTTGTTTCAGCAGTTAGGGCTCTTTCTTCTTCAACCTTGTCTTTGATGGAGAGACTCCTTGGTGGGGTCTGAGCTTTCTACACAACACCAGCTTTCTTCACACCTCTGGATTTCTTTCTGGCTGGTGTGGTTGATGTTGGAACAGAGTCATCAGACTCAGAGCTTTCAAATCTTCTGCTTTCCTCTTCTTTACAAAGGCCTTGTTGCTGCTCCCAATTGTCAGTCGTCGATTCTCCTTGGGGTTCTTCTTCCAATTCATAAATAATTGTGGAGACATCACTTTGTAAACATTCAAATGCTCTCCCTCATCATCCTTGATCTTCCTTCCTAGCTTCTTCTTTATCACAATACTCAGCAGTCTACCATGAAACACCTTAGTCAGGGTTTTTTCAGTGGACTTCTTCATCTCAACTTTTTCTTCCCACTTGGAGATCTGATCGAACAATATAGCTCCAAAGTTGATTTGTTTCTTCATTATCTTCAAGTGTTGGTCAAGCACTGTGTCATGTGCAGTGTCCTTGCACAGTATGTATTTTCCAATTATTTCAGCAAAGAACTCGTATTCTTTAGGAAACTCCTTCTTCTTTATGTCTTTCAAATTAGGGTTTCTGTGGTACCCAATGATCTCCTTTGCTTGTTCAGTATTGACATCATCAAGGTTCTTCAACCCTTGGTTAGGAAAACCTACGCACTAATTGAGGTCAGAAGATTTCAGCTTTAGATACTGACCTTTGAACTTGGTAGAAAGGGTTTCAGAGTTTATGGATGCATTTGAGTAGAACTCTTTTACCAAGTTGATGTATACTCG
Organism: Panax japonicus; assembly: GCA_020205505.1. Lineage (NCBI taxonomy): Eukaryota > Viridiplantae > Streptophyta > Magnoliopsida > Apiales > Araliaceae > Panax > Panax japonicus. Next base: position 69,944,909 of record CM035107.1, on the reverse strand, counting down.
AGTGCTAGCCTCAAGACATTCTGAGAATCCAGCTTTCCTCATAAGTTCGAGAATGTCTCTGAACTTCTTTTCGAATTTCACGAATGACTTGGTTCCGAGCTGAATGCCAGTGATTACTCGCTAGTTTTCCATTTGATCAGTTCGAAGAATGTGGGTATTTGATTCGGAGAGGTTTATAAGGGATGGCTAATTATGATTTGATAAAGCTCTGGAGTGTTAATCTGTTCTAGCTCTTGAGAGGATTTTAGGGTTTAAAAATGGGAAGGAGAAAGGTTCTATAGCTTCTGATAACTGTTTGCAGATTTGAACTTGTCTTTATGGCAGTTCCTTCTAACTCTGTATAACTAGTGATGTGTCAACCGACTATTGGTTGAACGATGCCCAGTAATGAGCTGTAACTCCCCATAACTTTTCAGTTAGATATTTTGTTTTAGAAGAGTAGACGTTTAGACGACGTGGCTTTGACCATTGACCTTTTGATTCGTAGAGTAGCATGGTAAGGCAGCTATGGACTCTATGATTTCCTTTGTTGACTCAACAATCAACTTTTGAGAGATTCTGCAGTGGATGGCTTTGACTTCTATCCTCATTTTGATGCAGCATAGCTTTATTACTGATATACTCAAACTTATCTCCTCATTTTGAATGATTGAGTAATTGTCTCATTTTCCAAGCTCCTTGTGAACTGGAGTACCCTTTGGTAGAACTACGATAGTCGAGTTGTCTTCTACCATCGTTGAAGTTGCACTGCGATCGTGGAGTTCTCTTCAACCTTAACTCGATGATCGTTGACTGACTTAGTCCTTGAGATGAATTTGATCAAGCAATTCTTCTGGGACAAGGTAGATCAGGAAGGGCCAACCTCTTAGAGTGAGCTAAGGGTCAGGTTTGTACCTAAGGCGCTTTCCAGATGAAATGCTATAGAAGTGATTTGCAATGACATCTCATTTGACCTTTTCTGATGGGGAGGTCCTCTACCAACTTTAGACAATTACATTTGTTGTAATCGTGGTGTCCTCCTTCTTCTATACTGTGATCAGATGTTTGATCGTAGGCACTCCATGATTTTGAGTTGGGTGGCAGAAAGGTTATTAGTAGTACGTTTTGAGACATTCCTACTGACTATGGATCTTCATTTGGTTCATCAACCACAAAGTTTTGGGACTTTGTAGCTGGTACATTTCCTCATAGTATAACTCAGTGCTGTTGTTTCTCAACAGATCACTGCTCCCCATGGTTGAAGATGTCTTTCCGGATAGATGTGATTCCCTTTGCTTTAGACTCATTTGAAGGCTGCCCTGCATATCTCCTTCTGACTGGAATCATCATTATCACATAAATCTCCTTGTATCATAGGCATGGGTATCTTCAGGACTGATCACTCTACGATCTTTTGATAGCACTACGGTCGTAGTCTCCTTTGACAGTCTTGTGTTTGTGAAGTTCTGCTTCCACTATAAGTTCCTCTTGACTGATGCTCGATGATCCTCTGTTATAAGCTCCCTTGAGGATTCTTCTCATATAGCATGCTCTGCTTGATTTGAGCATATAGGACTCTTTTCACCTTTGGTTGAATGGCCTGCTTCCATATATGGATTAGCAACCATGTGAACTCCATTCTGGTTAGCTCAGAGGGTCTTCAAGGACTGGCTTGGACAAATAGGAACTTTATCAGAATCATCTCTGAATAGTCCTTAGCCTTCTGCTGGTTGAGTCTTCTTGACTAAAGTCTTCTGCTTCAGTATTCTTTAGTGTGGTCAGACTAACCAAGTACCTGCAGGTTTAAATATATTTCTATTTTTGGTACCCATAATTAAATGGGTCCTGCTAGGTTAGTTTTCTAAACCCATGTTCCTCTTATTTGGATAATCATCACATTTATCACCAGCATCATATTCATACATAAGACTAGTTTTAGATAATACATTTTGATATGCATGAAGGTGAGTGTGTGTAAGACTTGACATTTAATAACACACTCTTTATCTTTGATGGTTTCATCATTTGCTGGGTTATGTTCACAATGTTTAAAGTGTTCACAGAGTGAGAATCAACTCTACGATTAAGAATATCTAGTTGATTCATGGAGGTGATCAGTTTCTATACATCATCAAGATACTCTTGTAGAACTGATCATACTCTGTGTGTTATCAAACACTTAGAACAAGGATTTGTACATACATACTAACCCACCAGCAAAGATTACTTCACATAAAATTAATTTGACTTGTGATGCTCTTATGAACCATTTCAGATTTCCTTCAAGATGTCATCTTCATCCTAAAACTTGGATAGAGAGAAAGCTTATAGACATTTGAGTTTCCATCCTCAGGGTACTTTCTTTCTTCACCTTTTTAGGTAGATTATGACTTCTTGACAGAACACTGTTATGGTTCATAAGAAGGTGCTTTTATGATGAACACATATAATAGTGAGGAATCGTACCTTTTTACTGTCAGTCTCTTAACAGTCATTTATCTTAGATATACTGAGTTTAGGCATTGATGTGCATAGCTTCACATTTGCTCCTAACAGCTTGTTGCTCGTGTTGACCTTTAATCAATCAGTCATGGTCTTGAAGATGTAGGCCAAGAGAATCTCAACATTAAGATCTTTGACATCCTTTAGTTTACAAAATTTGCACTCAGCTGCTGGTTGGCCAGACATAAGTTTGAGAAGATCTTCTTTCTTCTCTTGATAAGGATTTCTTAGCATGTATGGCCTCTTCATCTTTCAGACTGGTGGATGCTTGACTCTTTGTCATTGATGTCTCTTGAGCTCTCTCGTCTGGTCTTCAGACCACAAGATTGACTGCAGGCTGGGATTGGTCTTGTTGATGTAGCAATTGAAAACATGGACCAATCTGAGCAGCCACAGGTATATATACACATTTACCTATACACAGTATTTCCAACGTGTGAGCTCATCTGCATACAACAAGTTACTTACTACTAAACTAAGTTTAGAATAATGTTTGTGCCTGGGATCAGACTCAAAGAGATTAGCTTTTGAATATAGCATGAGAACCTGCTCTGATACTAATTGTTAGTTCCCAGTAGGCACAATAGATCTAGAATGGGGGGTTGAATAGATCCTTTTTATTTCAAATACTTTTCTCTATTATTTTGTATAGCTATTAAATTAGCATATGACAAACATAAGAATCTTTTCAAGCACAGCAGAATAAGTAAAAGATCCCCTTCATTGTTATATTCATAATCGTACATACATTGTTCGTAGAGTAAGTTTAGTTGTAAGCAGTTAAAACATACATAGCAGTTATAGCAGTTATAGTACATAATGTAAATGACATAATATAAAAGACACAAAGGGTTTTAAGTGGTTCAGAGACTCAAACTCCTAATCCACTCTTCTACTTTCAACTAGCAGGATTTCCTCTAAGGAAGGGCAGCACCCTGAATCACTAAGATTCCTTCAAGGCCAGCAGCCTTGGGGCTTTAGTTCACTAAGAACTCTTCAAGGTCAGCAGCCTTGGGACTCCTCTAGTTCCCTAAGAACTCTTCAAGCCCAGCAGGCTTGGAACTTCGTTTAGTCCCTCCGAACAAGGACCCTTCTGGCCCTGGCTTCATTTAGTCCCTTCGGACAAGGACCCCTCAGGCCCTGGCATTTATTGTTTATTTGTTGGTTTATTGGAGTTGGTACTGAGCTGCTAAGATGTCTTCATGCTCTGAACATCTTCTATACTTATCAGCTTGGCATGATCATCCTTGAAGTGCAGTTTAGTGTTTCATGATGCTCAGCTTCTTCAGTTACTCAACCTCTTCGGATGATCCCTTGATGAATTGCCTTGAAGATATTTCTCTTGATACATGATGGCTGCACATGATAGGTTTCCAAGATGACTGTAAGTTCTTCTTCTTGGTACTTAGAAACTTTTTCATGCTTGCCACCATGATGATGTTTGTTATCTCCCTTCTTGATACTTGATGTCTTTTCATGATGGACTTGCTAAGATGACTGTGAGCTCTTCTCTATTGTACTTAGAGTCTTCCCATAATGGACACCAAGATGACATGATGTTCTTCTTTCTCTCGGCAGTTCAGAACACTCTTCTTGTTGTAGAACTCTCACTTCTACTTCTTCCTTTGCATGAATCTGAGTGTTCTTGGTGGATCGTACAGTGAGCCTTCGGACCCACTATCTTACATGGTTTAGTACAGTCCACCTTCTCTCCAAACTCGGCAACTCCAGCAACCCTTGATCTTTGAAGCTCTTCCTGATTTATACTCCTTCCCAATCCTTCCATTGGAAAGTAGCCGTTGAAGGCTATTCAAATATCTTCATAGATCTCGAGTTGACAGAGGTAGACTGCTGATCTGACTTGTCATACTTTATCTGACATTGTAGTCTACTATTTCACCTACCCAACAGAGATATCACTTTAATGTCTTGGGCAGGTTGAAGACTTTATTATCTCCTTCTGATTTCTCGATCAGAGGTTGTCCTTTTTCATCGATGCTCTCAATAAGCTTTTGTCCAAATACCATCCTTCAGTTTGAACCATTGTCAATGTTTCAATCTTCGGGTGTTCAAACTCTACGATTCTGATGCTTGTCTTCTTGGACCTGATCGTAGTGTCATGTTGAGTGTTGTTCATTGACTGGTAGAGTTAACACTACGATCTTGAAGAGTGTTGATTAGATCTCCAATGTAGTACACCTCTTCTTTTTATTATGTAGTGCTTTAATACTTCTGTTTTCTTCGACTGTTCTCAGAGACTGACAGCCTAACTCTTTGCTCTGGTCCCCTCTAAATAGCAAGACACTTCATATTTGTGGCGCGTCCAGCTCGCTTTTCTCCTTGTGATCTCCCGTTCACTTATCATTAATGGACTGACCCTACGCTTAATCACTTTAGCCTTGTTCTTCAGAGACTAACTAGTATCTCGATTCACTTTCTATCAATTCTTTCTTTATTTGGCAAACACTACGATCTTTGTTGCTTCCAAGATCATTGTCTTCTGTTCACTTGACAACTACTGTACTTGCTGATTTTCCTTAGTCAGTTACTGAAATCTTCTTATGATCATCTTGTGGAAGACTTCACCTTGAATGGCTTTATAACTCAATCTTGATGTTGATTGGGTTGGTGCTTAGATCTTCTGTTAGCTTGCATGCCATTTGTTGAGTGTTCTCTGGTTCCCTTCAGGTAGGATATATCTTTGCATTGCGAACCAGAGGCTTTGTTCCTTTGAATATTCTGGGAGTGCTCATTAGTTGAGAATCATACTTGCTCTACGATTCTTCCTATGCATTGTGAGAACTTCTGTTGAGGTCGTAGTTATGCACTCTATAATTCAGCTTCGGCTGTGCTGACACTACGATCCTGAGATCAGATCTTGATACTCTATGGTTTTTGCCTTGAGCTTGTTATCTTCATCTGATCTTACTCGACTATGATCTCTGCATGTAATCAATAGACTCTATGAACTCAGAGTGTAGTCTACGATCCTTGACATGGCTTCGGCATCAGTAGACTCTACGATCTCGAGTGTAGTCTACGATCCTTGACTTGGCTTCGGCATCGGTAGACTCTACGACTCCGAGTGTAGTCTACGTTTCTGACTTGGCTTCGGCAAATATTCGATCAGCTCGTAGGCAGGCTGTCTCTACGATTCTGAACATGACTTCCTCAGCACACTACGATCCTGAGGAAGCTATTCTCGATATATCATGATCCTTCATCGTTTCTCCTGGCAATCTACGAACTCCGAGATCTACTATCTTGCAAACTACGATTTTGCCTCGATAGCTCTCGAGTTATTCATGACTCTCCTGGCAGACTACGATCTCTGGTGAAGTACTTCGACGATCAGACAAGCCTATCTATTACATCATAAGATCAACCTAACATGCTTGATCTTTCTATATTTATAGTTCTTGTACATCATTTCTTTTTAAGAACTTTACAAAGCTGTTTTGCTTATGTAGGATCAACCTAACATACTTGATCAATTCATTCTAAGTCCTACTATACATATTTCTATTATCTATTAAAGGACTTTACAGCTTTTCTTAATGCAAGCATACTTGCATATTATTCATTCATATATATATATATATATATATATATATATATATATATATATATATATATATATCATAATCAAATCATATGTAATCAGGAATATCATTCACATGCTTATTCCTGACAATATATATATATATATACAGCTTTTATATATATAAAAGTAGTAAGCACTTCAATTATTATATTTAGGCTCAATCAAACAGAGTTTGATGGGAATAGATATATATATAAGTATTTATATATATATAAAAGCAATAAACGCTCTGAATATTATATTCGGGCTCAATCGAAGCATAGTTCGATAATAATATATATATAAGTATTTATATATATATATATAAGCAATAAAAGCCACGGATCGACGATCCGGGTATATACACACCACACGACTCTCAACATGAATAAATATGTATGTATGAAAGTGAGAAAAAGCTTAAAAATCTGAAATATCTTACAGTGGGCTGCCAAAGAAGACTTTAGATAGCTTTTGATGCCTAAAAACTCGGTTTCCAGCGGTTAAATTTCAGTATGTTGTAAAACACGAGCTCACAAGTGTTTAGAAAAAAGAAGCACTCAATTTGGAGTACTATAGAGGTGTGTACAAAGTGAAATGGACAGGATTTTCTTGCCTTTTTTCTTTTTAAAATGGCCACCACAAGCCCTCTATTTATAGAGGGGGGGAGCCGCGAGTCTAATCGCGGCATTCGTGGGTCCACCTACGGTTGCCTGGGGTGCCCCGGGCTTTGCGGGTCACGTCGTCTCGAAGAACGTGCACTCATGCAACACGTTGTCTGGTTGAACCTTCATAACTTCTAATCCGGGCATCCGATTGAGGCGTGCTATACCTTTCTGAAATACTGTTGTCGAGAGATACACAATAAGATGGGATAAGAGGTTGAAAGATGCCCGGAAGATGGGTCCATGACCAGATCTTCAAGTCTTCAAATTTTATCTAGTGTGTTGTCTTGCGTAGTAGTCACTCGAGATTTGAAGCTATGGTTCTTGTGGAACACTTCTGTGTGAAATGTAGGTTGAAATGATGTTGAGACGGCGTGAATGTAGCATCAAGGTGGGAAAATAATGATTTTCCCTCACTGGGGTTATCTCCGGCTCTCAGAAAGGCATAAAGGAGATGTCATGTCATATTTACAGTCTACACCAAATAACTCGAGATCTGTGAAGCAATTCAAATAGCTCCCAACGGTAACATTACAACGGAAAGGTTATGAAGGAGTATAAATTAATAAGAGCTTCGAAGATCAAAAGCTTCAAAAGTTGCTGAGTTACAGAATCGTTGAGTTATTGGAATGCTATTGTTGACTCTACGAGTTCCACCAGAACTAAACAGAACAAGTCTTAGTGACAGTGAGATTACAGAAGTGGAAGTGAAGCAACTTTGAAGAAGGACTCAAACAGACTAAAGCTTCACTCAACATAGATGAGAATGCCACTGAAGATGGCAGCTAAGCTAAGAAACGAGAAATAAAAGAAAATAGCATTCAAAAAAGTGGCAAAGCATAAAGAAGATCCAGAGAGCCACTATACGAATCACCATGAACCTAAAGTTGAATCAGAACAAGTGTAGAACCATGTCTGTCAACCAGTTAAGAAGGATTCGGGGAATGTTAAGTGTCAGATGAAGTCTACCAAAAGCTCAAACACTTAGCATACCCAAATGGTGACGGTGCATAGCTGACAAAAGATGAAGATGAACATAACAGAATGAAGATCAGTTACACCAAAGAAGAAGTAGTCCAGACTCAAAGTAGAATGCCAAGAGGACTACGCCAAGCTGCTAAGTACATAAGATGTTCAAGCTTAAAGACATCTTAGCAGCTCAGCACCAACAATAACAACATCAACACCAACAAGAAGCCAGGGCCTGAGGGGTCTTTGTCCAGAGGGACTAAATGAAGTTCTAATCCTTCTGGTCTTGAAGAGTTCCTAGGGAATTAGTGGATTTCCAAGGCTGCTGGCCTTGAAGAGTTTTTAGTGAACTGAAGTTCCAAGGCTGCTGGCCTTGATGGAATCTTGGTGATTCGGGGTGCTGCCCTTCCTTAGTGGAATCCCTTCCTTAGTGGAATTCCTGCTAGTTAAAAGCAGAAGAGTGGATTAGGAGCTTGAGTCTCTGAATCACTTAAAATCCCTTGTGCCAGTTACTTTATGTCATTTATATTATGTACCTAACTGTTATAACTGTTATGCATGTATTAACTGCTTACAACTTAACTAACTCTAAGAACAATATATGTATGATTATGAATATATCAATGAAGGGGATCTTTTACTTATTACGATGTTCTTGAAAAGATTATTACGTTTGTCATATGCTAAATCATTAGCAATACAAATAAACGAGAAAAGTATTTGAAATTAAAAGGATCTATTCAACCCCCCCCCCCTTCTTGATTTATTGTGTGCCTTCTGGGAACTAACAAATATTATTTCATTTCATTTTATAAACCTAAACTTACTATGGTAAGTATTGCTTCTATAATTCCCGAAATGATTAGAAATTTCTTGAAGTTTGCACTTCATCTAATATCATTTCATTCGAATATTGGTCTGAACTCTCTTATTGAAATTTTAATATTTTCATTCGGGGTACTATTCACTCAGGTTACTATTCACTCAGGATACTATTCGCATGATACTATTCACTCAGTGTACTATTCACGACAAAATTGATTTCTTTTCTGTCCAAATAATTTTTAATACATGGATATCATTCTTGAATTTTACTCCACAATTAGTTATCATGTTGACAATTTGGACATTCTTGAACTCTGGATAAATTGAATTATAAATATCTAATATTTATCATTGATCTCACTTGATTGATTCTGTATATCATTGTCATCGTCATCATGCTTATATTGTACTGAAAGTCATCTTTGGCCCGTACTACAAAGATGGACTGTTGATTAGTATGATTATGACAATGAATTGTGTACTGGTATAATCATGACATTTAATGTTATAGATAAAGGTTTGTGGTGAAAGTTATCTTTGGCCCGTAGTGTAGAGATGAACAGGTGTTTGGCATAATATTGACCACGTGTGATATAAACGAATATTTTTTGCCTGTACTGAATAGATAATTCGTTGGTTTGAAACAATTATTGATTTGTGTTATAGGGATAAAATATTGATGATGAACTTTTAAATTATAGAAGATAGTAGACATCATGCTCTACTTGACTCTTCTAATGGATTACTATTTTCGCTGCAGTTGTTGATCGAAAACTTGTTGTCTATTGTATTCTATCAGATTTTTCCTTATTAAGAACTAAGGATAATTTGTTCTACATTATCTTAGTCATAATATTTTTTACTGAGTTAGTTGAGCTCACCATTTTCCTTTTGATTCCATTGTTCTTCTTAGGAGGCGAGAATGTAGCTGGGACTAGTCGGAAAGTGGAGTAATGGTTCAAGATGGTTATTATAGTAGTCATCACTATTTTGTAAAATAGTGTGACAATAATTGTAATGAGGACTTTATTTGAATTTGGATATTGTCTACAAGATAATATTTGTATTGAAACTCACAGCTTATGTTTTGTCATATTTTACACAATAATTAATAGTTATATAAATAAAGTTTGTATTTAAATTATATACCATGTATTTGGCGACTCAGAATGGGTTGTGTGGACCTATTTTAGGGGCGTCACACACCACCCCTCTAGTTTTTCAAGTAACAGTCAGTACCCCTATAGTCTACAATATGTAACATTCACTACCCCTAGTGTGGTTGACCAACTAATATCCAAAAATATTTTTAATATAATGTATAATACACCCTTCAAGTTATAATGTTTAATTTCTTCACTAAATATAAATTTGTATATTATAATTTTTACTTTACTTGATCTAATTAATTAAATTATGAAGTTGTGCAATAAATAATATAAATGTCAAAAAAAATTTATTTTATCAGGAAAATAAAGTCATACAATTTTTGCTAATTAAATTTCTCAAATATTAAAATTTACGTGATATATATTCAAATATATTTTTTTGTAATTAAAAAGTAAAATTTTAATACCCATAAAAATTACAAATTAACGCAATAAAATTATAATTATTTTTCCAAATATTAAAATTTACGTAAAACAAACTTATTACTACAAAACGAATCTTATTATTTATATAAAAAAGTATTAAAAATTATATTAATTATTTTTCTCAGATATTAAACTAAACATAAGTCACACTTAAGCATAATTATTTATAGTAAATATGACAAATATTATTACTCAAAAAAAGAAAAAATATATTAAAAGAAAAAAAACTCACAAGATAGATGTAGTAATAAATATTATTATATTTTTTTATTTAACATTTCACAAAAACTACGCTAACTGTATACTAAAAATATGTAATCAAAATTATAAATATTATAATTTTTTACATATGCTCAAGAAAATTTAACATATAAAAAGCATAATATGGAACTAGGAATTCAAATAATATTTTTTGTTGTTAAGCACAAAAAACTAAACTATCAATGTGACGCCTCCAAAACAGGTATACATCACTCATCTTGAGTCGTCAGATACAAGGTACTGAATACAAATACAACTTCATTATACAACAGTCGTGTGAAATACAACAAAACATAGGCTGTGAGTTTTAATACAAATATTGTCATCTAGACAATATCCACACTCAATGGAGTCCTCATTACATTTATTATCACACTATTTCACAGAATAGTGAGGACTACTAATGCACCATCTAGGACCATCACTCTGTTCTCCGACTAGTCCCAGCTACGTTCTCATTTCCTGAAGAGAATAGTGAAAGAAAGGGTGAGCTCAACTAGCCCAGTAAGAAATATTATGACTAAGATAATGTAGAATAAATTATCAATAGCCTTCAACAGTATAACAACTGATAGAATATAATAGACAACAAGTTTTAGATCAAAAACTGCAGCAGAATAAGTAATCCATTAGAAGAGTCAAGTAAAGTATAAAATCTACTGTCTTCTATGATTTAAAAAGTTTTTCATCAACTTTATCGCTGAGACTCAGCTTAATAAATAAAATCAAATCATCCCTGCTCCACAGCCAAGGATATTCATATAATCACCAATGGTCATGACTATACCGAATAATCTCTGGTCATAATCATACCAACAACTATCCACCAAAGAACTACAGGCCAATGAGGAATTTTACCACATCATTCGTCACATTACGGTCATGATTATACCGAATAATCCCTGGTCATAATCATACCAAGTCCATCTATGCACGTAAGCCAAAGATAACTTTCAACATAATATAAGCATGAGGATGATGACAATTCAATAAAATAGGTTCAAGAATAAATTTTAAAGATTTATAAGTTAATTTATCCTAAACTCAGTAACGTCCAAATTGTCAACATGATACTGCTTTGTGTAGTAAAATTCAAGAATACTCAGAAGAATATTTCCATGAAAAGATACTATATGAAGCGCAAATATCAAGGATATTCCACTAATTTCATTGAGTATAGAAGCCAAAGCTTTAACCAACTAAGTATAATATAATATATGAAACTGCAAATGGATTTTCACCCGCCATGCGGTAATCCACGTATACAGATCATTTCCACAATTTAATAAGGAATGAATACACAGGATCATTCACCATGCATGTGGTAATCCACATAGACAGGTTATTCCAACAGAATAATAAAGAATGGAATAACATAAGGTTTCACCATGCGTGCGATAGGCTGCACCGACAGTTATTCCCAACAGAATAATAAATAATGGAACCAGGTCCGGCGTAAACGCACAGACAGGATATTCTGATAGAATAATAAATAATGGAACCAGGTCCGGCGTAAACGCATAAACAGGATATTTCGATAGAATAATATAGAACGAAATATTAAAAGAATTTCACCATGTATGCGGTACTTCGCATAAACAGGTTATTCCAATAGAATAATAAGAATGGAATAATAGAATAATTTCACCAAGTATAGGGTATCCCGCGTATACAGGTTATTCCAACAGAATAATAAAGAATGGAATAACAGAAGTTCTCTTCATGAATAAGAAAGAAAGAATACCCCTTATGAGTACAACAAATAATATTCCCTACCTTAGAAAAACTGAATACTGAAGTAGTAAAGTAGCATAATACTTTTCTTCCTTCTCTCTATAGTTTCTCTCTCTACAATTTCAGTGAATTCGTAAGAAATAATGAAGGAATGAGCTTCTATTTATAGGAGAATGGACTGAATAGTAACTAATTCATGAACGGTCCAGATTGATTTACTTTTAAATGGACGGTCCATATTGGTTTACTATTAAAACTTAAAGCAACGGTCCATACTGATTTACTATTAAAACTTTAAACCAACGATCCATATTGATTTACTATTATACTTTCCACCAACGGTCCATATTGATTTACTATTATATCTTCAACCAATGGTCTGAAAAATTAGCACATCTCCTCATGGAATAATATTGTACCCAAAAATGATTTGGACCGAACAAAAATATATCTTACAGGTGAATAGTACCCCATAAATAGTAACTCGTGAATAGTAACTTGTGAATTGTACTCCAACACGAAAAGTGTCCCGAATACCCAGTTGAACAATATAACCTCCAGACATCAATTATACTAACATAAATAAGTCCAACATAATGGAACTATAAAATTCATCTTTAATCAACACGAACTTATTCATCATTAATATTATAATTCACAATATTTAACAACCAGGTTGTTCCCAGGAAAGAGGGGGCTTTCCGAAAAGGATTTCTCCTTATTGGCGCGCAATTAGGTGACCAAACCTCTCCTTGACAGAACTTCTAGACATTGCCAATATTACAAATAATAATATGAACAACTTTGTCGTCTCAATTATTGATTTAATAATATATCATATTATGTAGATAATACAGTAACAATAATTGAATCAATAATATGAGAGATATGATGCAGCAATTACTATAGAAATAATTGAGTATAATTGAGTGACTTCTCACGTAAGCATCAATAATCAATACCGTGTGCTACTATGCAACCACACGTATTAGTGTACTTTTACTACCGGGTAGTTCAACAGTTTTAACGGTAACACCTCCGCCATTATTTTTATAGAAAGATTTTTTTGTCGTTTTCTAACAACGATAATACTTCCGTTGTTGGGTCCACCAATGATTGTGCCGTCGTACGAATATTCCCTGTTAAAACGAATATTCCCCGACCAATCGAATATTATATAACTATTTACTTACTTTGCAAAATTTGTAAATATTACCCACAACTATAGCATTATATTCAATCAACACCATAATGTTCAAAAATATATTTTAAGAAAATTATTCTCTATTCATAAAAGTTGGGATCTTACAACCTCCCCTTCTTATGAAATTTTGTCCTCAAATTTAGGGTACATACCTGGTATGTCGAAGAGATGTGGATACCTTGACTTCATCTCAGATTCTAACTCCCAAGTCATTTCCTCCACATCTTGGTTTCTCCACAAAACTTTGACTTGAGGTATAATCTTGGAGCGTAGAACTTGATCTTTCTTATCCAAGATTTTAACATGCAACTCTTCATACGTTTAATCTTCCTTTATCTCATATGGTTCTAACTCAATAATGTGGTTCGGGTCTTTCACATATTTACGTAACATAGATATGTGAAAAATGTTATGAACACGAGACATACTTGGCGGTAAGGCGAGTCTATAAGCCACAGTTTCTACTCGCTCGAGAATTAAAAATGGGCCAATGAATCGAGGATTGAGCTTTCCTCTCTTTCCAAATATCGTAACTCCTTTCCATGGAGCAACACGTAACAACACATGATCTCCAATATCGAATTCTACATCCTTTCAATGAAGATCAGCATAACTCTTTTGTTGATCTTGTGAAGTTTTTATACGTTGTAGGATCGTTTGAATCTTTTCTATAGTCATACGTACCAACTCCGGTCCCAACAACGTTGCTTCACCCACCTCATCCCAACATACTGGAAAACGACACTTTCTCCCATACAACGCTTCAAATAGAGCCATGCCAACACTTGCTTGATAACTGTTGTTGTAGGAAAACTCCACCAACGGAAAGAACTTGTCCCAACTTCCTTTGAAGTCAAGGACACAGAGTCTTAATAGATATTCAAGAGTTTGAATAGTCCTCTCTGACTACCCATCCTTCTAAGGATGATATACCGAGCTAAATCGTAAATCCATGCCCATAGCTTTCTGCAACCTAACCCAAAATCGTGAAGTGAATCTTGGATCTCGATCAAAAACTATGGATACTGGCGTACCATGCAGTCTTATAATCTCATTTATGTACATACGAGCAAGATGTTCAAGTGTATAAGTTTCTCGTATAGGTAAGAAGTGAGCAGACTTGGTCAATCTATCAACAATGACCCAAATTGCATCTATGCCTAGAGAAACCTTGGGAAGACCAGTAACGAAATCCATTGTAATGTGTTCCCACTTCCATTCTGGAATTTCAAGTGGTTGTAATGGACCTTTTGGTACTTAATGCTCCGCTTTGACTCGTTGACAAGTTAAACACCTTGAGATAAACTCCGCTATCTCTCTCTTCATATTGCTCCACCAAAATATATGTTGAAGATCATGATATATTTTGGTACTCCCAGGATGGATTGCAAACGGTGTGTTATGCGCCTCCATCATGATTTTATACTTTAAATCAGGGTCGTTAGGAACACAAAGTCAGGAGTTGACTCGAAGTATTCCTTCTTCATCGATTATTGCTTCTGAAATAGCACCTTCTTGCACTTTCTTCCTCATACGTATCAGCTCCAGGTCTGTAGCTTGAGCAACTTTAACTTTATCGATTAAAGTCGGTTTTATTCGTATATTCGCCATCATCACATGGGTCCCTGGAGTCTTTAACTTTATCTCCATCCTTTGTAAGTCATACAAAATGGGCCTTTGTGTTGACAATATTGCACTCGTACCCGCATATGATCTTCTACTCAATGTGTCAGCTACTACGTTCGCTTTACCAAGATGGTATTGAATGGTATGATCATAATCTTTTAACAGTTCAAGCCAACATCATTGCCGCATGTTGAGTTCCTTTTGGGTGAAGAAATATTTGAGGATTTTATGATTCGTATAGATCTCCACCTTCTCTCCATATAGGTAATGCCTCCAAATCTTGAGCGCGAAGAGAATAGCTGCCAACTCTAGATCATGAGTAGGATAATTCCTCTCATATTCTTTGAGTTACTGAGAGGCATATGCTATGACTTTCCCATGTTGTATGAGAACACATCCTAGCCCTTTGCCCGAAGCATCACTGTAGATGATAAATTCCTCTGAGCCAGATGGTATTGTCAGAACAGGTGCTGAAATGAGTCTTCCCTTGAGTTCTTGAAAAATCTTCTCACATTCCTCTCTCCAACCGAACTTTGTATCTTTTCGAGTCAGCTGAGTTAATGGAGTAGCGATTCGAGAAAATCCTTCCACGAATCTCCGATAATAACCTGCTAAGCCGAGAAAGCTACGTACTTCGGTTACTGACTTTAGTTACTCCCAGCTTTGAATTGCTTCAATCTTTGCTGGGTCAACAGATATTCCATAATTTGATATCACATGCCCAAGGAATGCAACTTCCTCAAGCCAGAACTCACATTTCTTCAACTTGGCATAAAGCTTGTTTTCACGAAGCTTTTGGAGTATCAGCCTCAAGTGTTGCTCATGATCTTCACCGCTTTTGGAATATATGAGAATGTCATCAATAAAGAAAACCACAAAGTGATCCAAATATTCCTTGAATACTCGGTTCATCATATCCATGAAGGCAACAAGAGCATTAGTCCATCCAAAAGACATAACCAAGAATTTATAATACCTGTACCGAGTTCTGAAGTAAGTCTTTGGAATATCCTTAGTTTTAACCTTAAGCTGATGATATCCAGAATGAAGATTGATCTTTGAAAAGAATTGTGCTCCTTACAACTGGTCAAACAGGTCATCAATGCGAGGTAACGGATACCTATTCTTGATGGTGACATGGTTCAATTCTCGGTAGTCAATACAAAGTCGCATACTCCCATCTTTCTTCTTCACGAATAGAATAGAAGAACCCCAAAGAGACGTACTAGGACGAATGAAACCAATGTCTAACAATTCCTGTAATTGGGTCTTTAACTCCTAAAGTTCAATAGGAGCCATTCGATATGGGGATTTGAAAATGGGTTTTGTACCAGGTTCAAGGTCAATACAAAATTCAATTTCACGCTCTGGGGGTAGGCCAGGAAGTTCTTCAGAGAATACGTCAGGAAATTTATTAACAATAGAAATATCATTCAAAACTGACGTATTTTTGTTTAAATCTGTGACATGAGCTAAGAAAGCTTGAAATCCGTTTTTCAATAAACGAATAACTTTATGGCTTGAAATGGTCGTGATTGATTTTAATGGTTTGTCGCTTGAATTCGCATAATAGGTTGATTAGGAATATGAAAACTAACAACCTTATGAAAACAATTAATTTTTGCATTATGAGTAGTTAACCAATCAATCCCTAGAATTACGTCAAACACAAGTATTTTTAAAGAAATAAGATCGACAGGTAATGTGCGGTTACCGATTTGAATCAAACAAGACTTATAAATTGTGGATGTAATGAAGGTTTCTCCCGACGGAGTTTCAACCGATAAGTCAAAGTCCAATTTCTCCGGAGTCAAATTTAAATGTTGAGCTCAAGTAGGAGAAATAAAAGAATGGGTAGAGCCGGTATCAAATAAAGTATATACTTCACTAGAGTTTATGATAAGCTTACCCGTGATGACCTCGTTTGGGTTCCTTATTTTCTGGGAGGTTACAACAAACGCTCTCCCTTGAATTACTAGTTTTGTCTTGTCTAGGAAAGACTTTGATGCCTCCATCCCAGCTGGACTTGACTTCGGTGCACGACAAAATCGGGCTAAGTGACCTTCGCTTCCATAATTGTAGCATGCTTTGGACTGCTGCGTACAGTTTAGATTGATGTATCCCTCCCCTCTGCATTTGTAACATACGACCGATGGTCGTTCTCCTTCCTTAACAACAGGTGTTGGTGTTGACATCCTTCCATCATTACTAAATCTCCTCTTCTTGAAACTCCCACTTTTATTATCTTGGCCATGATTACAACGAAGTGGTAACCATTTTTGGCATGTTGATTCCCTCCACATTTGTTGTCACCGCTTTGATGGCTGTTACCACTGGTATTTTCATTCTACCGGCTGCTTTCTCTTGGTTGCATTGACCCGTTATCGCGCTCTAATAACTGAGCCTTATTTACAACATCTGAATACAAATACAGTTTATGAGAAATAAGATATTGACGTATCTCCAGTTTCAAACCTCTTAAAAACATTCGTGTCATTCGCTCCTCATTATCAACCAAAAGGGATGCAAACCGAGATAACTCCGCAAATTTAGCCTCGTATTGCGACACAGTCATATTATTTTGTTCCAACTTGATAAACTCCACCTCCTTCATGTGACGAATATTTTCGGAAAAGTACTTGCCGTTGAACAGCTCTTGGAACTTCTCCCAAGACATCTTGAGTGCATCAGGCTGGGTACGTTTTATAGATTCCCACCAGTAATCTACCTCCCCTCACAACATAAAGGTGGAAAAAGGAACCTTTTGCTCCTCGGAACATCCCAAGACATCAAATATCTTGGTGATCTGCTTTATCCATGCATCCGCCTTAAATGGTTTTTGGCTCTCCAATAAACTTCGGTGGTCCCAGTTCCGTAAACTGTTTAGCGATGACCGTCCGAGAGTTTTCAGTGTTTCCACGTATATTTTGGACAGGAGTATTGTAACACCCCCTTTCCAAAATAAAAAGAGAGGTTACTCAAAACATAACAAAACTGATGAATTTAATAGCAAGGCTCAAAGCCACAAAAGAATAATCTTAATAACTGATAAATACCATAAGTCAACCATAATAAATCTCAAATTGTCTCAAACCACAATCTAAAATAATTATTACAATTCCAAGTAAACTGACACATCAAGTCTAAACAGAATATTTCTAAATCATTGGAATGAATGGAGCTCTCATCACACTTGCCCTTGATCCCCCTGATTACCTGCAGGAAGAAAAATACAGCATGAGTCAAATGCCCAGTACGGATATAGAATACAAATAATGAACCGAAATAACTAACTCAATTAAATGAAATGAAATGAAACGAACTGAAACGAAACGAACAAAAGTAACACGACAAAATAATAGGCTGAATCAAATGGCTGGGTATTATTTCATACCGAGCTCAGAATAAAACAGAAATATACCTTGCCACATAGGCAAGTCAAATAATGCCACATAGGTAAATCAAATAATGCCAGACAGGCAAGTCACACACATTGGACCGTGAATCCAATATATGTAAAATCGGAAGGCGTATTTGGCACAAACATCACCAATCCGCAGAACAGAATAGAACAGAAAACTAGGGTCGACCCATACGCCTCCCACAACAAAACACCAAATGGCCAACTCCCACCAGAGCACAAAACGGAGACGCCGTGGACTGATCACAACGCCACGGAAGGTGTCATGCCTCGGTGCCAAGAGGACATGCATGTGGTATCCCCACAGGTGGTTATAGCTCAGGTATACCCTACGGTATTCTAACAAAATATAATATCACAACACATGCGACACAACAAAGGGGTTCTAACATGTACATGTTAAACTAAAATAAAATATCAACACAAAGTCTCCAAATATATTAAAATGTACTTTATACAAAGATCGAAATAAATATTAACCATGACACACTAGACCAAAGAGTACAAAAACTAGTTTCAAATACTAATGCCAAAATGAAATATTCTCACGAATTTAAGAAGAAATAGTTATGAGAGACAAAACTAAATTTCGAAACGAATAACGAAATGAACAAATTAAAAACAAAAGAGTCTCATTGAAAGAGTACGGAATCCGTACCTGGAATCGATAATGCAATACCCAAAGTATATTAAAAAAAACTCGTTTAGACTCTCTCCGTTCAACCTAAATAATTTAATAAAATTTTATTACAATTCAATCATTAATAACATAATACTATTAAATTTATTATTAAGAAATTTTATAACTATGTCGACAAAATTAATTAATTCTAAATAATATACATAATTTCAATTGATTTACTAATTTTGTTTATAAATTTTATGGCCAAAACATATTAATATATATATATATATATATATATATATATATATATATATATATATAGAGAGAGAACAAGGATCCAGTCCGGTCTCCCGGACTGGTCCTAAAATACGGACCCCGTATTTTATTTTTTTTTACTTTTTTTTTTGAAACAACTAAAAAAAAAATTATGGAACTGAAATTTTTCCATAATACAGTATTTTGGGTGTGTTTTTAATACATATACCAACCAATGTATGTACAGTCTGCCCAGACTATACAGAAATGTTTTGGTATAGGCATCCAAATCACGACCAAAACACTGTATTGTGAAAAAATTTCTGTTCCATAAATTTTTTTTTTTAGTTGTTTAAAAAAAAAAGCAACAAAAAAAAGGTCCGAATTTTGTTAAAATCCGGGAGTCCGGACCTGATCCAGACTCTATATATATATATATATATATATATATATATATATATATATATATATATATATATATATATATATATACACACACACACACACACACACATATATATATATATATGTGTGTGTGTGTGTGTGTGTGTGTGTATAACTTAATATTCAAGCCCTGCAGGTTGGTACATATATTGATATAAATAATCCTAATATATCTATATATATAATAACGTAATTATTGCAGCAACTTGGTAATATACCTATATATATATATATATATATATATATATATATATATATATATATATATATATATATTAACACTTGCAACCGCCAGAAATAGTAAAACAATATATACAATGTCAGAAACTTTGACTGCCATCATTATTCATATCTGTAAATCAAATCGCCAAAAAAATTCTATAACCGAAAGCAGTAAAAGAAAAAAAATCCAGACAAACCTGATACAATGTGCGGTGTCGCTTCTTCTTCTTTTTCTTTTTTTTCCCAGTGCGTATAAGTAATAAAAAAGTTTAGGTTTCAATTGTTATTTATTTATCAACCTATCTTATTAACTCTCCTAATTTTAATAGGATTTATTATTATCCACGTTTAATTAAATTAAACCCAAATAAATTTTAAGGCCCAATTTGTACTAAATTTAATTTATCCACACTTATTAATATTACTATCCCACATAAATTAAATTACTATGTTGACCCGAAGAAAAGACAAAGTCCAATTAATATGTTTTAAAACAAAGTAAATTTATTATTTAATATATATTTATTAATTAATTTTTACCAGGTATTACAAGTATCTCTTGTCTGATGTTGTACGAATTGCAGAAAGCTCCTAAACACTCCGTCCTTCGCCATTTGGTCGGTGTTGTTGTTCACCTGAGGATTATTGTCTTCCTGTTGCACATTATCCTGAGTATAAATCTGTGGTGACTCCACGATCTCATGTGCTTCATTGCTTATCTCAACATTTTCGGATGCCATTTTTCAAACTGCCACAAAACAAGGGTTAATTAATATATCACATATTATCCCTATACTCTGACCAGCCAGTTAAATACCAAATAAACTTAGGTAGGTCATACTAGTGAAGAAATCCATCGTCTCTCCCCTCTAAGTTCTTATCTCACATCTCAGCTAGGGATCATATCCCTAAGCTTTGATACCAACTGTGACGCCCCCAAAATAGGTATACATCACCCATCTTGAGTCGCCAGATACAAGGTACTGAATACAAATACAACTTAATTATACAACAGTCGTGTGAAATATGACAAAACATAGGTTGTGAGTTTTAATACAAATATTGTCATCTAGACAATATCCACACTCAATGGAGTCCTCATTATATTTATTATTATACTATTTCACAGAATAGTGAGGACTACTAATGCACCATATAGGACCATCACTCTGTTCCCTAACTAGTCCCAGCTACGTTCTCATTTCCTGAAGAGAACAGTGAAAGAAAAGGTGAGCTCAACTAGCCCAGTAAGAAATATTATGACTAAGATAATGCATAATAAATTATCAATAGCCTTCAACAGTATAACAACTGATAGAATATAATAGAAAACAAGTTTTAGATCAAAAACTGCAGCAGAATAAGCAATTCATTAGAAGAGTCAAGTAAAGTATAAAATCTACTATCTTCTATGATTTAAAAAGTTTTTCATCAACTTTATCGCTGAGACATCTTAATAAATAAAATCGAATCATCCCTACTCCACGGCCAAGGATATTCATATAATCATCAATGGTCATGACTATACCGAATAATCCCTGGTCATAATCATATCAACAATTGTCCACCAATGAACTACAGGCCAATGAGGACTTTTACCACATCATTCGTCACATTACGGTCATGATTATACCGAATAATCCCTGGTCATAATCATACCAAGTCCACCTATGCACGTAAGCTAAATATGACTTTCAACATAATATAAGCATGAGGAAGATGATAATTCAATAAAACAGGTTCAAGAATAAATTTTAAAGATTTATAAGTTAATTTATCATGAACTCAATAACGTCCAAATTGTCAACATGAAAAGATACTGGATGAAGCGCAAATATCAAGGATATTCCACTAATTTCATGGAGTATAGAAGCCAAAGCTTTAACCAACTGAGTATAATATAATATATGAAACTGCAAATAAATTTTCACCCGCCATGCGGTAATCCACGTATACAAATCATTTCCATGATTTAATAAGGAATGAATACACAAGATCATTCACCATGCATGTGGTAATCTACATAGACAGGTTATTCCAACAGAATAATAAAGAATGAAATAACAGAAGGATTCACCATGCGTGCGATAGACTGCAACGACGGGTTATTCCCAACAGAATAATAAATAATGGAACCAGGTCTGGCGTAAACGCACAGACATGATATTCAGATAGAATAATAAAGAACGGAATATTAAAAGAATTTCACCATTTATGGGGTACTTCGCATAAATAGGTTATTCCAACAGAATAATAAGAATGGAATAACAGAAGAATTTCACCAAGTATAGGGTATCCTGCGTATACAGGTTATTCCAACAGAATAATAAAGAATGGAATAACAGAAGTTCTCTCCATGAATAAGAAAGAAAGAATACCCCTTATGAGTACAACAAATAATATTCCCTACTTTAGAAAAACTTAATACTGAAGTAGTGAAGTAGCAGAATACTTTTCTTCCTTCTCTCTATAGTTTCTCTCTCTAGAGTTTCTGTGAATTCATAAGAAATAATGAATGAATGAGCTTATATTTATAGGAGAATGGACTGAATAGTAACTAATTCATTAACAGTCCAAATTGATTTACTTTTAAACGGACGGTCCATATTGGTTTACTATTAAAACTTAAAGCAAAGGTCCATACTGATTTACTATTAAAACTTTAAACCAGCGATCCATATTGATTTACTATTATACTTTCCACCAGCGGTCCATATTAATTTACTATTATATCTTCAACCAACGGTATGAAAAATTAGCACATCTCCTCATAGAATAATATTGTACCCAAAAATGATTTGGACCGAACAGAAATATATCTTACGGATGAATAGTACCCCGTGTATAGTAACTCATAACTAGTAACTCGTGAATAGTAACTCATGAATAATAACTCATGAATAGTAACTCGTGAATAGTACTCCGACACGAAAAGTGTCCCGAATATCCAATTGAACAATATAACCTCCAAACATCAATTATATTAACACAAATAAGTCCAACACAATGGAACTATAAAATTCATCTTTAATCAACACTAACTTATTCATCATTAATATTATAATTCACAATATTTAACAAACAGGTCATTCTCAGGAAAGAGGGGGCTTTTCGATAAGGATTTCTCCTTATTGGCGCGCAATTAGGTGACCAAACCTTTGTTTGACAGAACTTCTAGACATTGTTAATATTGCAAATAATAATATGAATAACTTTGTCGTCTCAATTATTAATTTAATAATATATCATATTATGTAGATGATACAGTAACAATAATTGAATCAATAATATGAGAGATATGATGCAGCAATTACTGTAGCAATAATTGAGTATAACTGAGTGACTTCTCACGTAAGCATCAATAATCAATACCGTGTGCTACTATGCAACCACGCGTATTATTTTACTTTTACTACCGGGTAGTTCAACAGTTTTAACGGTAACACCTCCGCCGTTATTTTTATAGAAAGATTTTTTGTCGTTTTCTAACTACGACAATACTTTCGTTGTGGGGTCCACCCATGATTGCGTCGTCGTACGAATATTCCCTATTAAAACGAATATTCCCCGACCAATCGAATATTATATAACTACTTGCTTACTTTACAAAATTTGTAAATATTACCCACATCTATAGCATTATATCCAATCCACACCATAATATTCAAAAATATATTTCGAGAAAATTATTCTTTATTCATAAAAGTTGGTCTTACAATCAACATACTCAATTATTCTAATTAGAATAGCTCTATTGATAATTTAATTTAAAAATTTTAATATTTTTATCACTTATCCAAAAATGTGTTAATTAAACTAAATTAGTTTTTTATAAGTTACCAATAATTTAAATGAGATAGTCTTAATTACAAATAAAATTATAATTAAAATTTATTATATTAAAAAAAGGATATTAATAATATATATATATATATATATATATATATATATATATATATATATATATATATATATATATATAGTGGGGTTCAGAAACAGACTGAAGCAACGGACTAACAAACGGACCAAATGAAAAAAAGAAACACGAGAGTCAAAAGAGTCGGTTCACAAAGAGTCGGGTCTTCCCTCCCTCTCTCACACTTTCAGAATACCGATTCTCTCTCCCTCACTCACAAAGAGCCGGCTCTTCTATCTTCTCTTTCCCCGATTCTCTCTCCCTCACAGATCGGAAGGTAAAGCTAAACAGATCGGAAGGTAAACCAGAGGCAAACAGATCGGAAGACTCCCTCCTTCTCTCTTACTTTTCCAATACATACAGATCGAAAACCCCCTCCATCTCTCTTACTCTTTTAATTCGTACAGATCGAAAATCGCTTTCTGCCATTCGAACCCATCTGAAAACCCTCTCTTCCATTCACGAAGTCGTAAGGGAGTTTTCTGATATCACCAAACTTTGATAGTTTTAAACAGAGTTTTTCTCAATATTTGTTTAATTAGAGTTGTTTATTGGATTGTGGCTGATGGTTTACTCTGCTACGTTTATTGATTTTTGTTTATTTACGTTTCACATTCATATCATCTTTCCTTTGCATTTCTTTTTTTTAATTTCTGAATGTCCCTGTAAACGTTGCTCGATTTGCTTTATTCATTGAAATTTTGATTTTGATTAGAGGCATTTGACACTATTTTTTCAACGGAGGAATTAATATAATAGATAGGTGGACCATGAAAATAATTTAATGATGATATTATAATTCCAAGGGGCATCATCAGCAATGTCCGCCCGCCTATAAGAAAACTTCAACGCCATTCAAACTACTGCTGCAGCAGCTACTCTGTGAAAGAAAAACACTATGGGTATCCGGTTGATCGATCGAACAGATAGAAATGATGAGGCACTCATTTACATATTTATACTTTGAAATAATTTTTTGTTATATATTTTATAACAAAACTAAAAATTGTACTTTTGTAAAGTAAAAATTATTTCTTCGTCATCTGTATTGAGTAAGCCAGAAATTAATTCAGATGGAACAGGTTGGCTGCAGTTATTATGTTAGAATAATGTGCTAGTCTTTAGGGATATCTACTACTAGTCTTTGAATTGTTCCAAGTTGATGTAACCACTTGAGCCCCTTTGAAGCTAGGTTTTTTTTTAGCATTTTGGGTGTCTACTATGAAGCAAGTTAATATACAATGATGAATCATTATTTTGTTCAATTGTGATGATTTCTTTTTCTGGGTCCGGCTATATAACCTCTGTGGATTATTGAAGAATAAAATGTTCTTGGAACCACTAAAGTAAACTAATCTAAATCTTCATATAAAAAGTTTAGGTACAAAAATTTGATTTTTGTTTGGTAAAAAAGTTTAACGCTGCCTTTTCGTTTTTCATCTTCGAAGTTGTGTCTTATATATGTACAGATATGGTGGAGGACTGATTTTGCCTGAAAGTTGTTAAAGTTGGACTATTAGTTTCAGTATGTTTTGATTGAGAAATAAAGCCATGTTTATTGTCGACGTCGAGATTTTTAGATGTCCCTTTCTGTTACTTGTTCTTTGGCGTTCTCATTTTAGGTGAGATTTTTTTGAAAAAAACAAGTGAAAAAGGTCTGACATGTATAATGTCGACGATGGACTGTTAAGAGTCGCCAGTTGATTTTTTAAATGATTATACCAACACAACTGAGAAAAAGTTTACACATTGACCCAGTGATGTGACACTGCTAAACGAGTCGGTGAAATCGAGATTCATTAGGGTCCTGGGACTTGGTTATGCGGGGGGAAGGTGTTAGGCACCCCCCCCCCCCGACATCCGTGTTACCACGGTGACCGCCTCTTTTCAAGAAAATATTATCTGAATGCGTGTGTGTGGGTCAATGTGTTGTTATTTGGGAGTAGTGCGAGGCCTCGTTCGAACCTATATACACAAGGTTTGAATTTATGTAAAAATTTAATTTTAAGCAAGATATGGCAGTGATGTTTTTTTTATAAAAGAGGTTTTTCAAACCCTGATGCTCAATAGTACTTGAGACCTTTTACACTTCCATTTTATTAAGCGTTAGGCTTGATTAATTTTATTTGACAGATGTGAGGCATCCATACGAAAATAATGTACAAAATAATGCCGACTTCCTCGTGGGTATGGAAACCATCTGAGGAAATTCAAACACCACAGAATAATTTACAAGCTGCTTACAACTAAAAATGTCCATCATGGAAACTGAATCTAGATTCAATGAGATGAATCTGTGATCACATGATTCCTAGGCGTACAGAATACTGCAATTTATATGAAAGCAATAAGCAGGTATAAATATATAAAAGCTGTAAATATATATATACTGTATACAGACATGATCACCAACCACGAAGCACCTCCATAGGGGATTAGAAATGTAAATAAAGCTGTAAAAGCTATCAACTGCCACGGAGGAAACTCCAGGCGGGACGAAACATAAATAAAGCTGTAAATACAGTTAACCACCACGAAGGAAACTCCAGGCGGGACAAAATATAAATAAAACTGTACAAAGCGATTAACTACCACGAAGTAAACTCCAGGCAGGACGAAACGTAAAGAAAGCTATAAAAGCGATCAACCACCACGAAGTAAACTCCAGGTAGGACGAAATATATATATATATATATATATATATTTATATATATATATATATATATATATATATATATATATATATATTAAAGCAAATGAATGCTCCAGGCCGAAGTCTAGGCTCAATCGAGGCATAACTCAATGATGTTAGTCAATATATATATATATATATATATATATATATATATATATATATATATATATATATACAGACTGAAATGAAACCACGGACCGAAGTCCGGGAAAAAGCAAGCAACACGACTCTCAACGTGTAGAAGGGTGTGTGCAGAGATGAAGAAAAAGACTCTAAAGTGTGTGAGAAGGCTTACAGCTGACTGCCAAAGAAGACTTCTATATCTTTAGAGTGGGTAAACACTGACTTTTGTAGGTACAAAAGGGCTATATATGAGCTCACGGGTTTTTAAAAGGGGAAAGTACACTGCATGGGGTGAGTCAGAGCAAATTGGGTAGGGTTTCCTCGCCTTTTTCCCTTGCAAAATTGGCAGCCCAAGCCCTCTTTTTATAGGCAATTTAGCCGCAGGTGTACCAGAGGCAACCCGGTTGGGCTCGAGTTTTTTGGGTCGAGTCGTCTCGA
Source organism: Panax japonicus (assembly GCA_020205505.1). Taxonomy (NCBI): domain Eukaryota; kingdom Viridiplantae; phylum Streptophyta; class Magnoliopsida; order Apiales; family Araliaceae; genus Panax; species Panax japonicus. The sequence goes on along the minus strand of CM035107.1, from coordinate 69,917,827 downwards.
AGTACGTGTACTCAGACACTGTAATGTCCACTCGAACTTTCAGAAGTGCAATTCGGGCATCCATTTGAGGTATACAGGACCTATTTCGGACCGTCGTTGTCGAAAGTTGTACGATGGCATGGGATTAGAGTTTTTACGAAGTCATTGAAAGATGGGATAATGCCCTCCGGTCTTCAAGCTTCAAATTTTATCTGTTACCCCGCACAATAGTCACTCGGGATTGGTTAGTCTTATGGGACATTGTTGCGTAGAGATGTTAAGACGACGTGATGTGGCATCGTGTTGATGAGATGACGATGTTGCCCCTCACCGGTGTTATCACCGGATTGGGCTGATAAAGCAGACGTTGCTCAGACTTCACTGAGATTGGGCTGCTGCAATTGTTGAAGGTCCTCATTGTCACCTTTGAGGTGTGCCTGTCTTCCCGATGTTATTGCCAGGTTGGTACAGTGCATCTCGTTGTGAGCGCCGAGATTGAAGCTGGTCGCATTTGAAACAAGCATTTTTGGGGTTATCGCCGAAACTTCATTCCTTGGGGTTATCATCAAGGTTGGTGGCTATTCCCATGGTTGGTACTGAGACTAGATACCTCAGGGTTGTCTCCGAGATTAATCGATCTTCTCCTATGTGTGTTTTGGTATTGGATCTACACACCTCAGGGTTACATCTGAGGTTGGAATTGTTACTCCCAAAGTGTGATCTGGGGTTGATGCTGAACTTCTAGTAGTATCCGATATGGATTTGGATTGTCTTTCAGGGTTCTCTCTTAAAAGACGAATATGTCCTCCTGCAATGTTAGTGACAGTAGTACAGAAAATTTCGAGTGTCTACAGATGCCCTTCTTTATCATACACATGCATGGCGATGCATGGGTAGGATAAAGAATCCTAGACACTTGAAACACAACAAGATGAACATGGTACTATGGATAGTAACATGATGCAAATGTATGATATGTGTGTATGGGGTTGTAGCCCAACACGCTGGGGATGATTGTTGGCTCCCTGTTGTTTCAACTGGGGATTGGCAATGATGACCAGATTTGATTTGTGATCTGAATCTGTTAGGATGTTGATGTTGGAGTTATCACCAAATTCATGTGTCTTTGATTATGACTTGATCCTGAAGATGTACCTCTTATGTGTAAGAGATCTGTGGGGATAAAGCTTGATCTGTTTGAGGATGTGTATAACATATTCCATCATCTATCTTCTTTAATAATATTGACTTTTTCTGGTTAGTATCGCCAGAGTATGTCAAGATCCTGTTGGATTTACTGCCAACAGCAAATGTTGTCAGGGATGCCTGACCTTTGTCGATGTGTGAATCAACGGCTAAAACTATGTGGGTAGATTGTCAAGGTTGTTTAACATCCGCTGTCGTGTAGATCACCGGAACATTGCGTTGTGACCCTTGCTGGGGATATGCTGGGTAATACGAGCAGTCGGGTGTGAAAACCTCAAATAACTTTAGAGCTCTGATAGGTTTAATCGCTATCGGCTGAAATAACGTCAAGGCTGCTTGACCTTCGCTGATTTGTGTGTCAACAGATGAGCATGTGTTGTTACTCCCGCCGAAGATATACGTTGTAACCCCCGTCGAGGACTCATTTAGGGTAACAACTCGGAGTTTGGCGGCATCAAACCTGTACAAGGTATTGTCGGATGTGGTTTGTGACAAATGAGATCAATGGCAGAGTATACATCGTGTTCGGGTGACTACCAATGAGCGATGTATTGACTCAAAATTTCATTTGAGAAGACCAAGATTGTATGCTGTTTTGCTCAATTGCATGGCTTTTTTATTCCGGATTTGACTTTTCTAGTCCGCAAGAACTCCTTTGCAACTCGAACTGGACCGAGCCAGAGGGGTGGGACCCATATAGGGGTCCCGCAGGTGTTTTACCATTGTGTTGGCAGTTTTGGGCCTACGACAGGCTCCCGTGCTCGCGTCCTGTGAGTGTGTTAGTTTTAGATACCATCCACGAGGACGATGATGGCACCATTCTATTTTGCCGGAGGTCCCTGTAGCTGAGGGATTCACTCACTGACGTATGCATCTAGAGTTGCTGACAGCTGATACCATTATATGGATTCCCTATTTAGGGGAACACTTAACCATTAGCTTTGAGGATGGACACCCGACTGGAGTCGAGTATTTGATTTCCACCAGGAGAGTTCCTCTCTTCACAAATGGAGGCTGGGAGCTCTATTCAGGAGAGCGTGCTATTAGGAGCACCACAGGGGAGATCCATATACCGATCCTGCCTCCTGCCAGGCGTCATTGGCCCGTATCACAGTCACCCATTACTGATATCCCATTGTTGGGGATTAATGATTTTGCATTATCAGAGGGTCCTTGCACTCAGGAGACGTTCCAGCGGTGGTGGTCCCCTCGCACTATTGGAGCTCAGTCCCGGGCCACATAATTTATGGGAGATATGGTTTCAGGATCCTTGATGATGATGGATTGGATAGCTTGTGTCCGAGATCCGACTCATATGACCCAAATTGATAGCATGACCCGGGAATTGGATCAGGCACATATAATTATCTGGCATTTTGACAGAGATCCAGCAGAGGCGGAGATATTCGTTCCTTTCAGCTCAGGTACTGGCCCCTCAGATGACCCATTCGGTTTTTCTTGCGCAGATCCTCCTTTGTATAGGCTTGGCATCCCTATTGATAGAGATCCGGTGACTCAAGAGGAGTTACATAAGGTTGACAGGATTGATGATGTGGACATCAACACCTTAGTCTTCTTCTAATGTGTATTCTCATTATATCTTTTAATAGGCCTTTATTAGATATTGGGTGGTTGTTCCCCATTCTCACTATATCTGTAGCGGTACAGAGTTGATGTATTAGATGATGATATACTTAGGAATGTATGCACTATTTTTTTCCATTCCCTATATCATATTGACATCCATTATCTTTTATGCAAGTATCATGTTACACATATGTATATATGTCCAGAGATATTCAGCATTGACCCCTGGATGGTCTTATGACACGGCCCGCACAGATATCTTCTTCTACAGTTAGCCATATAGATCATACCCCACCGTCAGTGGTGGTATTAGGTATGCGATCGTGGTATGATAGCATGTCACCACTAGACAGGGTGACTGTAGATCAGCTGTTGCAACATACCATGACTTTATTGCCTTTTCAGGTTCCCGCAGGGTTTGTGGATGGGATGTTAGAGCATTGGCTACCGGATAGGTAGGTATTCCGATTTGGCACCCCATGAGTTGACTCCTACTCTGGAGGAGTATGCACGGTTGACGATGCTACCTTTAGACAGACCTTGCGTGCATCTGGCTTTGGGAGACATGAGTAGACGATTCATGACTCTCACAGGATTGCGGCTCAGAGTAGTGTAGGATGAGCTGACATCTAGCCACGTGATATCCCAGCATTTTCTGTACGACAGATTTGGCTCAGAGGATAGTTATTCATGACATTCTGGGGATTTCACCGCACCGGAGTACCACTGGCGTTTGGCCCGAGTTGATGTACTGTTGTTGTGCATATTGTCATATGTTTATATGCCACGATATATGGACTAAATAGACATTGGTGTCATCATGGCTGTGAGAGCTCTTAAAGAGGGTCGTACCATTATACCTATGATTGTAGTAGAGACCCTGCGGTCAACATCCTACTGTTGTACTTACCCGATAGGAGTTTTTATGGGTAGTTCGGTCATGCTGTATGTGTGGTTTATGTCACACTTGAAACCGGTTGGCACTCTTAGACTGCATGGGTATTGGTTCACCCATGATGTAGCCATGTCATACTCCTTTCAGCCGTCGGAGTGTATAGATGCTCTGTCTTGGTCCGCATTTTTGGCAGATATCAGAGATCCATTTAGCATATTGCCGTGCTCGGGGCTTTGCTCACCATATAGCTTCATTACTCACGCTCCGAGCATGGACTTCCTCCCTCTGGCTGGCTTGAGGGGCGTGACTACTTATCACCCACTGGCCGTGATGTTGCAGTTCGACCAGTTCCAGGATTTCCATCCTTTTGAGGGGGAGATAGGTCAGCATTCAGCTTCTCGATATCTCTCAGCAGAGGACCGATCCCGTGAGTATGCTTGTTGGGATCAGCGTGAGATAGCTTCTTTTTCTATCAGTCATCTAGGTTGTTCTGTAGAGTATTCTGAATGGATGGAGACAGAGATTTTATCAGCTGCAGCAGTATATGCAGTACCGGATAGCGAGTCAGACGATGTAGATCCCATGGAGGACATTGATACCTACATTGAGGAGGAGCCCGTTGCTGGGTTGCCAGCATTTCTTCCGGATTCTCCTAGTACCAATACTGTTGTGATTCAGCACTTGGCACAGTACTTAGAGCAGAGTCTTCATCTGATGGCCTTTGAGTGAAATCAGGCTCGATCTATGATGTTGACTGCCCTTAATGGGAGGGACACAGCTCTGTTAAAGAGAGACGAGGCATTAGCTTGTCGAGATGCCACTGTTGTTGAGCGGGATGAGGCCAAATCAGCCAGAGACGCAGTGATAGTTGAGTGGGATAGTGCCATATTTGCCCGGGATGTAGCCGTCACAGATAGTACTGCAGTGAGATCCCTTACCACTGGCATGATTACATAGATGAGCGCATATATTGATGATCATATGGTCACCATGCAGATGGCTGCAGATCTGTTGTGTCGTGTGGATATTCTCGTACAGGAGACCACAACCTCGTCTCCGTCTTCTGAGAGGGACGCCATGTTGGGATTGTTAGTTCGCATATACCCCGACTTGTAGATGAGCTTGTATTTTCCTGCACAGACTAGCTTAGCCATTTTGTCATGTACATTTTACATTGTATATATATCAAACAACATTATATATATGACAGAGAAATATATTTTTGGATCACTTCCCTTTTGGATATGCCTTATTATTTTCTTGATATTTTGTCTGCTGCTTCAGGGCTTGTGGTCTTGATTTATTCTGAATTCCTCTTGGGTGGATGGACATTGAGTTATCTCTGGATAGTTTTAGAATGGATCATCGATCTATGTATCCCTACCATCTTTGGTGTCTTGGGACTGGTTTCTGTATGGAAATGTGGAGAGGAGTGTGGTTTTCCTCTCTGAGATTGACCGCACCACAGATGGTCGTCAGTACTTCTATTTAGGAGAAACCTAGTTAATTCCATCTCTTATGGATTGGTGTTGCTCTTCAAGGTATGATCGCAGCTTAGATGGTTGCCGAATCTCCTATTTGGGAGGAGTTCAGGTAATTCCATCCCTTTGGTCTGAAGCCGAATGAAATGTAGTGGATTGATGTTTGATTCCAGTACCAACTGACAAGGGTTTGTGTTTTGGTAGGGGGTGACCGCACCATGAATGGTTTTCTACGTACTCCTATTGAAGAGGAGATCAGGCCTGCATAGTTCAAACCTGGTATACGAGGTTCAACGCTGTATATGGCTGAAATGGTGTAGGAATGTTTTTTTGTTATTTTTGTGAGGAGAAGATGGTAGAAATGTTTTTGTTGTTTTTGCTTTATTGCGACCGAGCCATATTGTGACGCCCCCAAATTCGGGTTACCTGACCCCCGAGTTTGGTGCTCACGATCCACAATATAATAACATTTAACTACCCATTCATTGATTATAATAAATTTACATATCATTAGTTATTTAATTAACAACATCATCCCAGGTCAACTAACCTTAACATTACAAGCTTTACCCTTTCGATAAACAAAAAGGGTTTACAAAACAACATATTAAATATGATTAATATAAAACTACTCCAGCACTATGCCTTTGCCTTTAATCCTCTTAGCCCCGCTGGCCTCATCGTTCCTAGCTGAAATATTTTATTTAGCAAGGGTGAGCAACAAGTTTTCCCCGCAAGTTAAAATATACAATAAATGATATATAAATAAGAAATAGAAGAGTCTAGATTGAATAGAGCTTCAACAATTATCAAAAGATTTCGAGATAACGAAATAATAATTCAATCTGAATAATAACTTTCTAATATTTAATACTAAATAACCTATTCGATATGAAAGAGTATAATTCTTTCAAAGATTCAATAATATTCAATTGAATTAACAATACTGCAACAATATTCAATAATGTGGGATATACCCAGATTTCATGCTGAGTGATCACAGAGGATCATGAACTAATAGAGGATTCATTTAGTTATTAAAACTAAATTACCACAAGAATATAAATTAGTTATCAAAACTAAACTATACTCTTCTGCAAGTACCTGGAGTGGCCAACTCCTTTGTACCCTATATTATGCATAATACTCAATAATAGTGCACATGTCGATTTACGACATTAAAATTTGTTCATCCCAGTTTTACTTCACGAGTCCGTACCACAAAAATATGGTTTGGATTACTTTCAAAGAAATACTAGGATTTCAATAATTAATAACAATGTTAATCTAGCTGAAATCAATGGCATAGATCTTCCAATAACATTTCAGTTCATAATGGATAAAACCTTTTATGCTTTAACAAATATTAGTCTCGCATAAACAATTAGTTGAGACATAATTTATAATTAGTTCAAATAATAGAACATGATTCGATTGCACTACGTGCGAATTACAACAATCATTATATATGTGAATAACTATCAATAATTATTCACTACCATGCTTGAAAAACAGTAACTCAAGTTGAGTTAGGAAACTTGCCTTTTGCATTAATTACTGCTACACAATATAATTAACTGCGCTCGTAAGACCTATAATCAATAATATCGGTCTCACAATTAGTACAATAATTCACAACACACATCACTGTAATTTACAGTCAAACCTTCTCCTAAACACATTAGCACATAATCACAACAGTGTTTATAACCTATATAAACACTTAACAAGTCTAACTATTTCGGTCTGGTTGGACTTCGGTCCGTTCTCGGCGTTCTGGTCACCCTATCTGACAATTAACACAGTTATCTGTCTATTATACTTGGTCTCTAAGCTTCAATATTAATTCAGATAAGTCAATTTATCAATAATAATATTTTTCGGAAGCTTTTAATAATTATCAATCAATTATTATAATTTATAATAATTTTCCAAATATCAGAAACTTTTTTGAATGATTTAATTATCAATTAATCATGTCATTATTAATATTTAATAATATCCAAATATTAATAACATACTTGTCAAAATATTAAAGTTATTATTAATAACTTAAAATATTTTTTAAATCAACAATATTCCTCTTGAATGATTTTTAAAGTATTTAAAATCATTTTTAAATCATCATCATTAATATAGAATTATTAATGAAATTATCATCTAAATATTAAAAGTCATTAAATATAACATAAAATATTTTTAAATCATTTTTCTCATTTTAAATGATTTTTAAATCAATAAAACTATTTTTAATTCATTTATTTAATATAACAATTAAATAAAGCTAGCATCATTAATATTAATTTATTAATGAGAATTCTCCAAAAATATTGAAAATTATATTTTATAATTTAAATTATTTTCTAACACTTTATTCCCAATTAAAATGATTTTTAAATCATTAAAATCATTTTCATCTTATTTATTTAATTTAATAATCAAATAAATCTAATATCATTAATATTAAATTATTAATGAAAATTCTCCAAAAATATTAAAAGTTACATTTTATAACTCATAATATTTTTAAATACATTTTTCTTATTTAAAATGATTTTTTATTATATTAAATCATTTTTCTCTAAATTATTTAATAAACTAATTAAATAAATTAAATACCTTTAATATTTAAATAATTATAAATATTAAAGAAAAATATTCAATTGGTCAAAAATTATTTTTCATAATTTAAAATAATTTTTAAAACCATTTTTGGTAATTTTTAGAATTTATTTCTATTTTTAAATAATTTTCGGAATATTCAGAAAATAAAATAATTAAAACCGTCGATTTTGATCTTTAGCGACAGAAAGCGTCGTTGTTGGTGTTCTTGAGCTCAAGAACACTGACAGCCGGCAGCTTCAAGGGTCAACTTTGACCGACAATAACTTTCAATCCAAAAGGTTTCTGGACTAACTTGAACTTTGGTCATGTATCCAAACTGTAATACTACAATAATCAGTCATCACTTCAGTCATAACACCACATAACATGAAGATCTGAGCAGCTAAACCTACTGTCAGACCAAAATCTGGGTTTTCTGGGCTTAAACAGTTTCGAGTACCTACTTTGGTGATCGATTATATATAGGTTCTGATCTTGTTCCTTGTGTTTTATTGATTCAAACATGAAGTACGTATGTCATAGAACATTTTCAAAGCAACATTTCAGTTTAACATCAACAGATCCATAAGATAGAACTCAGTCAAACCCTGTCAGAGAGTTATTAATCCGGTTTTTCTGGAATTTCCAGAAAACTACTAACATGGTCGAGTAAGCCACTTTGACCACTTTCTACAATTGATCTATGGCGTGTTTAAGAGTTCTAAGACCAGAGATATAAAGTACACAGAACATGCTACAATCTAAATACAACATATAATCAAAAACATTAACAAAACGGACAGATCAAGGGCTTAAATAGGTTGTCAGACACTATTTTCTATTTCTGGGTTACCCAGAATTCGACCTGGTCATGGCTGGTCAACGGTCTTTGACCGCTTATAACTCACGATCTAGACATCATTTACCAGTACTACAACTTGCAGAATAAAGACCTCCTACCATACTACCAATCCAAAACATAAAACACGAAAAATCAAAAACAGTCATGGATCTATGGTACCTGACATTAGCTTGTCAGACCACAGATCGTGTTCTTGACAGTTTTTGAAAAACACCAAATTAAGGCATTTTGATGCTATGGATATATGTTTGATCATCATAGACCTTCATAAAACATCCACTAGCAATAACTTAAACACATAAACACAAATATTTCCTAAGCATACAAGATCAAAAATAAAAATAGGGTTATACCTTCTCTTGAATAATTTTCGATCTTGGCTCTCCAATCTGTTATTGATTGATATTGAGGCTGTTTCTAGGACTGATATGCTAATGTAATTCGTGGGTTTAGGGAAGAGAGAGAGTTGGTGAGAGCATAGAGTAAAATGGCTAATGTTTTGTGATTTTCTCTCTCTTGAATCTTTATATAATTTCTTAGATGCATTGAATAATCTGTTGAGCTGGCCTTGAAGGACTGATTTGCTGAGATTTTGAGCCACCAAGTCAATTTAGTGGTTGAACAACTAAAGTGTTTACCAATTTTACAAGTTAGCTCATTTTAAAATGTAAAAAGGGTATTTTGGTCATTATCTAATTAAATTTAATGGCATTCTTGAAATTTATACAAACCCTTAGGGTTTAGGATTTAGGTTAGGGTTTAGGGTTTAAACCCTTTAGGTTTAAAATTTCTAATTCCCATAAATTTCAAATTTAGGGTTTATAAATTAGAAAATAAAATTTCTAAAAATGCAATTAGGGTTTCTAAATAGAAAATTATTAGACTAAAATATAATTAGAGCTTTCTAATCATACTTAAGTTTAATGAACTCATTAGGTTTGCCAAATAGAATTTGGGTTTCCTAATTTAGGGTTTACAATTCCTGATTTTGAAATTAGGGTTCCTCGGCTATCGATTAGGGTTTCTAACAGCACATTAGGGTTTCTAATCCTGAGATTAGGGTTTCTAATCTCATATTAGGTTTTATAATTTTTAAACCTTATCCAGTCAAACATTGGTCAATATTTCTATACAGTACATATACATTATCACCAATATAATTATTTTAAATTATATTTTATACTGTCCGACAATTAGGGTTAGGGTTTCTAAAGCTTGTTAAGCACAACTCTACTCTAAATTTATTAGTCAATTCACAAATTGACTTTCTCAAGACTCATATCACAGATACACCTTGCAATATTAACAGTCAATATTAACTAAAAAAAAATTTATTCGAAAATTTTGGATTATTCAAAATCCCGGGTTATTACATTCACCCTTCCTTAAAAGGATTCCGTCCTCGGAATCACAGCTTTCTTAATCTCTACAATCTTTTAAAGTTTTAGCATCAATTCATTTTATCAACACAATATTAATTTGTGCCTTATATTCTCACCCGTGAGTTGAGTCTATATAAGAAAATAATTCACCGCAATATCTAACTAAGATTACTCGCGTAATTTAAATTTTTGAACGAAATCGTTACCTGTGGCCACTTCCTGAACAGCTACTGCATCTTGAGCCGTCATATTGAATGTACGAGCTGTCGGCCTTCCTGGCTGAGCTGGTCCTTTGATCTCCAGTGTTCCACTGCTGTTTCCTTTATTGTTGCTTCCTCTTTCAACATTCTTCTTTGGACAGTTACGAATTTGATGTTCTAGCGATCCGCATAAAAAACAACCTGATATCCTTTTTGGACTTGGACAATTTGGAGAAATATGTCCCTCTTGTCCACAGTTAAAACACACTCATTTTCCCTTTAAATATTCTCTTGGATGCTTTTTACCACATTTGACACATGGCTCACCTCTCTTTCTATTATCTCCTGACTTGTCTCCAGATTCATTATTGTTCTTCCATTTACGCTTATTAAAATTACTTCCTCCACTACTACCTCCTTCATTCATTTTCTTCTTCTTTTCTTGATGATACTTTGACACAACTTCACTTCCTCCTTCGGCGATGATTGCTTTTTCCAACAGAGCCGCAAATGTCTTAATCTGCAGCACAGCTACCTTGCTATATATCGTGGGCTTCAGTCCATTTTCGAACCTTCGCGCCTTTCGCACCTCAGTGTCCACCTGATGTGGAGCAAATCTCGCGAGTTCGTTAAATTTGGCGGCGTATTTTGCAACCGACATATTCTACTGCTTTAACTCCAAAAAGTTGACTTCCATTCTTGCTTGCATACTTTCTGAGAAATTTTTTTTGAAAAATAATTCCTTAAACCTTGTCCAGGTTACTACTGTTGTACCGGCTCTTGCCTGATTTATCTCCCACCAATAATTTGCTTCTCCCTTCATCAAATATGTTGCAAACGCAGTCTTTTGTTCTTCCGCCACACGCGCAATCACAAACGCTTTCTCCATTTCCTTTTCCCAAGTTTGGGCTTCAATCGGATCTGTGGTCCCTTTGAATTCAGGCGGTCCTACCGCTTTAAAGTCTTTAAAGTATGCCAATCTTTCATTTGGTTGATTTCTCGTTCTTCCTCTTGCAGCTGGAGCTCTATTCTCCATAGCTTCGGCTATCATATTTGCAAAGTTTTGCATTGGGTCAGCTTGACCCCCTTCATTATTTACCGACGACTCTTCCCTTTGATTTCAATTCTGTCGTCTAGGCGGCATGATCTGATTTAAATAAAAAAAATCTCATATTAATTCTCACATAATCGCATATTTATTCAAATAGCAAATAGTACATTTAGTACTTCACACATATAGCACTATCCCTTTTTAAATAATATTAGGATTAACAACAAAACTTTAAATAAAAGTTGTAATTTCTCCATTCACACATAACTATTCCCCAGTTCATCAAACTTACCACACCTAGGGGTTCAGGAACTTGCCAACAATTATATGAGTGTATGAACTTATCCTAGTCAGACTTTTGGCGTCCATTCGCTGAGGGGTTCAAAACAGTTCACATAATTATTAGTCATGAACTTACCATAAGTATGAGTTTTAAGAACTTACAAAGTAATCTTAATCTTATATTCATATAGAAAAGAAAGATTTCATTCATACAAATATATCATTGCATTTATATTTATGCAAATAATACATAGTACTTTTCAGTACACTGCACATACAACTACAAACGGGTACTATCCCTTTGTGACAAAAGTCGGAATTCATTACTACAACTTTACACAAAAGTTGAGACATACAAAAGTTATATCCTATTCTTACCAAAACGAATATTATACTCCAAAAAATTAAACTCCTCACACTTAATCCTTCTTCTTTTTAGGACAATTCTTAACCTTATGACTCGTTCCACCACATGCAAAACATCCTCTTTTCTTTGGTTTAGGACAATTTGGTGACATGTGTCCTTTCTGGCCACAATTGTAACACACATTCTTACCCCACATACACTCTCCCAAGTGATTCTTTCCACACTTGCCACATGCTTGTTTCTTCTTTGAATGTGAATTCTCTGTGTTGTTGTCACTGTCGTAGTTCTTTTTCCTTTTATTAGCCTTCTTTTTCTCGCTTATATCTTTAGATGATACATTATACTTAACCATCATTCTATCGACTTGAGCCTTCAGATTATTTCGTTCTTCTGTCATTTCGCGTAATGCTCTTTCTGTCATCCATAATTCCTCCAGAAGAAATACTTTAGTCCTTGAGTCTTGAACTTCTGCAGATGTTTGACCTTCTTCGATTGCTACTTTGTCTTCTTCCCCATCTTTAATCTTTATTTCTGGCTCTACCGTTGTTTCTTTGGAATATACTTCTTCCTCTTCATCCAGCTCCATCTCGGGGTACTCGCCATGATCACTTGCTAGATTTACCGCAGGTTCGTCTCTTAAAACTTCCTCAACTGAATCACTCTGAGTTGGCACCTCAGCTAATAGCATTGGTGCAACAGTCGCTGGCATCTCCATACTCATCTTATCTTCTCCCGACATCCGACAATCAGTTTAATTAACTTGATTACTACTTCACCAGTACAAACTTCTCTCACTATGTGTCTACATTTATCACTATCATTTCACTTCAGCAATCTCTCACTTAGTACTCTAAATGAGTATTCTATATCTCGCTCATGGTAATAATCCTAGGGTTTTCCCCACCCCACTTAAGGTTTATAACCTACAGCTCTGATACCAACCTGTGACTCCCCCAAATTCGGGTTACCTGACCCCCCGAGTTTGGTGTAAACGATCCACAATATAATAACATCTAACTACCCATTCATTGATTATAATAAATTTACATATCATTAGTTATTAAGTTAACAACATCATCCCAGGTCAACTAATCTTAACATTACAAGCTTTACCCTTTCGATAAACAAAAAGGGTTTACAAAACAACATATTAAATATGATTAATATAAAACTACTCCAACACTATGCCTTTGCCTTTATTCCTCTTAGCCCTGCTGGCCTCATCGTTCCTAGCTGAAATATTTTATTTAGCAAAGGTGAGCAACAAGTTTGCCCAGTAAGTTAAAATATACAATAAATGATATATAAATCAGAAATAAAAGAGTCTAGATTGAATAGAGCTTCAACAATTATCAAACGATTTCGAGATAACGAAATAATAATTCAATCTGAATAATAACTTTCTAATATTTAATACTAAATAACCTATTCGATATGAAAGAGTATAATTCTTTCAAAGATTCAATAATATTTAATTGATTTAACAATACTGCAACAATATTCAATAATGTGAGATATACCCAGATTTCATGCTGAGTGATCACAGAGGATCATGAACTAATAGAGGATTCATATAGTTATTAAAACTAAATTACCACAAGAATATAAATTAGTTATCAAAACTAAACTATACTCTTCTGCAAGTACCTGGAGTGGCCAACTCCTTTGTACCCTATATTATGCATAATACTCAATAATAGTGCACATGTCGATTTACGACATTAAAATTTGTTCATCTCAGTTTTACTTCACAAGTCCGTACCACAAAATATGGTTTGGATTACTTTCAAAGAAATACTAGGATTTCAATAATTAATAACAATGCTAATCTAGCCGAAATCAATGGCATAGATCTTCCAATAACATTTCAGTTCATAATGGATAGAACCTTTCATTCTTTAAGAAATATTAGTCTCACATAAACAATTAGTTGAGACATAATTTATAATTAGTTCAAATAATAGAACATGATTCGATTACACTACGTGCGAATTACAACAATCATTATAGATGTGAATAACTATCAATAATTATTCACTACCATGCTTGAAAAACAGTAACTCAAGTTGAGTTAGGAAACTTGTCTTTTGCGTTGATTACTGCTACACAATATAATTAACTACGCTCGTAAGACCTATAATCAATAATATCGATCTCACAATTAGTACAATAATTCACAACACACATCACTGTAATTTATAGTCAAACCTTCTCCTAAACACATTAACACATAATCACTACAGTGTTTATAACCTATATAAACACTTAACAAGTCTAACTATTTCAGTCTGGTTGGACTTCGGTCCGTTCTCGGTGTTCTGGTCACCCTATCTGACAATTAACACAGTTATCTGTCTACTATACTTGGTCTCTAAGTTTCAATATTAATTCAGATAAGTCAATTTATCAATAATAATATTTTTCGGAAGCTTTTAATAATTATCAATCAATTATTATAATTTATAATAATTTTCCAAATATCAGAAACATTTTTGAATGATTTAATTATCAATTAATCATGTCATTATTAATATTTAATAATATCCAAATATTAATAACATACTTGTCAAAATATTAAAGTTATTATTAATAACTTAAAATATTTTTTAAATCAACAATATTCCTCTTAAATGATTTTTAAAGTATTTAAAATCATTTTTAAATCATCATCATTAATATAGAATTATTAATGAAATTATTATCTAAATATTAAAAGTCATTAAATATAACATAAAATATTTTTAAATCATTTTTCTAATTTTTAAATGATTTTTAAATCAATAAAACCATTTTTAATTCATTTAATTAATATAACAATTAAATAAATCTAGCATCATTAATATTAATTTATTAATGAGAATTCTCCAAAAATATTGAAAATTATATTTTAAAATTTAAAATATTTTCTAACACTTTATTCCCAATTAAAATGATTTTTAAATCATTAAAATAATTTTTATCTTATTTATTTAATTTAATAATCAAATAAATCTAATATCATTAATATTAAATTATTAATGAAAATTCTCCAAAAATATTAAAAGTTACATTTTATAACTCAAAATATTTTTAAATACATTTTTCTTATTTAAAATGATTTTTTATAATATTAAATCATTTTTCTCTAATTTATTTAATAAACTAATTAAATAAATTAAATACCTTTAATATTTAAATAATTATAAATATTAAAGAAAAATATTCCAGTTGGTCAAAAATTATTTTTCATAATTTAAAATAATTTTTAAAACCATTTTTGGTAATTTTTAGAATTTATTTCTATTTTTAAATAATTTTCGGAATATTCAGAAAATAAAATAATTAAAACCGTCGATATTGGTCTTTAGCGACAGAAAGCGTCGTTGTTGGTGTTCTTGAGCTCAAGAACACTGACAGCCGGCAGCTTCAAGGGTCAACTTTGACCGACAATAACTTTCAATCCAAAAGGTTTCTGGACTAACTTGAACTTTGGTCATGTAGCCAAACTGTAATACAACAATAATCAGTAATCACTTCAGTCATAACACCACATAACATGAAGATCTGAGCAGCTAAACCTACTGTCAAACCAAGTTCTGGGTTTTTTGGGCTTAAACAGTTTTGAGTACCTACTTTGGTGCTCGATTATATATAGGTTCTGATCTTGTTCCTTGTGTTTTGTTGATTCAAACATGAAGTACGTATGTCATAGAACATTTTCAAAGCAACATTTCAGTTTAACATCAACAGATCCATAAGATAGAACTCAGTCAAACCCTGTCAGAGAGTTGTTCATCCGGTTTTTCTGGAATTTCCAGAAAACTACTAACATGGTCGAGTAAGCCACTTTGACCACTTTCTACAATTGATCTATGGCGTGTTTAAGAGTTCTAAGACCAGAGATATAAAGTACACACAACATGCTACAATCTAAATACAACATATAATCAAAATCATTAACAAAACGGACAGATCAAGGGCTTAAATAGGTTGTCAGACACTATTTTCTATTTCTGGGTTACCCAGAATTCGACCTGGTCATGGCTGGTCAACGGTCTTTGACCGCTTATAACTCACGATCTAGACATCATTTACCAGTACTACAACTTGCAGAATAAAGACCTCCTACCATACTACCAATCCAAAACATAAAACACGAAAAATCAAAAACAGTCATGGATCTATGGTACCTGACATTAGCTTGTCAGACCACAGATCGTGTTCTTGACAGTTTTTGAAAAACACCAAATTAAGGCACTATGATGCTATGGATATATGTTTGATCATCATAGAACTTCATAAAACATCCAATAGCAATAACTTAAACACATAAACACAAATATTTCCTAAGCATACAAGATCAAAAATAAAAATAGGGTTATACCTTCTCTTGAATAATTTTCGATCTTGGCTCTCCAATCTGTTATTGATTGATATTGAGGCTGTTTCTAGGACTGATATGCTAATGTAATTCGTGGGTTTAGGGAAGAGAGAGAGTTGGTGAGAGCATAGAGTAAAATGGCTAATGTTTTGTGATTTTCTCTCTCTTGAATCTTTATATAATTTCTTAGATGCATTGAATAATCTGTTGAGCTGGCCTTGAAGGACTGATTTGCTGAGATTTTGAGCCACCAAGTCAATTTAGTGGTTGAACAACTAAAGTTTTTAGCAATTTTACAAGTTAGCTCATTTTAAAATGTAAAAAGGGTATTTTGGTCATTATCTAATTAAATTTAATGGCATTCTTGGAATTTATACAAACCCTTAGGGTTTAGGATTTGGGTTAGGGTTTAGGGTTTAAACCCTTTAGGTTTAAAATTTCTAATTCCCATAAATTTCAAATTTAGGGTTTATAAATTAGAAAATAAAATTTCTACAAATGCAATTAGGGTTTCTAAATAGAAAATTATTATACTAAAATATAATTAGATCTTTCTAATCATACTTAAGTTTAATGAACTCATTAGGTTTGCCAAATAGAATTTGGGTTTCCTAATTTAGGGTTTACAATTCCCGATTTTGAAATTAGGGTTCCTCGGCTATCGATTAGGGTTTCTAACAGTACATTAGGGTTTCTAATCCTGAGATTAGGGTTTTTAATCTCTTATTAGGTTTTATAATTTTTAAACCTTATCCAGTCAAACATTGGTCAATATTTCTATACAGTACATATACATCCTCACCAATATAATTATTTTAAATTATATTTTCTACTGAATCCCTATCTGACAATTAGGGTTAGGGTTTTTAAAGCTTGTTAAACACAACTCTACTCTAAATTTATTAGTCAATACACAAATTGACTTTCTCAAGACTCATATCACAGATACACCGTGCAATATTAACAGTCAATGTCAATATTAACTAAAAAAAATTATTCGAAAATTTTGGATTATTCAAAATCCCGGGTTATTACATTCACCCCTCCTTAAAAGGATTCCGTCCTCGGAATCACAGCTTTCTTAATCCCTACAATCATTTAAAGTTGTAGCATCAATTCATTTTATCAACACAATATTAATTTGTGCCTTATATTCTCACCCGTGAGTTGAGTCTATATAACAAAATAATTCACCGCAATATCTAACTAAGATTACTCGCGTAATTTAAAATTTTTGAAAGAAATCTTTACCTGTGGCCACTTCCTGAACAGCTACTGCATCTTGAGCTGTCATATTGAATGTACGAGCTGTCAGCCTTCCTGGCTGAGCTGGTCCTTTGATAGCCAGTGTTCCACTACTGTTTCCTTTATCGTAGCTTCCTCTTTCTACATTCTTCGTTGGACAGTTACGAATTTGATGTTCTAGCGATCCGCATAAAAAACAACATGATATCCTTTTTGGACTTGGACAATTTGGAGAAAGATGTCCCTCTTGTCCACAGTTAAAACACACTCCTTTTCCCTTTAAATATTCTCCTGGATGCTTTTTACCACATTTGGCACATGGCTCACCTCTCTTTCTATTATCTCCTGACTTGTCTCCAGATTCATTATTGTTCTTCCATTTACGCTTATTAAAATTACTTCCTCCACTGCTACCTCCTTCATTCATTTTCTTCTTCTTTTCTTGATGATACTTTGACACAACTTCACTTCCTCCTTCGGCGATAATTGCTTTTTCCAACAGAGCCGCAAATGTCTTAATCTGCAACACAGCTACCTTGCTATATATCGTGGACTTCAGTCCATTTTCGAACCTTCGCGCCTTTCGCACCTCAGTGTCCACCTGATGTGGAGCAAATCTTGCGAGTTCGTTAAATTTGGCGGCGTATTCTGCAACCGACATATTCTACTGCTTTAACTCCAAAAAGTTGACTTCCATTCTTGCTTGCATACTTTCTGAGAAAAAATTTTCGAAAAATAATTCCTTAAACCTTGTCCAGGTTACTACTGCTGTACTGGCTCTTGCCTGATTTGTCTCCCACCAATAATTTGCTTCTCCCTTCATCAAATATGTTGCAAACGCAGTCTTTTGTTCTTCCGCCACACGCGCAATCACGAACGCTTTCTCCATTTCTTTTACCCAATTTTGGGCTTCAATCGGATCTGTGGTCCCTTTGAATTCAGGCGGTCCTACCGCTTTAAAGTCTTTAAAGTTTGTCAATCTTTCATTTGGTTGATTTCTCGCTCTTCCTCTTGCAGCTGGAGCTCTATTCTCCATAGCTTCGGCTATCATATTTGCAATGTTTTGCATTGGGTCAGCTTGACCCCCTTCATTATTTACCGACGGCTCTTCCCTTTGATTTCGATTCTGTCGTCTAGGCGGCATGATCTGATTTAAATAAAAAAAATCTTATATTAATTCTCACATAATCGCATATTTATTAAAATAACACATAATACATTTAGTACTTCACACATATAGCACTATCCCTTTTTAAATAATATTAGGATTAACAACACAACTTTAAATAAAAGTTGTAATTTCTCCATTCACACATAACTATTCCCCAGTTCATCAAACTTACCACACCTAGGGTTTCAGGAACTTGCCAACAATTATATGAGTGTATGAACTTATCCTAGTCAGACTTTTGGCGTCAATTCGCTGAGGGGTTCAAAACAGTTCATATAATTATGAGTCATGAACTTACCATAAGTATGAGTTTTAAGAACTTACAAAGTAATCTTAATCTTATATTCATATAGAAAAGAAAGATTTCATTCATACAAATATATCATTGCATTTATATTCATGCAAATAATACATAGTACTTTTCAGTACACTGCACATACAACTACAAACGGGTACTATCCCTTTGTGACAAAAGTCAGAATTCATTACTACAACTTTACACAAAAGTTAAGACATACAAAAGTTATATCCTATTCTTACCAAAACGAATATTATACTCCAAAAAATTATACTCCTCACACTTAATCCTTCTTCTTTTTAGGACAATTCTTAACCTTATGACTCGTTCCACCACATTCAAAACATCCTCCTTTCTTTGGTTTAGGACAATTTGGTGACAGATGTCCTTTCTGGCCACAATTGTAACACACATTCTTACCCCACATACACTCTCCCAAATGATTCTTTCAACACTTGCCACATGCTTGTTTCTTCTTTGAATGTGAATTCTCTGTGTTGTTGTCACTGTCGTAGTTCTTTTTCCTTTTATTAGCCTTCTTTTTCTCGCTTATATCTTTAGATGATACATTATACTTAACCATCATTCTATCGACTTGAGCCTTCAGATTGTTTCGTTATTCTGTCATTTCGCGTAATGCTCTTTCTGTCATCCATAATTCCTCCAGAAGAAATACTTTAGTCCTTGAGTCTTGAACTTCTGCAGATGTTTGACCTTCTTCGATTGCTACTTTGACTTCTTCCCCATCTTTAATCTTTATTTCTAGCTCTACCGCTCTTTCTTTGGAATATACTTCTTCCTCTTCATCCAGCTCCATCTCGGGGTACTCGTCATGATCACTTGCTAGATTTACCGCAGGTTCGTCTCTTAAAACTTCCTCAACTGAATCACTCTGAGTTGGCACCTCAGCTAATAGCATTGGTGCAACAGCCGCTGGCATCTCCATACTCATCTTATCTTCTCCCGACATCCTACAATCAGTTTAAATAACTTGATTAGTACTTCACCAGTACAAACTTCTCTCACTATGTGTCTACATTTATCACTATCATTGCACTTCAGCAATCTCTCACTTAGTACTCTAAATGAGTATTCTATATCTCGCTCATGGTAATAATCCTAGGGTTTTCCCCACCCCACTTAAGGTTTATAACCTACAACTCTGATACCAACCTGTGACGCCCCCAAATTCGGGTTACCTGACCCCCGAGTTTGGTGTTCACGATCCACAATATAATAACATCTAACTACCCATTCATTGATTATAATAAATTTACATATCATTAGTTATTAAGTTAACAACATCATCCCAAGTCAACTAACCTTAACATTACAAGCTTTACCCTTTCGATAAACAAAAAGGGTTTACAAAACAACATATTAAATATGATTAATATAAAACTACTCCAGCACTATGCCTTTGCCTTTATTCCTCTTAGCCCTGCTGGCCTCATCGTTCCTAGCTGAAATATTTTATTTAGCAAGGGTAAGTAACAAGTTTGCCCCGCAAGTTAAAATATAAAATAAATAATATATAAATCAGAAATAGAAGAGTCTAGATTGAATAGAGCTTCAACAATTATCAAACGATTTTGAGATAACGAAATAATAATTCAATCTGAATAATAACTTTCTAATATTTAATACTAAATAACCTATTCGATATGAAAGAGTATAATTCTTTCAAAGATTCAATAATATTGAATTGAATTAACAATACTGCAACAATATTCAATAATGTGGGATATACCCAGATTTCATGCTGAGTGATCACAGAGGATCATGAACTAATAGAGGATTCATATAGTTATTAAAACTAAATTACCACAAGAATATAAATTAGTTATCAAAACTAAACTATACTCTTCTGTAAGTACCTGGAGTGGCCAACTCCTTTGTACCCTATATTATGCATAATACTCAATAATAGTACACATGTCGATTTACGACATTAAAATTTGTTCATCTCAGTTTTACTTCACGAGTCCGTACCACAACAATATGGTTTGGATTACTTTCAAAGAAATACTAGGATTTCAATAATTAATAACAATGTTAATCTAGCCGAAATCAATGGCATAGATCTTCCAATAACATTTCAGTTCATAATGGATAGAACCTTTCATGCTTTAACAAATATTAGTCTCACATAAACAATTAGTTGAGACATAATTTATAATTAGTTCAAATAATAGAACATGATTCGATTGCACTACGTGCGAATTACAACAATCATTATAGATGTGAATAACTATCAATAATTATTCACTATCATGCTTGAAAAACAGTAACTCAAGTTGAGTTAGGAAACTTGCATTTTGCGTTGATTACTGCTACACAATATAATTAACTGCGCTCGTAAGACCTATAATCAATAATATCGGTCTCACAATTAGTACAATAATTCACAACACACATCACTGTAATTTACAGTCAAACCTTCTCCTAAACACATTAGCACATAATCACAACAGTGTTTATAACCTATATAAACACTTAACAAGTCTAACAATTTCGGTCTGGTTGGACTTCGGTCCGTTCTCGGTGTTCTGGTCACCCTATCTGACAATTAACACAGTTATCTGTCTATTATACTTGGTCTCTAAGCTTCAATATTAATTCAGATAAGTCAATTTATCAATAATAATATTTTTCGGAAGCTTTTAATAATTATCAATCAATTATTATAATTTATAATAATTTTCCAAATATCAGAAACATTTTTGAATGATTTAATTATCAATTAATCATGTCATTATGAATATTTAATAATATCCAAATATTAATAACATACTTGTCAAAATATTAAAGTTATTATTAATAACTTAAAATATTTTTTAAATCAACAATATTCCTCTTAAATAATTTTTAAAGTATTTAAAATCATTTTTAAATCAACATCATTAATATAGAATTATTAATGAAATTATCATCTAAATATTAAAAGTCATTAAATATAACATAAAATATTTTTAAATCATTTTTCTCATTTTAAATGATTTTTAAATCAATAAAACTATTTTTAATTCATTTAATTAATATAACAATTAAATAAATCTAGCATCATTAATATTAATTTATTAATGAGAATTTTCCAAAAATATTGAAAATTATATTTTATTATTTAAAATATTTTCTAACACTTTATTCCCAATTAAAATGATTTTTAAATCATTAAAATCATATTTATCTTATGTATTTAATTTAATAATCAAATAAATCTAATATTATTAATATTAAATTATTAATGAAAATTCTCCAAAAATATTAAAAGTTACATTTTATAACTCAAAATATTTTTAAATACATTTTTCTTATTTAAAATGATTTTTTATAATATTAAATCATTTTTCTCTAATTTATTTAATAAACTAATTAAATAAATTAAATACCTTTAATATTTAAATAATTATAAATATTAAAGAAAAATATTCCAATTGGTCAAAAATTATTTTTCATAATTTAAAATAATTTTTAAAACCATTTTTGGTAATTTTTAGAATTTATTTCTATTTTTAAATAATTTTTGGAATATTCAGAAAATAAAATAATTAAAACCGTCGCTATTGGTCTTTAGCGACAGAAAGCGTCGCTGTTGGTGTTCTTGAGCTCAAGAACACTGACAGCCGGCAGCTTCAAGGGTCAACTTTGACCGACAATAACTTTCAATCCAAAAGGTTTCTGGACTAACTTGAACTTTGGTCATGTAGCCAAACTGTAAGACTACAATAATCAGTCATCACTTTAGTCATAACACCACATAACATGAAGATCTGAGCAGCTAAACCTACTGTCAGACCAAGTTCTGGGTTTTCTGGGCTTAAACAGTTTCGAGTACCTACTTTGGTGCTCGATTATATATAGGTTCTGATCTTGTTCCATGTGTTTTGTTGATTCAAACATGAAGTACGTATGTCATAGAACATTTTCAAAGCAACATTTCAGTTTAACATCAACAGATCCATAAGATAGAACTCAGTCAAACCCTGTCAGAGAGTTGTTCATCTGGTTTTTCTGGAATTTCCAGAAAACTACTAACATGGTCGAGTAAGCCACTTTGACCACTTTCTACAATTGATCTTATGGCGTGTTTAAGAGTTCTAAGACCAGAGATATAAAGTACACACAACATGCTACAATCTAAATACAATATATAATCAAAAACATTAACAAAACGGACAGATCAAGGGCTTAAATAGGTTGTCAGACACTGTTTTCTATTTCTGGGTTACCCAGAATTCGACCCGGTCATGGCCGGTCAACGGTCTTTGACCGCTTATAACTCACGATCTAGACATCATTTACCAGTACTACAACTTGCAGAATAAAGACCTCCTACCATACTACCAATCCAAAAAATAAAACAAGAAAAATCAAAAACAGTCACGGATCTATGGTACCTAACATTAGCTTGTCAGACCACAGATCGTGTTCTTGACAGTTTTTGAAAAACACCAAAGTAAGGCACTTTGATGCTATGGATATATGTTTGATCATCATAGACCTTCATAAAACATCCAATAGCAATAACTTAAACACATAAACACAAATATTTCCTAAGCATACAAGATCAAAAATAAAAATAGGGTTATACCTTCTCTTGAATAATTTTCGATCTTGGCTCTCCAATCTGTTATTGATTGATATTGAGGCTGTTTCTAGGACTGATATGCTAATGTAATTCGTGGGTTTAGGGAAGAGAGAGAGTTGGTGAGAGCATAGAGTAAAATGGCTAATGTTTTGTGATTTTCTCTCTCTTGAATCTTTATATAATTTCTTAGATGCATTGAATAATCTGTTGAGCTGGCCTTGAAGGACTGATTTGCTGAGATTTTGAGCCACCAAGTCAATTTAGTGGTTGAACAACTAAAGTTTTTACCAATTTTACAAGTTAGCTCATTTTAAAATGTAAAAAGGGTATTTTGGTCATTATCTAATTAAATTTAATGGCATTCTTGGAATTTATACAAACCTTTAGGGTTTAGGGTTTGGGTTAGGGTTTAGGGTTTAAACCCTTTAGGTTTAAAATTTCTAATTACCATAAATTTCAAATTTAGGGTTTATAAATTAAAAAATAAAATTTCTAAAAATGAAATTAGGGTTTCTAAATAGAAAATTATTATACTAAAATATAATTAGAGCTTTCTAATCATACTTAAGTTTAATGAACTCATTAGGTTTGCCAAATAGAATTTGGGTTTCCTAATTTAGGGTTTATAATTCCCGATTTTGAAATTAGGGTTCCTCGGCTATCGATTAGTGTTTCTAACAGCACATTAGGGTTTCTAATCCTGAGATTAGGATTTTTAATCTCTTATTAGGTTTTATAATTTTTAAACCTTATCCAGTCAAACATTGGTCAATATTTCTATACAGTACATATACATCCTCACCAATATAATTATTTTAAATTATATTTTCTACTGAATCCCTATCCGACAATTAGGGTTAGGGTTTTTAAAGTTTGTTAAGCACAACTCTACTCTAAATTTATTAGTCAATACACAAATTGACTTTCTCAAGACTCATATCACATATACACCGTGCAATATTAACTAAAAAAAAATTTATTCGAAAATTTTGGATTATTCAAAATCCCGGGTTATTACACATATGAAATGGTTGCCTACGTACTCCTATTGAAGAGGAGATCAGGTCGACGTAGTTCACCCCTCAGGGCAAGAAAAGCGTAATCCCATGTGCAGATCAGAGTGCGAGGAGGAGAAAGTTTAATCCTAGGTTGAGGATAAACTGCAGGTATGAGAAATTTGATCCCAGGTATGGGTAGCCAAACTGCAAACGCAAGAGGTTTAATCCGTGTGGGATGACCTAAGTTGTTGGAACGCAAAGGAGAAAGTCAGGCTGCTAGCTTTGAAAATTATGTTTCCCTGAGGGGCAAAGTGTGGAAAAGTTGTATGTGGTAAAGGGTTAAAGAACAGGAATGACTGGTGATCCGATGGTCCGACACCAGGGTGTTTGCGAATTACTTCAGACATAGTACCGTTTCACGGCGTCCGAGTTGATGAGTTGTGGAAATTCATCATCGTCCATTTCTTGCAATCTGAGAGCGCCTCCTGTCAATACTTCCTTGACAATAAATGGGCCTTCCCAGTTAGGAGCGAATTTTCTTTTAGCCTGATCTTGGTTGTTAATAATCTTCTTCAAAACCAAGTCATGTTGTTTAAACTGCCATAGCCGGACTTTTTTGTTGTAGGATATGGCAATCCTTTGCTGATATAACTGACCATAGAAGATAGTCGCGGTTCGCCTTTCGTCTATTAGAGACAATTGGTGATACCTGTCTTGTACCCTTTGGTCTTCATCCAGCTGAGCGTCTATCAACACTCTGAGGGATTCCATTTCAACTTCTATGGGGAGCACTGCTTCCATCCCATAGGTTAAAGCGTAGGGGGTTGCCACAGTGGAAGTACACATTGAGGTTCTGTAGGCTAACAGAGTCAGAGGCAATAGGTCAGGCCAATCTTTGTAGTTGGCGGACATCTTTTGCATATTATTCCTTATGTTTTTGTTAGCCGCTTCAATAGCATCGTTCATCTTCGGACGATAGATGACAGAGTTAAGATGTTTGATGTGGAATTTACTGCATAATTCTTCCATCATTCTGTTGTTGAAGTTCTTAGCATTGTCTGACACAATCACCTCTGGTTGTCCATATCGACAAACGACATTATTTCTGATGAAAGCAATGATGACTTCTTTAGTAACCCTGGGGAAGGTGGCTGCTTCTACCCACTTGGTGAAGTAGTCAATCATGGTGTAGATAAATCGATGACCATTACTGGCTTTAGGCTCAATTGGCCTGATAACGTCCATTCCCCACATTGAGAAGGGCCAAGGTGAACTCATATTGTGGAGTTCCTGTGGAGGGGCGTGTATAGCATTCCTATGAATCTGGCACTGATAGCATCTCCTGACGTGGTCATTGCAATCAGCTTTGAGAGATAGCCAGTAATGTCCCGTCCTGAGGACTTTCTTGACAAGGAGGGGGCCACTCATGTGGGGACCACAGACTCCACCATAGATTTCATCCATAAGCCTTTGGGCTTGATCTTTATCTAAACATCTGAGGAGACCTAGTCCTGCATCTCTTTTGTAGAGCGCATCTCCACTCAAGTAGAATTTCATAGCAAGTTTATGGATCCGCCTTTTCTCAGTCGGGCTCGCCTCAGCGGGTGTAGATCCATCTCGCAGATATTCCTTGATATGCTGATACCGAGGATGTTGGATGGGAGGTAGTTCATCCGATACTTCTCCAATGTAATTCCCATAGGCTAGGGCCTTGTACAGGGAAATTGTGACGCTTGGCAAATATTCCTTGTCTGATATGCGAATCAAGGAGGCCAAAGTTGCTAATGCGTCCTCAAATTCATTCCTATTACGAGGAATGTGTAGAAAGGAGATCTCTTCGAACTCCAAAGCCATTTTCAAAACCTGCCGATGGTAAGGCAGCAAGTGTAGTTCCTTGGTTTAATAGATTTCGGTGGATTATCTGATCACCAGCTCTGAATCTCCAAGGACAGTTAATCATGTGATGCCCATTGAACGGGCAAGTTTTAGCCCTGTAAGACAGCCTTCATACGCAGCCGTATTATTGGTGCTGCCAAACTGTAACTTGACGACAACGGGATACTGCTCCCCCGTACCAAACACTAGAACTGCTCTAGCTCCAGAACCTTCCATATTAATAGCTCCATCAAAATACATCTTCCATGATTGGCGTGTATCGTACTGATGGTGTTGTTGCACTGTCATTACTCCTTCATCAGGGAAATATGTTTCCAAGGGTTTAAAATCCCCTGAAGGTGCGGCGGCCAGTTGATCCGCGATTCCTTGACCTTTGATGGACTTTTGAGTCACATATACGATGTCAAATTGTTGTAGGATCAACTGCCATCTGGACAGCCAGCAATTTAACATAGGTTTATTGAACACGTACTTGAGAGGATCCACGCGGGATATGAGATGGATTGTGTGACCATGGAGATAATGATGTAACCTCATGGAAACCCATGTTAAAGCACAACACTTCTTTTCGATCAGAGTGTACTTGTGTTCACTGCTGCTGAACCTTTTGCTGAGGTAATAGATAGCTCGTTCTTGGCCTCTATCGTCCTTTTGTCCCAGCATGCAGCCCATGGCATTGTCATTTATGGACAGGTACATAAACAGGGGAACATCATCCCTGGGTGGTACCAAGACGAGAGCTTTGACTAGCTGTTTCTTGATTGTGAGGAAGGCCTTTTGATACTCCTCATTCCATTCCATGGAGGAGTTCTTCCTTAATAGCTTGAAGATTGGCTCACAGGTTGCTGTGAGTTGGGAGATAAACCTGTTAATAAAGTTGATTCTTCCCAAAAATTCCCGTATTTCCTTCTCTGTCTGAGGAATAGGCATTTCCGTGATGGCTTGGAATTTGGCAGGATCCAGCTCAATCCCTTTGTGGCTGATTAGAAATCCTAGCAACTTGCCCGATTTAACGCCAAAGGCGCACTTGGCTGGATTCAACTTTAAGTTTTACTTAAGCAACCTGTTGAATAGCTTTTTGAGATGGTCTATATGGTCATCCTCCTTCCGAGATTTGATAATGATGTCATCCACGTAGATCTCGATCTCTTTGTGCATTAAGTCGTGAAAAAGAGCCATCATAGCTCATTGATAGGTGGCTCCGGCATTGATGAGGCCAAATGACAACCGTCTATAGCAAAAGGTTCCCCAAGGTGTGATGAAAGTAGTTTTCTCACGATCTTCCTCAGTAACCATGATATGATGATATCCCGCAAAGAAATCAGTAACGGAGTACATGTCGTATTGCGCAGTATTGTCAATGAGAATGTGGATAAATGGCACGGGAAAGCTATCTTTTAAGCAAGCTTTGTTAAAATCCCGGTAATCCACGCAAAATCGCACCTTCCCTCAAGGTTTAGGCATGGGAACGATGTTGGATATCCACTCAGGATATGTAGACACCATGATGATGTCAGCTTGAAATTGTTTCACAATTTCTTCTTTCACCTTTAAACTCCACTCAGGTTTCAATCACCTGAGCTTTTTCTTGACTGGCTTAAATCCCTCTTTAATGGGAAGGCGATGAAGGACAATATCAGTGGACAAACCCACCATATCTTCACAAGACCATGCAAACACATCCTAGAATTGGGTTAATAGCGTAACCATGTCATTTCGTTTATTTGGGGTAAGGTCTGAACCAATCTGGATTAACTTAGGGCTTTCAAAGGTTCTGAGATTGAAAGAAGTGGTTTGATCAAGGTTGGGTTTAGGTTTGTCTTTGAACCATTCTTGAATTTCTGGAGGCACCTCAATATCATCTTGTATGTCCACCGAGGCTGAATTCATCTCTACATCGAAGGTACAATCCTTGTGGAGAAGAGGCACCGTATCAGCAAGTACAGGCACATCTAAATTCAGAGTCCTGAAACAAAATATGCTTTCACTTAGTATATATGAAATGTGTTGATCATACACAGTGTTAGCATGTATTGGCAAAATAAACTGCTAATACTGTACAGAAAAGTAAGCAGTTATTATATCTACAGGGCAGAAAGAGTTTATGCCCGCTTTACCCTTGACGACCAATGCAATGAATGCTGTTCCAATTGGTAAGGGCAAAGTCCAGGTGGACCGCAGTGATTGAGGGATTGTCATCATCCTCCCTATCTCGAATGATGGTCATTACGTCTGGGCAATCATCGTCTGGGGTGTATCTGTTGGTATGTTCATCATGAACGATGATGCATATACCGGACATCATCTGTATGACGTCTTGCTTGATTCTTCGTTCCTCTTCTTCCACTGCGGGATTTGGAACAAAGACTTCTTTCTCCTTCACCGGTACCGGCTTGGGACATAACATAGCCATTACATTGGCTGGAACCTTTACGGGAGGTTGTGCGGACTCAAAGCTCGAAGGCAAAGATAAACGCCGCATGGTTGAAGTTGAAGGAATCTGATGATGCTTATGAGGATTCTTGTGACTAGAATTGGCAGAATAGCCTAGCTCAGCTGTTCCAGTTTGCTTGGTTAATCCAATTGGATATTTGATACCCTGGCAATCTTTACCCAACCCTTGTCCTGGTTTATGACCCAACGACATCATTTCTTGAGTAGCCAACATTACTTCGGCAGAAATTTTGGGTTCGGGCAATGGCGCTCCAATAGCATGGTATTGGGTGTTGCTTATTTCCAAAGCATGAAAACTGACTGGTTCAACGTCTCCATTGGCATTGATGAACGGCATGTCCCCGTGTTGAGGACACTCTGGTTCAACGTTGAACGTGACTAGGCTATTGTTGATAATTTATTTCAATTGTTGATGAAGGGTGGAGGGGACTGCCCCAGGCATGTGAATCCATGGTTGTCCCAAGAGCAGGTTATATCCCGAATCTATCTTGAGCACATGGAAAGATATGCAGAATGTGTGAGGACCAATTTCGATTGGCAGCTCAATTACTCCGACCAAATTTCACTAGGCTCCATCAAAAGCTTTGATGATAGTATAGCTACTCCAAATTCAGTTGAGATTGATATTCATCTTCACCAAGGTAGCGTATGGGCATATATTCATCGAGGAACCTTCATCTATTAAGACTCCAGCTACCATATATCCGGAGGATAAGACCGCAATGTGCAACAACTTGCAATGACCGGTCCCTTCGGGTGGTATGTCATCATCAGTGAAGGATATCACATTGTTGTTGAAAATGTGATCAACTAGATGTTGAAATTTTTCCGTATCCACTGATGTCGGGAGATAGGCTTCTTCTAAAACCTTTAACAAGACCTTCCGGTGATTTTCGGAAGTTAGGACCAAATCCAGAATTGATATTTGTTGTGGAGTTTCTTTCAAGCTTAAAACCACCGTAGCTTCATTATGACCCACATCGTGGAGGAATTTTTCAATCTTCTCCATGGGTATTTTCCCTTTTGATTTGATGGTATGCTTCATCACCCGTTGAGGAAGACACAATGGATTTTCCTTTGACACTGTAGCAGTTGTATGTGAGGTGGATCCTTCACTTTCTCCGTAATTCCACGGAACTGTACGCAAGCTAATAATAGGATATTGTGCTCTGCACAGTAAATTGATTGGCTCGGGAGCGGCCACTTTCAAAGGGTGGTTGATTCCCTTGAGTTGAATTATTGGCATTGCGAGTGATTTGCTAATCCCATCAGTTTCATTGGATATAACTGCTACCAAACTCTTCCACTTAGTAGGGCCTGCATCTTCACTTGTACGTAACATAGTGTCGTTATCTGCCAAGCGCAGTACACAACTGTCAATCAGATTTTGGATAAGGTGGCGGAGTGCCCAACATTCTTCTGTGCTGTGATCGCGAGACTGGGAGTGACATTGACATACTCCATCAGAGTTGTACCGACCTGAACGGGGGTTGATTGGAGGTAGAAGAAAACTGATCCTTCCTTCATTGATTAACATATGAAGGATTTCCTCCATAAGTTGGCCCAGATAGGTGAATTCCCTTTTGTTGGCGAAATCCCGATGGGCTTTGGCATTTGCTCTCTTCATCACTTTGTCTTCAAGCATTTCATTTTTTGAAAGTGACAAGGGAATATTCATGACAAGAAGTAGGAGACTGGCATGCTCCTAGCTAATTAATTGACGTGTCACTTGATGCTGATAAGTCACCAGTTCTGCCAATTGTTCAATTTATTTACAGAGAGCTTTCATCTTTCGTTCCATTATGAACTGGAACTTGGCATAATCCCATATGTCATCACCGTCTTGGCGTCTTTGAGGGTCTGGGAAGATTCACAGCTAAAATTGGAACTCTGTCCATTGCTCCAATTGATCATGTTGACCTCTTCTTCTTTGTGTTGAGGAAGAGGGTTGTCTTGAACATGAGGCTGATCTGGTTTGGTGACCACAATTTCTCTGTTGTCTATCAGGTCCTGGATCTTGTGTTTCAAGGCCCAGCAATCCTGAGTATCATGTCCAGGTGCCCCGGCATGATAAACACATTTTCGAGCAACATTGAAACCCCGTCCATTAGGGCTGGCTAGTGGAAGAAGATGTGTAATTTTCTTCTGTGTTGTCAGAAGATTTAAAATGTTCTCGAGTATATCTCCTAAGGGTGTAAACACTCGAGGGCGTTTGACTTCTCCACCTTTTGGTATTGGAGGGTTTGTAGACTGTGCTGAAAAGGGAGTGTAGTTTCTCCTTTGAATAGGCATGTTCTGATTGCCTTTTTGACCCTGTAGTATCAGGGAAACATCTTCTTCTTTCTGTTTATGGACCCTCCGGGGGTTGTTCCCATAATTTCCAGATTGGATATGATCAGCAACAGCTTTGAGTGCAGCTAGGTCTTGAATCTTTCTAGACTTCAATCCCATCTCAGTCATCTCCCCATGTTTGACCATTTCAGAAAATGGTTTGCCGATGCCGGCTAAAACTCTTTCATAGAAGGGAGCTTCTTGTATGTCTATGAAAGTCATGACCATTTCTGATTCTGTCATGGAAGGACTAAATTGGGCAACCAGACGTCTCCACCTTTGAGCATACTATATGAATGACTCGTTAGACTGTTTCATGATCTTGGTAATTTGATACCGATCAGGAGCCATCTGAGTTTAAAAGATGTATTGAGTGAGGAAATCATGTGCTAAATCTTCCCAGCTATAGATTTTGGAGTTGTCTAATCTTGTGTACCACAAACGGGCTTCTCCAGT
Organism: Panax japonicus; assembly: GCA_020205505.1. Taxonomy (NCBI): domain Eukaryota; kingdom Viridiplantae; phylum Streptophyta; class Magnoliopsida; order Apiales; family Araliaceae; genus Panax; species Panax japonicus. The sequence continues at coordinate 69,886,131 of CM035107.1, read as the reverse complement.
TAGACTCTTTTGGAACAATTGCATTCTGAGCTTTTCGTCCTCTGCATAAGATCCAAGTTCTCCAATAAACATATTTAGATGTGTGTAAGGATCTCTTAACCCGTCATATTTTTCAAAATCAGGAGTTTTAAATTTTTCTGGATAATGAACACCATGAAAAATACACAGATCAGCATATGAAACACTCCCGTGTGTTCCAATTCCTTTGATAGCGCGAAGGGTCTCTTCCATTTGGAGGACTTTCTTTTTGATGTCACCAGTGTCTGGATCTCCAATGGGATGGGCATCATCATGATTTTTGGTGGTCGTATCCAACTGCAGTTTAGGTATTGTAATGACCTGGGTTCCTCCTTGTGTGGAGGATTCAGCATGTACGGGTATTTTTTGACCCTGTGTAGACTGGTGTAATTCTTTGAGTAGAATAGCCAAATCTGTAATTTGTTTGCTTAATCCGTCGAATTCTTTGCGAGAAACTGGATTAAGTTCAGTCTGGTCGGATGACGACATGATTGACTGTAGGCCTGTTACCTTTTTGGACTTTGAATGGGTAGTAGGTTTGATTGATTCCCTGCGAAAGACTTGTATAGTTTAGTCTTTAGGGAATGTGGGTAATAACATGCTATGTGATGTGTCCTTTTTAGGAATTTTATCTTGCAAAATAGATGTCAGTTGTTTGTAGCATGTTTAAAATATGTATGTGTACATATTTCTTCATATTTCTCATTACATGGAGATAGATATGGAATGTAATTACAAGTAAATGTGTTTACAAGTAATTTGAAATGAGAGCATGAAGAGACTTTCCTCCGTTTTGGATTTATCATAGGCTGACCTATCTTAGGTTACTCTCACGGATTTTTGGCATGAAGGTTCCCAAATCATCGCAATCTACTTGACGAGAAGTTAATCCGGTCTTTCAACTGGAGCGAATTTGGGTGGTGCCTTTCATGATCCTCGGAGAATTAGTCTTCTCACGAGTCCAGTAATCAAACATCGACGGGATAGCCTCCTGGTGGAGGGACCACACAACATACATTCACATACATCGCGTCTCATCGTATAAAAATGATGACATGTGTTAAGCACTAATATCATAAACAGATATGGTGCAAAGCACTAATATCACAAGCAGATATGGTGCGAAGCACTAATATCACAAGCAGTTATGGTGCGAAGCACTAAGTGCAATAAGGAAATGCATTCGTACACATTCATCAAATGTAAATGCAACATCCACACACAAGCAGATAACAATTTTGAAAAGATTGAAATAGCATCTTAAGTTCTCTTACTGGATTCCCCAGCAGAGTCGCCACCTGTCGACGTTAGGATTTTTAGATGTCCCTTTCCGTTACTTGTTCTTTGGTGTTCTCATTTTAAATGAGATTTGTTTGAAAAAAATAAGTGAAAAAGGTCCGACATGTATAATGTCGACGATGGACTGTTAAGAGTCGTCAGTTGATTTTTTAAATGGTTGCACCAACACAACCGAGAAAAGGTTTGCACATTGACCCAGTGATGTGACACTGCTAAACGGGTCGGTGAAATAGAGATTCATTAGGGTCCGGGGACTTGGTTATGCGGGGGGAAGGTGTTAGGCACCCCCCGACATCCGTGTTACCACGGTGACCGCCTCTTTTCAAGAAATTATTATCTGAATGCGTGTGTGTGGGTTAATGTGCTGTTATTTTGAAGTAGTACGAGGCCTCGTTCGAACCTATATACACAGGGTTTGAATTTATGTAAAAATTCAATTTTAAGAAAGATATGGCAGTGATGTTTTTTTTTATAAAAGAGGTTTTTCAAACCCTGATGCTCAATAGTAATTGAGACCTTTTACACTCCCATTTTATTAAGCATTCGACTTGATTGATTTTATTTGACGGTTGCGAGGCATCCGTACGAAAATAATGTACAAAATAATGTCAACTTCCTCGTGGGTATGGAAACCATCTGAGGAAATTCAGACACCACAGAATAATTTACAAGCTGCTTACAGCAGAAAATGTCCATCACGGGAACCAAATCTAGATTCAATAGGATGAATCTGTGATCACATGATTCCTAGGCGCACAGAATACTGCAATTTATATGAAAGCAATAAGCATGTGTGTATATATATATATATAAGCTATAAATATATATATACAGACATGATCACCAACCACGAAGCACCTCCATGGGGGATCAGAAATGTAAATAAAGCTGTAAAAGCTATTAACCGCCACGGAGGAAACTCCAGGCGGGAAGAAACGTAAATAAAGCTGTAAATACGGTCAACCGCCACGAAAGAAACTCTAGGCGGGACAAAATGTAAATAAAGCTGTACAAAGCGATCAACTGCCACGAAGTAAACTCCAGGCAGTACGAAACGTAAAGACAGCTATAAAAGTGATCAACCACCACGAAGTAAACTCCAGGTGGGACGAAATATATATATATATATATATATATATATATATATATATATATAATCGAATAAAAGCTCCAGACCGAAGTCTAGGCTCAATCGAGACATAACTCAATGATGTTAGTCAATATATATGTAAATATATATATATATATATATATATATATATATATATATATATATATATAATATCTATATATATAAAGACTGAAATGAAACCACAGACCGAAGTCCGGGCAAAAGCAAGCAACATGACTCTCAACGTGTAAAAGGGTGTGTGCAGAGATGAAGAGAAAGACTCTAAAGTGTGTGAGAAGACTTATAACTGACTGCCAAAGAAGACTTCTATATCTTTAGAGTGGGTAAACACTGACTTTTGTGGGTACAAAAGGGCTATATATGAGCTCACAGGTGTTTAAAAAGGAAAACTACACTGCATGGGGTGAGTGCAGAGCAAATTGGGCAGGGCTTCCTCGCCTTTTTCTCTTGTAAAATGGGCAGCCCAAGCCCTCTATTTATAGGCAATTTAGTCATAGGTGTACCTGAGGCTGAGCCACAGGTGTACCAGAGGCAACCCGGGTGGGCCCGAGTTTTTTGGGTCGGGTCGGGTCGTCTCGAAGTACGTGCACTCAGGCACTGTAATGTCCATTCAAACTTTCAGAAGTGCAATTCGAGCATCCGTTTGAGGTATACAGGACCTATTTCGGACCGCCGTTGTCGAGAGTAGTACGATGGCATGGGATTAGAGTTTGTACGAAGTCATGAAGATGGGACGATGCCCTCCTGTCTTCAAGCTTCAACTTTCATCCGTTACCCCGCACAATAGTCACTCGGGATTAGTTAGTCTTGTGGGACATTGTTGCGTAGAGATGTTAAGACGACGTGATGTGGCATCGTGTTAACGAGATGAAGATGTTTCCCCTCACCGGTGTTATCGCCGGATTGGGCTGATAAAGCAGACGTTGCTCAGACTTCGCTGAGATTGGGCTCCTGCAATTGTTGAAGGTCCTCATTGTCACCTTTGAGGTGTGCCTGTCTTCCCAATGTTATTGTCGGGTTGGTACAGTGCATCTCGTTGTGAGCCCCGAGATTGAAGCTGGTCGCATTTGAAATAAGCATTTCTGGGGTTATCGCCGAAACTGCATTCCTTGGGGTTATCACCAAGGTTGGTGGCCATTCCCATGGTTGGGACTAAGACTGGATACCTCGGGGTTGTCTCCGAGATTAATCGTTCTTCTCCGGTGTGTGTTCCGATATTGGATCTGCACACCCTCGTGGTTACATCCGAAGTTGGAATTGTTACTCCCAGAGTGTGATCTGGGGTTGATGCTGAACTTCTGGTAGTATTCGGTATGGATTTGGATTGTCTTTCAGGGTTCTCTCTTAAAAGATGAATCTGTCCTCCTGCAATGTTAGTGACAGTAGTACAGAAAATTTTGAGTGTCTACATTTATACTGCAGACTATCCAAGATAAGCTTTAGCTTCACAACAGTACCAAAACCATATCATTCTTACTTAAATATTGAAGAAGATCAAGTTATACCATTGGTTTAAGAATCTCACTCTGTTACTTGATGAATTCTGTTGTCGATGGAGTTATAGATTACACAGAGGAACCTGCAACAAATGGCAATGCCAAAAATGACAAAGCTATTGTAGAAAAGAAAAATCAAGAGCTGGTGGAAAAAATTGAAGAGATGACATTGAAGAATGAAAGACTGAAGAAAAAAGTGGTGTACTCGATTTTTCTTTTTGCTTTCATGTTGTGGTTTTTGTTGTTTGTAATGTAGTCAAGTTGTGTTATAATAAAATTGTTTAATGTAATGTACAGTGGTTTTCTTATTAGAGATGACATTGAGCTGACTATTGTTGTTGTTTGTAATGTATAGTGGTTTGCTTATTAGAGATGATAAGTTCTAATATGTTAAACTTCCATGTTACACAGTTACAATATGAATATGAAAATTAAAAGCATGAATAGGACCCCACCTTTTATACAAGCAGTAGGTGTCAAAGCAAGAATAGTAGTAAATCAAAAGACCAAGTGCTGGTCCAATTTTGCCAGCACACAATGTGTATCATTCACTATATTGATATACTCATGAATCATTGCTAAAAACAGATATTAATTATTGAAACCATGCCTCTCCTCCAATGTTTACAATCTGAAAATATGGTCAAAGTCATTAATTATTTTTCACATATACAATCTGCACATAATGTAGTAATAATTGTTTTTCACAGATACAAGTATGCAGAGCCCATAACTTGATACATCTACATAAAATTAAAATCAGATAAATTGCAAACAAGAAGTTACAAAAAATTGCACAACGTGGCAACCATACTGTTATCATAATTGCAGTCTACCATAGTCTACACATCATCACTTGCAGTTTACCATACTGTTATCATAATTGCAGTCTACCATACTGTTATCAGATAACAAGAAGTTTACATCCCTTGCAATCTACTGTTAGAGTTTATGCCCTAGAGGCCAATTATTTGATATAATTGCTTAACGTTTTGATATTATATTTGATTGAATAAATATATGATTTTATTATGGTTTTTTTATTGCGTAATATAATTGTTAACATAATAAAATTCCTTAGAATAGTGATACATATTATATAGTTTCAGGTATGTGACTTGAACATGAGATTATATAATTATAATTAGTATCATTGTTCTTAAATGTCCCTAGTCGAGTATCATTGTTGATGGGACAACAATGATGCATTGAGACTATTATGTGGATTGATTGATGACCAAATCTCATTGGTCATAAATATATGAGATATTAAGTCAATGCATAGGTACATGTTAGAGAACGATGTACTGCACAGACCCACCATGAGAATCCTATACGGAGAATTCTATATGGAGCATTATGCGAAGTGTCATTAGGTATTCTCATAGTGACAATGATATAATGGTCCTCCGACCTGAAATCGCTATATTACTACACGATAATTTATGTACTTTGATATCATCAAATGCCACCTTTAATAGGGTGGACTATAAAGGTGATTATTGGGTTCATTATGAATCGTGTGAGAAATATGAGTGATCTAGATGGAATTTAACCATCCTATATATTATGGGTGATATCCATAGGCCTCTTGATTGAGTAAGACTATGAAATGCATGGCCATGCTCGAATAGTGATTTATTTCATATAGTCTACTCATTGATCAAGAAAATTCAGATTAAATTATGAAGAGTATGACGTATTCCATGACTCGAGTTTAATCTAGGATATTAAGGTTAAAAGGATTAAATTACATTGAAACATTGGTCACGAAAAGGTTGCATCGAATCATCGATCTTATTATTACTTGGGTAGCAGTAATGCATTACTAGATGCCGCTCACTGTTTATAATTTTATAATATGATTTTAAAATTATTTCCAACGTAATAATATCCTATAGGGTCACACACAAAGAACGTAATTAAAAGGAAATTAATTTAAATTGTAAAGATTTAAATATGTCAATATGATTGATAGAATTTTAAATTACGAATTTAAATTAATAGGATAATTTATATATAGGTATATTAATTAAGTAAGACTTAATTAAGATATATATATAAATTCAGATTTTAATAATATTAGGATTTTGATTAATTCCTCCTAACTTCCATATATATGATATATATCAGTCACTTTAGGTTTTACGTCAAAATACAAAACCCTAGCCACTCTTAGAGAGAGACTAGAGAAAACAGCTTCGAAAATCCTCATCCTTGGTGGCTAGTACCGCGGTTCCTTCTTCTGCAGATCGTAGGATGATTCGCGGAGCGTTCGTGTGGATACCGTAGAGACGCAGCTCATTTGGATTGCGTTAGAGATTCGATCGTATCAATTCCAGTTTCTTAATTCATGGATTGCGTTTGAGATTCGACCGTACCAATTTCAGTTTCTTAATCGGTATAATTTCTAACCTCTGAATTAATTGAATTTTTCGCATGGATCCTGTTTTAGGGTTTCGAAAATTGCTTTAAAATTTTTATTTCTGCTGTGCGTTTTTGTGTCGAAACCCCAACATCTACCATACTATTATCAGATAAAAAGAAGTTTATTTCTTATTGTCCCTTTATATCATCTTCACTGCATGAACTTTTAGAACAGTCCTCAGTTTGATTGAGATCGACAAACTCTGCTTCCGAAATAAGTTTTTGACCATCTTCAAAATCAGAAGCCTTGAAATCAATAAACTGATCAGAGCCTCGATTTCTTGAACCCACATAATCGTGTTCCTGTAAATCATTATTTCTGGTCATCCCACTATAGAAATTTAGTTCTTTGTTGATGACACACCCAAATGATTCCTCAACAGTGAAGCTCATTGCTTTTTGCTCTTGTATGAATCCACTTACATCTTTGGCTGACATAAACTGATACTTAGAAACAGAGCTCTCTATTTCTGCAAAACTTAGATTCAAATCTTTCCCGGTCTGGAACTGAAACCCAAAACAGAAATCGAAATACTCTTTCTCAATAAGCCCATCAACCAACGTGGTTCGTTAAAATGTTCGCGAACTTGATCACGTTCGTGAACCGTTTATATCAGCGAACTCAATCATATTCACAAATAGTTTGTGAACAGCTAACAATCAAACTTGCACATGTTAGTTTGAATATGTTCGAGTTCGATTAACAGTGTTCGAATTCAGAAAAATTCGGATCGGTTCAATTTGTTTGTAAACCTAGTTATTTCTCTTTCATTAAGCCCAAAATCTTGTTTTCGCAACAACTTTATCTGATAGAGGGTCGATCGCTTATTCAAGTTGTGCTTGTTATACGTTTACAGTTTGACCAAGATCCCCTGTTCAAAAATGCTTAGTAGAGTTAGTTCACCAACAAAAATATTTCATTAAGATGCCTTGTAGAGCATGCATTTATGTGATAGAACCAGATGATGACCCCTCAATACTGTAAATAAGTTATGCAAAGGATAAAGCTTTATGACTTGAGTAAGACCCCAACTTATTATAAATAAAATTGAATTTTCCTTTATTCATTATTCTAAATTAATAAGGGTTAATTTGATATAATACTTTGGTTATGGGTGAAATGTAAAAAATTTTACAAAATAAACAAGTGGTTATAAAATAATCATTGTTGTCGGGGAATATTCGTTTGGTCGTGGAATATTCTTTTTGTCGGGAATATTCGTACGACGGCGTAGTCAATTGTGGGCCCCCATAACGGAAAACGGTTGGATGAAAGAAAACGACAAAGATTGAGTTTTATAAATAACGGCGTAAATTGTTACCGTTAACACTGTTGGGTTACCTGGTGGTTAAAATACAGTAATACGCGTGGTTGCACAGTAGCACACGGTATTGCACAGTATTGTTGAATTATTGATTCGTACGTAAAAAGGCACTACTCAATAATTGTTACAGTAGTTACTGTTCATTATTTTATTATATTGTTTCAATAATTGTTGCATTGTTAGTTTATATTATTATTGTTTCAATAATTGTCACTGCACAATATTTCTCATGATCAGATCAATAATTCATATAATTTGAATAATATTATTAGATATCATTATTGGAAATGTCTAGAAAGTTCTGTCAAGGAGAGGTTAGGTCATCTAATTGTGCGCCAATAAGGAAAAATCCTTATTAGAAAGCCCCCTCTTTCCTGGGAACGGCCTGGTTGTCATAATTATGATTCTGTAATATTATTTATGAATAATTAATTATTGATTCATATGATAATGAAATATTTATTTGATGTGGATATAATTGATGAATATATTATTTTATGTGGATATAATTGAAAGAATTAATGTTGAGGTGTTTTATCAGTATTTTGTCGGACTAGAAGAATTAAAAATCATCCGTTTGTGGATTTCGGATAATTTCTGTTTGGAATTTGAAAAAATTTTCTTCTGTAAAGTTGTAGAGAATTGAAATTCCTATAAAAATTGCTAGATTCGAATTTTCTGACAAAGGGGCTATTTATTGTGAATTATTGAAGTTCCGGAGTTCCGAAATAATTGATTTTTGAAAGTTTTAATTATTTTACTTAAGAAAAACGTTTTTGTGGTTGTTGGCACATGGGTGGCTGATGTTTTTGACCAAAGAAGGCTGCTAAGGAATTAAGAAAAATAAATTAATATTTTATTAATTTAGTCTCCTTTGGCATTCTAGCATTTTCCTATAAATAGAGGGTTAAGTTAGAATTGAAAATCACACCTGAAACAAAGTTTTCTCTCTTTCTCTCTCTATATTATCGAGCATATTCTTGTGAGTATACTTTGAGTGTTGCTATACGGTGCGAGTTTCTGTCAGCACTATACCGAAATTCAGTCAGAAGTACGGTTATTTTGAGGTAAGGGATGTTATTTTCTTCTTAAATGATATTATTTTCTTCAATATCATTATGCCGAATTATTGGTGAACTTTTTAATCAAATTTGGAACTTTTTCTGCCGGGGTTACTATTCACGTATACGACACTATTCACCAAAAAATGAAAATTTTCCTTTTTGTCCAAGATGTCTATTTTGGCTACTATCTTTGATTGTATCCATGTTTTGATCGTTATTTTTGAATTCTGCTTCAAAATTGGTTATTATGGAGTATTATTGATCTTGGATAAAACTGTTATACGAATCCCTAATATTTGTCCTTCTATCTCACTAGATTTGTTGTTAAAAATATTTTTCATCATCCTCAGTCCTTAATGATGATATTATTGAATATCTTTGGCCTGTAGTGCAAAGATAAATGATTACTGATGAATATCTTTGGCCCGTAGTGCAAAGATGAACAGGTGTTGAGATGAACATGACCAACCGGTGATATAAATGAATATCTTTGGCCTGTAGTGCAAATATGATTAAAGATGTATATTGGTTGTTGTTACAGGGATAAAATATTGATGATGGACTCTTAAATATTAGAAGATAGTAGAGTTCATCCTCTACGTGACTCTTCTAATGGATTGTTGTTTCCGCTATAGTTGTTGATCTAAAACTTGTTGTCTATTGTATTCTATCATATTTTTCCCTGTTAAAGACTAACGATAATTTGTTTTATATTATCTTAGTCATAATATTTTTTACTGGGCTAGTTGAGCTCACCCTTTTCCTTTTTGTTCCATTTTTCTTCTCACGAGGTGAGAACATAGCAGGATCGAGTCGGAGTATGGAGTGAGATTTCTAGAAAGATGTTTTAGCAGTCCTCACTATTTCTGTAAAATAATGTTTGAATAATTGTAATGAGGACTTATTTGCGTGTGGATATTGTCTAGAAGACAATATTTGTATTTAAACTCACAGTATGTATTGTCGTATTTCACACGACATTTGTATTATTGAAGTTGTAGTTTGCTTTATGTACCATGTATTTGGCGACTCAGAATGGGTGTTGTATACCTGTTTTGGGGGCGTCACAGTTGGTATCAAAGCTTAGGGATATGGTCTCTGGCGGAGATCGGGAAATAAAACTAGGAGGGGAGAGATGAGTAAATCCTTTGCTAGTGTGTCTTACTAAGCTTATTTGTTGGTCGGTCATAATATAGGGATATTATGACATGCTAATTTGTTTAATTAACCCTTGTTTTATGGCAGTATTTAAGAATGGCTGCTGAGAACGTTAAGAATGGAGTGTACGAGACTGTGGAGCAACCTTTAGTCACAAACCAGGAGAACGTGCAACAGGAAGGCAACATTCCTCTTGTAAACAACACTACCGAGCAAACGATGAACGATGGAATGTTTAGGAGCTTTTTGCAGTTCATGCAAAATCAGACGAGGGAGACTCGTGTACAAAATACGGGTGGAAATGATGGCAACGCGCGGTCTGTCACAGCGAAGCAGTTTAAGGAGTTGGGACCACCAATATTTAAAGGAAAACCGGATTTGATCATGGCAGAAACATGGGTCAATCAAATTACCAAGATATTCGATGTCTTGGGATGCACGGAGGAACAGAAGGTTCCATTCGCTACCTTTATATTTCGTGGTGAAGCAGATTACTAGTGGGAATCTGTGAAGCGTACCCAACCAGATGCACTCAATATGTCTTGGGAAAGATTTCAAAAACTTTTCAATGACAAGTACTTTTCTGAAAGTATTCGTCATATGAAAGAGGTAGAGTTTATTAGACTCGAACAGAATAACATGACGGTGTCTCAATATGAGGCAAAGTTCGCAGAGTTGTCCAGGTTTGCACCTCATTTGGTGGAAAATGAGGAACGCATGACGCGGATGTTTCTGAGAGGTTTAAAACCCGATATTCGTCAATACCTTATAACTCATAAATTTTCTTTATATTCAGATGTTGTAAACAGGGCTCAGTTGTTAGAGCGAGATAGTGAGTATACTCAACCGAGGGACCACAACCAGGGTCATATCGGTGACAGCAGTCATCAGAACGATGATAACCAGTGAGGAAGGAAAAATACGGACAAAGGCGGTAACCACTCAGGTGGTAATCGTGGCCATGATAATAGAAGAGGTGACTCAAGTGAAAATTTCAGAATGAGAAGATTCAACAACGACGGGAAGACATCAGCAGCAGCACCGGCACCAATAACAAATTCTAGGGGAGGAGAACGACCGCCAGTTAGATGTTACAAATGCGGAAAGGAGGGACATTGTAATAACCCGATATTTTCTATATAAATAAATCATAAATTTTGCGTATAATTTTTTTTTTATTTAAAAATAAATATGAATGATATGTGTCAAGGTAATGTGTAATTATAATTATATGTGTGATAAATAAAATTTATTTATTACATTAATAATTGTAAATAAATTTATTTTAGAAATATTTGTTATTATAAATGATATTCTTATAGTAATTAATTCTATATTAGAAATATTTTATTAATTATTTTTCCATGAAATTATATGTTTATATTATTCAAATAATACATGAAATGATTTTTGAATATTTATAATAATTATTTTATTATAAGAATTTTGTTCAAGTTATTAAGTAAATTATTTTTACTTAATTATAAGGTTAATTATGGCAGATAAAATCAGATATGGAATCCAAACCCTAGTTTTGGATTTTGATCAAGGAATAAAAATAATAATATTATATTATTATTTATCAGTGTTATAAATATGTATGGTTATGTGTGTAATGTTAATATGTGGAACAGTTTTATTATATTATGACCAAACCCTAGTAATAAGGTTAAACCCTAATTTGAGATCCAAATTAGAGTGCAAGATTGTTTTATAAGTGTATTATATAATTTATGTCGTGTATTAAATGTATTAATTAGGTAAACCCTAATTAAAATTCTAGAAACCCTAATATTTAGAAAACCCTAATTTTTGGAAATGAGAAACCCTAATTTGAAATTGAAATTAGAGTTCGAGATTGTTGGTAATGGTGATAAGATGATTAATTAACAAGTATTAAAATTATAATTGTTAATTTTAGAAACCCTAAATTGTTAAACCCTAATTACTAAACTAGAACCCTAATTTAGTAATTGAAAACCCTAATTTTAATTTGGTAACCCTAATTACCAAAAGAATAAACCTTAATTGCTAAATTAACAAAGTTAATTATAATTAGATATATTAAACCCTAATGTTTATGTATAGTGTGATTAGATAATTAATCATAATTATGAAACCCTAATTTCAAAATTTTAGAAACTAAAATTTATTTAATTTTTATTTAATTTATTATTTTTTTGTGCAAACCCTAATTGCTAAATTCTACTATTGATTTGTGCTAAACCTTAGGGTTAAACCCTAAGGGTTAAACCCTAAGGATTTACATGATGACAAAATTGCCCTTAAAATTGCTAGCCAAAGGACCATTTTGCCCTTTTGTGCATTAAAGAGCCTAAGATGTAGGTTTTGACAATAGGTTGAGTTGTTAACCAACTCCAACCACTCCATGTGACACAAAAATGCCAGCAACAAGTCACCATACTCGGCCATACATGAATCTAACATATATATAAATAGATCAAGGAGAGAGAAAGCCATTTATTAACTTACATTTTCTGCAACACTCAACAATTCTCTCTTAAGCCCCATATATCCGAAATATTAAGCTAGATCAGTCCCAAATACCAGCCCCACGAAATTCATAATCAAATCAGAAGCCAAAGATCAAAAAATTTCAAAGAAAAGGTATAAAACCTAGCTTTAATTTCTGTCCAAAATTTTGGTGTTAGATGTTATGATTAAGTGTTAGAACATGTTGTTTATAAGTTATTATATCTGGGTTGGTATTACATAGATCCATAACATCTAAATGCTCAAATCAACGATTTTTAAAAATCTGGAAATTTTGTTTTTCATATCTGACAACCAAATGTCATGTCATGTAGATCTTTCTATGTTTTATGTTTTTGTTGTTTTAATGTTTGGTCTTATAGTATGTTGTGAGATCTTTTCTCTGGAACTAAAATCAGAGTCAGATCGGTTGTTGGTTGCAAGATATGGATGGTCAAATACCGTTGACCAATCATGACTGGCCATGTTCTGGGTAACCCAGAACGAGCCCAGAAAGGTCTGACATGATTTTTATGATCACAGATCTGATAGTGGTTTGATGTTTAGTTATGGTTATTGCCACTAAGTTGTAGTATGTTATATTAGCTTTCGAACCATGCTTTCAGTACCTTTATATGTCTAATAAACTGGATTTAGTGGCTGGTCAAACTAGGTAACTTGATCACAGATCCGATTTTTTGGGCAACCCAGAAAACCTATGAACATGGTTTCTGACATGCTTTGACCGACATGAATCTACTTATTGTGATGATGTTAGACTTGTTTTATGTAATGGATCTGTATTATTACATGTTGGCTAGATACTTCAGCTTTTAAAACACAAAAAACATCACATAAATCAGAAGTTATGGGAGCCCCAAAGTGAACAGTCGAACTGTTCTTCATTTCTAGGTAACCCAGAAATGAAGAACAGCTCTGACAGCTTGTTCATGGGCCTAGATCTCATTGGTTATGCATGTTTTGATGATATTTATTGTTGGATCGTGTAGTCTTGTATTTGTACTACATGATCTGAGAAACAACACACCCAGAAACACAACACACACTAAATTATGATGTTCTGGGTTTGCTTGAAGAACACCAAGAACACCTATAGCGACGGTTCTGTCGCTATAGGTGGTCTTTAGCGACAGATAGTAATTTATTTTCTAGAAATTATTTAATAAATAGAAAAAAAAATAGTTTTTAATTATTAAAAATACAAAATAAATTATTAAAAATTATTTTAAATTCTGAAAATTATTTTTTAATTATTTTAAATATATTTCATAAATATTTAATATTTTTGGATTGTTAAAAGTATTTAATTTATTTAATTATAATATTAAATAAATTATTTAAAAATGATTTTAATATTTGAAAAATCATTTAAAATTATATTATGGTATAAGAAAATAATTTAAGTTATTTTTAATAACTTTTAATATTATGTGATAATTTTCATTAATAAATTAATATTAATGATAATTAAGTTATTTATTAAATGAATTAAATAAATGAATTAAAAATGATTTTATTAAATTAAAAATCATTTTAAATAAGAATAAGGTATTTAAAAATATTTTAAGTTATAAAATATAACTTTTAATATTTAAAGGTAAATTTCATTAATTAATTATTATTAATGATATTAAAGTTATTTAATAATTATATTAAATAATTTAGTTTAAAAATGATTTTAATATTATAATAATCATTTTAAATGAAAATAAAGTATTTAAAGATATTTTAAGTTATAAACCATAACTTTTAATATTTAAAGGATAATTTCATTAATAATTTAATATTAATGATATTTATTTAATGATTAATGTTATTAAATTTATTTAATAATTATATTAAATAAATAGTTTAAAAATGGTTTTATTTATTTAAAATTCATTTAAAAAGGATATAAGTGAATTAAAAATATTTTAAGTTGTAATTAATAACTTTTAATATTTGGATAATGATAAATTAATATTTAAATATTAATGGTAATTATTTAATAATGATTTTTAAATGTTTTAAAAATTATTTAAGGGTAATATAAATGTTTTAAAAATATTTTAAGTTATTATTAATAACTTTAATATTTGGCAATGGTTTCATTAATAGTTTATTATTAATTAAATATTAATGGATAATATAATTGTTTAATATTTAAATCATTTAATAATGATTCTGATATTTCAAAAATTATGATAAATGATAATAATTATTTAAAAATTATTATAAGTCATGAAAAATGTTATAACTGGTGTTTAAGATATCTAAGTGGATATTGTATAACTGTATAGAGTCATAGACTCGATAATTACCCGATAAAGTTGTCGGTAGACCGACATATTTCAGAAATTGATCTGGACTTAGATAGATTGACTTGATAAGTGAATCATTTGTAATTCGATGGTGTTAAAGTTATGTGACAATGTGATTAGGAATGTGTTAACTGCAATAAGCAGTATTATATGATATAATATATGATTCTAATCAGACAATAATCTATTTAATGATAGGACTTGATAGAAAAGATATATCTAAGTTGTGTAAGCAGCAAACAAGGCAAGTATCTAACCCTTTGCATTTACTTTATGCTAAGGACATGCGTAATATAATATCTGAATTGTTCAAATATTTCAACCTTTTTATATACTTATGCAATGATTCTGTATAAGTAAGCTATTAAGCAATAATTGTTGTACAATTTCTTTTATCTTGTTAATATTGATCAAGTTATTTATTCTGTTCGTTAATTTCTATAACATGGTTATACAAGTTTTTCCACTTGGATAATCATTATATTTTATCACATGTTGATACATACTTATAGTTGCCTAGTATGTATACATTGAAATAAAAGTCGTCTAAGCTATTTGATCCAGCTAGACATAAATTTAAAGTTGTTGTTGAACAACATAAAACTTTACTTTTATCCAACTGAATTGTTTTGGTTTGGATTCAAGACTGTTATGAACATCCCAATTATGGGAAATTTTTATGCGCTAAGGCGGACAAAGGATGAACGATAATATCGTTCTAGCAATGTAGTATTGATCAATACAGGGCATAACGGGCTGATCACCCCCGTGCCCGTAAGCAATGACGGTTTACAGATGAATTTTTGTTTAAACCTTTTCGAAAATAGAAAATAATGTTCATAGTCTGTCAACTGATTCTCATTTATAGTCAATACATAGTTTTAAAAATTTGAAATCGAAATGACATGTTGTTGATCATTGGTTCAGCTTACTTCACAACTATTGATCCGTTGTAGAAGTATCTTTCAAAGAAAACATTTAATCCTTTCAGTTAACTACTATTGTTTCAATTACTTGCTTGGCACTCGAATGCTCATTCTTGCTTAATTTTAAATATTTTCAGCTAAGTGTGAACAACCCGAAGGATCTACCAAGAATAAGGGGAAAGGGAAAGTTGCTGACTAAATGTTTAAGCTATTTTATGTAATAGTCTGACTTTATAATAAGGATAATAAATATTATTATTATTATGTAACGAATGTTTAAAGGTTTCGTACTTGGGAACTAAACTCTGATAATATGTAAATTAAGTTTGAAAATCTATATTATTGTTATTATTATTAGTATTATTCCGTTCATAGAAATGGTATTGTGAAGCACCGAGTTCGGGTTTTAAGTATCCGGATTCGATGGCGTCACAGAATGGTATCACAGCTATAGGGTTAGAAATCTTAGGTGGGATAGACCTTAGGCTATAACCTTAGAACAGAGGGAAATGTTGAAAATATAATTAACTCATATAGAGTTTAAAGATAGATGAATCGGATAAATTCATCGTCAAACAAATTAAAAGATAACTTATATAAAACCTTTATGTGTTATGTGTTTATATTTTATGCTAATCAGGATAATTTATGTGTGTAGATGTCAGGTGAAAAAGGATTAGGATACCCTTGGATCGTAAAGAAGAAGGCGATATCAAAGCCAATAGCTGAAATAGAGGCTCAAAGTGAAAGCAACCTCGATGAGGTGGTTATTGTGGAGAATATCGTACCAGATCCAAAAATGGTGGAACTAACCGATAGTGATTCAGACACTGAAGTTGGAGCTGACCAAGCATCAACTGTAGTGCAGAATCTGCGGGACCAGGTTTCCTCTTTGGAACAGTTGTGGAAAATAGAAAAATTACTAAATAGTCAACTGCGAAAAGCATTAATTGAAACAATGGAAGAACAAGATAAGCTTAAAATTCAAATTGACCAAATAGGAGCTAAAAGCAACAAGTCAAGTGCAGCTCCGAATCAGAAGGGAAAAAGAAAAATGAATGATCGTGATCCTGATAACAAACAAGGGAACTTTAAACACATAGAAAAGTGTATAAACTGTGACAAGAAGCATGAAGGCGTGTGCAGGAAAGGCGAAAATGTTTGCTACAATTGCGGACATGGGGGACATTTTTCTCCTCAGTGTCCCAATCCTAAGCAGTGTGTCTGTTTTATTTCTGGGATAGAAGGTCATCAAGCAAAAAGTTTTCCTCGATCAAGGAAAAGGCATAGTGAATAGGTAGTATAGATTCTGTGGTGTAGGTTTGTTTAATATTATATGTGTGCTTAGTATGTTTGTGTAATGTAATATTCTCAACTTTTGTGTTAATTTAAGTTGTAAATCCCGACTCTTGTGGTCACAAAGGGATAGTATTATGGGCTATGTTATGTAAATTATTTTGAATTAATGGAAATGAACTCATGTTTGAGTAATGAAACAAGTTTAATGTATTAAACTTATATGATAAGGTTTAGAATGTAAGTTAAATTATGTTTTATTTAATCAGATAATGCCGCCTCGACGACAAACCCGTAATCAAAGGGCAGAAGAATCTGTCAATAACGTTGAAGGACAACCACAACCAGATCCAATGCAGCAATTCGCAAATATGATAGCTCAAGCCATGCAACAAGGAATGACAGCCGTTGGGAACCAACAGGACAATCGCTTAGCAAATTTCAAGGACTTCAAAGTTGTAGGACCTCCCGAATTTAGAGGTACAACTGACCCTGTAGAAGCCCAAACTTGGGTTAAAGAAATAGAAAAGGCGTTTGTAATAACTAGGGTAGCTGAGGAGCAGAAGACGGCTTTTGCTACCTATATGATGAAGGGTGAGGCAAATTTTTGGTGGGAAGCTAATCAGGCAAGGGCTGGGGAAGGTGTAGTTGCTTGGGAAAGGTTTAAAACCCTGTTTTTCGAAAACTATTTTTCATCTAGTATGCAGGCTAGAATGGAAGTAAAATTTCTTGAATTAAAACAAGAGAATATGTCTGTTGCGGAATATGATTCAAAATTTAATGAATTGGCTAGGTTCGCCCCGCATCAAGTCGATACGGAGGCTAGAAAAACGAGAAGGTTTGAGCTGGGATTAAAACCCTGTCTCTACAACAAGGTGGCAGTGTTGCAAATCCCTACATTTGCAGCACTCATGGAGAAAGCACTTATTGCTGAGGAAGGGAGTGAGGTCATGAGCCTCTACAACAAAGAAAGAAGGAATAAGGGTAAAGTTGAGGGAACTGGGAAGGTGGAAGCAAGTACTGGGAATAGGAGTGATAAAAGGAAAGGGAACAACTTTGGTGGGATGCAGGTAAAACAAGAAGGTGTAAAGAAAAGGCCGATAGTGCAATGCGGTAACTGTGGGAAAAATCATTTAGGAGAATGTCTTAAGGGAAAATTTGCATGTTTCAAGTGCGGGCTGGAGGGCCATATCTCTCCCAACTGCCCCAATTCTAAGCTAATTGGTGGGTGTTTTCTGTGCGGATCAAAGGAGCATAAGGTGAAAGACTGTCCGAAAAGGAAAGCGGAGGCAACAAGTGTGAACATGGGGAAAAGTGGCGGAACTTTGGCAATCACGGGACCAACTTCATCCAGCAAGCCGACGAAATCTACCGCACGAGTCTTCAACATGACAGTCCAAGACACGGTGGCAGCTGGCAGTGGAACTTCAGGTACTTTTCTTATAACTTTTATTTTCTTATATATGATTTTCCTATCTATAGTAAATTATTTTATAAGGAAATTTTGAAGGAGGAATTTGAGTTTCTTTAGAAATCAAATTTTCGTATAATCAGAAAGACAAGCTTTAAGTAAATAGTTAAAGAGCAGTCTGATCAAAGTTGATCGACATCTGCCTGCAACGATTGTGAATGTCATGTACCCTGGTAGGTATAGGTTTTAAAGTGGTGATTCCGGGGACGGAATCTTTATAAGGGAGGGTGAATGTAATAACATGATATTTTCTATATAAATAAATCATAAATTTTGCGTATAATTTTTTTTATTTAAAAATAAATATTAATGATATGTGCCAAGGTAATGTGTAATTATAATTATATGTGTGATAAATAAAATTTATTTATTACATAAATAATTGTAAATAAATTTATTTTAGAAATATTGGTTATTATAAATGATATTCTTATAGTAATTAATTCTATATTAGAAATGTTTTATTAATTATTTTTCCATGAAATTATATGTTTATATTATTCAAATAATACATGAAATGATTTTTGAATAATTATAATAATTATTTTATTATAAGAATTTTGTTCAAGTTATTAAGTAAATTATTTTTACTTAATTATAAGGTTAATTATGGCAGATAAAATCAGATATGGAATCCAAACCCTAGTTCTGGGTTTTGATCAAGGAATAAAAATAATAATATTATATTATTATTTATCAGTATTATAGATATGTATGGTTATGTGTGTAATGTTAATATGTGGAACAGTTTTATTATATTATGACCAAACCCTAGTAATAAGGTTAAACCCTAATTTGAGATCCAAATTAGAGTGCAAGATTGTTTTATAAGTGTATTATATAATTTATGTCGTGTATTAAATGTATTAATTAGGTAAACCCTAATTAAAATTCTAGAAACCCTAATATTTAGAAAACCCTAATTTTTGGAAATGAGAAACCCTAATTTGAAATTGAAATTAGAGTTCGAGATTGTTGGTAATGGTGATAAGATGATTAATTAACAAGTATTAAAATTATAATTGTTAATTTTAGAAACCCTAAATTGTTAAACCCTAATTACTAAACTAGAACCCTAATTTAGTAATTGAAAACCCTAATTTTAATTTGGTAACCCTAATTACCAAAAGAATAAACCTTAATTGCTAAATTAGCAAAGTTATAATAATTAGATATATTAAACCCTAATGTTCATGTATAGTGTGATTAGATAATTAATCATAATTATGAAACCCTAATTTCAAAATTTTAGAAACTAAAATTTATTTAATTTTTATTTAATTTATTATTTTTTTTGTGCAAATCCTAATTGCTAAATTCTACTATTGATTTGTGCTAAACCCTAAGGGTTAAACCCTAAGGATTTGCATGATGACAAAATTGCCCTTAAAATTGCTAGCCAAAGGACCATTTTGCCCTTTTGTGCATTAAAGAGCCTACGATGTAGGTTTTGACAATAGGTTGAGTTGTTAACCAACTCCAACCACTCCATGTGACACAAAAATGCCAGCAATAAGTCACCATACTCAGCCATACATGAATCTAACATATATATAAATAGATCAAGGAGAGAGAAAGCCATTTATTAACTTACATTTTGTGCAACACTCAACAATTCTCTCTCAAGCCCCATGTATCCGAAATATTAAGATAGATCAGTCCCAAATACCAGCCCCGCGAAATTCATAATCAAATCAGAAGCCAAAGATCAAAAAAATCAAAGAAAAGGTATAAAACCTAGCTTTAATTTCTGTCCAAAATTTTGGTGTTAGATGTTATGATTAAGTGTTAGAACATGTTGTTTAAAAGTTATTATGATGATCTGGGTTGGTATTACATAGATCCATAACATCTAAATGCTCAAATCAACGATTTTTAAAAATCTGGAAATTTGTTTTTCATATCTGACAACCAAATGTCAGGTCATGTAGATCTTTCTATGTTTTATGTTTTTGTTGTTTTAATGTTTGGTCTTATAGTATGTTGTGAGATCTTTTCTCTGGAACTAAAATCAGAGTCAGATCGGTTGTTGGTTTCAAGATATGGATGGTCAAATACCGTTGACCAACCATGACTGGCCATGTTCTGGGTAACCCAGAACGAGCCCAGAAAGGTCTGACATGATTTTTATGATCACGGATCTGACAGTGGTTTGATGTTTAGTTATGGTTATTGCCACTAAATTGTAGTATGTTATATTAGCTTTCGAACCATGCTTTCAGTACCTTTATATGTCTAATAAACTGGATTTAGTGGCTGGTCAAACTAGGTAACTTGATCACAGATCCGGTTTTCTGGGCAACCCAGAAAACCTATGAACATGGTTTCTGACATGCTTTGACCGACATGAATCTACTTATTGTGATGATGTTAGACTTGTTTTATGTAATGGATCTGTATTGTTACATGTTGGCTAGATACTTCAGCTTTTAAAACACAAAAACATCACATAAATCAGAAGTTATGGGAGCCCCAAAGTGAACAGTCGAACTGTTCTTCATTTCTGGGTAACCCAGAAATGAAGAACAACTCTGACAGCTTGTTCATGGGCCTAGATCTCGTTGGTTATACATGTTTTGATGATATTTATTGTTGGATCGTGTAGTCTTGTATTTGTACTACAAGATCTGAGAAACAACAGACCCAGAAACACAACACACACTAAATTATGATTGGTCAAACTAAGCAACTCAAAAACTGGCATGAATGTTCTGGGTTTGCTTGAAGAACACCAAGAACACCTATAGCGACGGTTCTGTCGCTATAGGTAGTCTTTAGCGACAGATAGTAATTTATTTTTCATAAAATATTTAATAAATAGAAAAAAATAGTTTTTAATTATTAAAAATACAAAATAAATTATTAAAAATTATTTTAAATTCTGAAAATTAGTTTTTAATTATTTTAAATATATTTCATTAATATTTAATATTTTTCGAATATTAAAGGTATTTAATTTATTTAATTATAATATTAAATAAATTATTTAAAAATAATTTTAATATTTGAAAAATCATTTAAAATTATATTATGGTATAAGAAAATAATTTAAGTTATTTTTAATAACTTTTAATATTATGTGATAATTTTCATTAATAAATTAATATTAATGATAATTAAGTTATTTATTAAATGAATTAAATAAATGAATTAAAAATGATTTTATTAAATTAAAAATCATTTTAAATAAGAATAAGGTATTTAAAAATATTTTAAGTTATAAAATATAACTTTTAATATTTAAAGGTAAATTTCATTAATTAATTATTATTAATGATATTAAAGTTATTTAATAATTATATTAAATAATTTAGTTTAAAAATGATTTTAATATTATAATAATTATTTTAAATGAAAATAAAGTATTTAAAGATATTTTAAGTTATAAACCATAACTTTTAATATTTAAATGATAATTTCTTTAATAATTTAATATTAATGATATTTATTTAATGATTAATGATATAAAAATTATTTAATAATTATATTAAATAAATAGTTTAAAAATGGTTTTATTTATTTAAAAATCATTTAAAAAGGATATAAGTGAATTAAAAATATTTTAAGTTATAATTAATAACTTTTAATATTTGGATAATGATAAATTAATATTTAAATATTAATGGTAATTATTTAATAATGATTTTTAAATATTTTAAAAATCATTTAAGGGTAATATAAATGTTTTAAAAATATTTTAAGTTATTATTAATAACTTTAATATTTGGCAATGGTTTCATTAATAGTTTATTATTAATTAAATATTAATGATAATAGAATTGTTTAATATTTAAATCATTTAATAATGATTCTGATATTTCAAAAATTATGATAAATAATAATAATTATTTAAAAATTATTATAAGGTCATGAAAAATATTATAACTGGTGTTTAAGATATCTAAGTGGATATTGTATAACTGTATAGAGTCATAGACTCGATAATTACCCGATAAAGTTGTCAGTAGACCGACATATTTCAGAAATTGATCTGGACTTAGATAGATTGACTTGATAAGTGAATCATTTGTGATTCAATGGTGTTAAAGTTATGTGACAATGTGATTAGGAATGTGCTGACTGCAATAAACAGTATTATATAATATAATATATGATTCTAATCAGACAATGATCTATTTAATGATAGGACTTGATAGAAAAGATATATCTAAGTTGTGTAAGCAGCAGACAAGGCAAGTATCTAACCCTTTGCATTTACTTTATGCTAAGGACATGCGTAATATAATATCTGAATTGTTCAAATATTTCAACCTTTTTATATACTTATGCAATGATTCTGTATAAGTAAGCTATTAAGCAATAATTATTGTACAATTTCCTTTATCCTGTTAATATTGATCAAGTTATTTATTTTGTTCGTTAATTTCTATAACATGGTTATACAAGTTTTTCCACTTGGATAATCATTATATTTTATCACATGTTTATACATACTTATAGTTGCCTAGTATGTATACATTGAAATAAAAGTCGTCTAAGCTATTTGATCCAGCTAGACATAAATTTAAAATTGTTGTTGAACAAGATAAAACTTTACTGTTATCCAACTGAATTATTTTGGTTTGGATTCAAGACTGTTATGAACATCCCAATTATGGGAAATTTTTATACGCTAAGGCGGACAAAGGATGAACGATAATATCGTTCTTGCAATGTAGTATTGATCAATACAGGGCATAACGGGCTGATCACCCCCGTGCCCGTAAGCAATGATGGTTTACAGATGAATTTATGTTTAAACCTTTTCAAAAATAGAAAATAATGTTCATAGTCTGTCAATTGATTCTCATTTATAGTCAATACGTAGTTTCAAAAATTTAAAATCGAAATGACATGTTGTTGATCATTGGTTCAGCTTACTTCACAACTGTTGATCCATTGTAGAAGTATCTTTCAAAGAAAACATTTAATCCTTTCAGTTAACTACTATTGTTTCTATTACTTGCTGGGCACTCGAATGCTCATTCTTGCTTAATTCTAAATTTTTTTAGCTAAGTGTGAACAACCCGAATGATCTGCCAAGAACAAGGGGAAAGGGAAAGTTGCTGACTAAATGTTTAAGTTATTTTATGTAATAGTCTGACTTTATAATAAGGATAATAAATATTATTATTATTATTATGTAACGAATGTTTAAAGGTTTCGTACTTGGGAACTAAACTCTGATAATATGTAAATTTAGTTTGAAAATCTATATTATTGTTATTATTATTAGTATTATTCTGCTCATAGAAATGGTATCGTGAAGCACCGAGTTCGGGTTTCAAGTATCCGGATTCGGGGGCGTCACAGACATATCAGCCCAAACTGTCCACAACAATCTGAGGTATGTTACAACTGTGGAAAGGAAGGCCACATCGCTCGAGATTGTACTATAGAGAAATCAAGTTCAGCAGGAGTGGTGATTCCAAGGGTTGTCCCGTATAAGTCAAAATCAGCGGTTCCTGGAAGAGCGTTTGTCGTGACTGGCCAAAACGTGAGGAACCCAAACGAAATGATCATGGGTAAGCTAATCTTGAATTTTTGCGAAGTTTATACCTTACTAGATATTGGTTCTACCCATTCTTTTATCTCTCCTGCTTGTGCTCAACGTTTAAACTTGAATCCGGAGAAATTGGACTTTGACTTATCTGTTGAAACTCCGTTGGGTGAAACCTTCGTTACATCTACAGTTTATAAATCTTGCATGATACAAGTTGGCACTATCACATTACATGTTGATCTTATCTCTTTAAAGATACTTGCTTTTGATGTGATTTTAGGAATTGATTGGTTAACCACTCATCATGCCAAAATTGATTATTTTCGTAAGGTTGTTAGTTTTCATATTCCTAACCATCCTGTCATACGAATTTAAACTACTAAACCACTAAAATTAGTTAATGTCATATCAAGCCACAAAGCTATTCGTTTATTGAAAAACGGATGCCAAGCTTTCTTATCCCATGTTATGGATTTGAATAAAGAAAAGTCAGATTTGAATAATATTTCCGTGGTTAGAGAATTTCCTGATGTATTTCCTGAAGAGCTTCCCGGTCTACCCCCGGAACGTGAAGTTGAATTCTTTATTGATCTTGAACCGGATACAAAACCCATTTCTAAAACCCCATATCGAATGGCTCCTATTGAACTTCAGGAGTTAAAAGTCCAACTACAGGAATTGTTAGACATCGGTTTCATTCGTCCTAGTACATCTCCTTGGGGTGCTCCTGTTTTATTCGTAAAGAAGAAAGACGGGAGTATACGACTTTCTATTGACTACCGAGAATTAAACCATGTCACCATCAAGAATAGGTATCCACTACCTCGCATTGATGACCTGTTTGACCAGTTGCAAGGAGCACAATTCTTTTCAAAGATCGATCTTCGTTCTGGATATCATCAGCTGAAGATTAAAACTGAGGATATTCCAAAGACTGCCTTCAGAACTCGGTACGGGCATTATGAATTCTTAGTGATGTCTTTCAGATTGACTAATGCCCCTGCTGCCTTCATGGATATGATGAACCGAGTATTCAAGGAATATTTGGATCAATTCATTGTTGTCTTTATTGATGGCATCCTCATCTATTCCAAAAGCCGTGAAGATCATGAGCACCATTTGAAGCTAGTACTTCAAAGACTTCGTGAACACAAGCTTTATGCCAAGCTAAAGAAATGCGAGTTATGGCTTGAGGAAGTAGCATTCCTTGGGCACGTGGTGTCAAAACATGGAGTATCTGTGGATCCGGCGAAGATTGAAGTAATACAAAGTTGGGAGTTTCCAAAGTCGGTGATCGAAGTGCGTAGCTTTTTGGGCTTAGCTGGTTATTATAGGAGATTCGTGGAAGGATTTTCTCAAATCGCTACTCCGTTAACTCAGCTGACTCGGAAGGATGCAAAATTCGTATGGAGCGAGGAATGCGAGAAGAGCTTCCAAGAGCTCAAGAGGAGACTCATTTCGGCACCTGTTCTGACAATACCATCTGGTTCGGATGGATTTGTTATCTACAGCGATGCTTCTGGCAAGGGGTTAGGATATGTTCTCATGCAACATGGGAAAGTCATAGCCTATGACTCACGACAACTCAAAGAATATGAGAGGAATTATCCTACTCATGATCTGGAGTTGGCAGCAGTCGTATTCGCGTTGAAGATATGGAGGCACTACTTGTACGGGGAGAAAGTGGAGATTTATACGGACCATAAAAGCCTCAAATATTTCTTCACCCAAAAAGAACTCAACATGCGGCAACGACGTTGGCTTGAGCTGTTGAAAGATTACGATCACACTATTCAATATCATCCTAGAAAAGCGAACGTAGTAGCTGACGCATTAAGTAGAAGATCATATGCGAGTACGAGTGCAATATTGTCAACGCAAAGGCCCATTTTGTATGACTTGCAAAGGATGGAGGTACAATTAAAGACTCCAAGGACCCAAATGATGATGATGAATATACGAGTAGAACCGACTTTAATTGATAAAGTTAAAGCTGCTCAAGCTACGGACCTGGGGCTGATGCAAATGAAGAAGAAAGTACAAGAAGATGTTATTCCAGAAGCAAGAATCGATGAAGAAGGAATACTTCGATTCAACTCTTGACTTTGTGTTCCGAACGATTCTGACTTGAAGCATAGAATCATGATGGAGGCACACAACACCCCGTTTGCAATTCATCCTGGGAGTACCAAAATGTATCATGATATTCGACACACATTTTGGTGGAACAATATGAAGAGAGAGATCGCGGAGTTTATCTCGAGGTGTTTAACTTGTCAACGTGTAAAGGCGGAGCATCAAATGCCAAAAGGTCCATTGCAACCACTTGAGATTCCAGAATGGAAGTGGGAACACATTACAATGGATTTCATTACAGGTCTTCCCAAGGTTTCTCAACGTATAGATGCGATTTGGGTTATTGTTGATAGATTAATCAAGTCTGACCATTTCTTGCCGATACGGGAGACTTATTCCCTTGAATGTCTTGCTCGTATGTACGTGAACGAGATTGTGAGATTGCATGACATGCCAATATCCATAGTTTCGGATCGTGACCCAAGATTCACTTCAAGATTTTGGGTTAGCTTACAGAAAGCTATGGGCACGGACTTACGATTTAGTTCAGCATATCATCCTCAAACGGACGGACAATCAGAAAGGACTATTCAAACCCTTGAAGATCTATTAAGACTCTGTGTTCTAGATTTCAAAGGAAGTTGGGATAAGTACTTGCCACTGGTGGAATTCTCCTACAACAACAGTTATCAAGCAAGTATAGGCATGGCTCCATTTGAGGCGTTGTATGGACAAAAGTGTCGTTCTCCAGTATACTGGGATGAGGTGGGAGAAGCAACGTTGTTGGGACCAGAGTTAGTACACATGACTACAAAAAAGATCAAAATGATTCGACAACGTATTCACACTTCACAAGATCGACAAAAGAGTTATGCTGATCTTCATCGAAAGGACGTGGAATTTAATATTTGGGATCATGTACTGTTACGTGTTGCTCCATGGAAGGGAGTTACAAGATTTGGAAAGAGAGGAAAGCTCAATCCAAGATTTGTTGGTCCATTTGAGATTCTTGACCGAATAGGAAATGTGGCTTATAGACTCGCGTTACCTCCAAACATGTCTCGTGTTCATAATGTTTTTCACATATCTATGCTTCGTAAATATGTGAAAGATCCAAACCACATTATTGTGTTAGAACCAGACGAGATAGCCGTAGATTTAACGTACGAAGAGGTACCTGTTAAGATCTTGGATAGGAAAGAGCATGTCCTACGCACCAAGATTATATCACAAGTTAAGGTTTTGTTGAGAAGCCATGCTATTGAGGAAATGACATGGGAGTTGGAGTCAGAAATGAAAGTGAGGTACCCTCACCTTTTCGATACACTAGGTACGTACGTCAATTTCGAGGACGAAATTTCATAAGGAATGGAGGTTGTAAGACCCCAACTTATTATAAATAAAATTGAATTTTCCTTTATTCATTATTCTAAATTAATAAGGGTTAATTTGATATAATACTTTGGTTATGGGTGAAATGTGAAAAATTTTACAAAATAAACAAGTGGTTATAAAATAATCATTGTTGTCGGGGAATATTCGTTTGGTCGTGGAATATTCTTTTTGTCGGGAATATTCGTACGACGGCGCAGTCAATTGTGGGCCCCATAACAGAAAACGGTTGGATGAAAGAAAACGACAAAGATTGAGTTTTATAAATAACGGCGTAAATTATTACCGTCAACACTGTTGGGTTACCTGGTGGTTAAAATACAGTAATACGTGTGGTTGCACAGTAGCACACGGTATTGCACAGTATTGTTGACTTATTGATTCGTACGTAAGAAGGCACCACTCAATAATTGTTACAGTAGTTACTGTTCATTATTTTATTATATTGATTCAATAATTGTTGCATTGTTAGTTTATATTATTATTGTTTCAATAATTGTCACTACACAGTATTTCTCATGATCAGATCAATAATTCATATTATTTGAATAATATTATTAGATAGCATTATTGGCAATGTCTAGAAAGTTCTGTCAAGGAGAGGTTAGGTCGTCTAATTGCGCGCCAGTAAGAAAAAATCCTTATTAGAAAGCCCCCTCTTTCCTGGGAACGGCCTGGTTGTCATAATTGTGATTCTGTAATATTATTTATGAATAATTAATTATTGATTCATATGATAATGAAATATTTATTTGATGTGGATATAATTGATGAATATATTATTTTATGTGGATATAATTGAAAGAATTAATGCTGAGGTGTTTTATCAGTATTTTGTCGGACTGGAAGAATTAAAAATCATCCGTTTGTGGATTTCGGATAATTTCTGTTTGGAATTTGGAAAAAATTTCTTCTGTAAAGTTGTATAGAATTGAAATTCCTATAAAAAATCGCGAGATTCGAATTTTCTGACAAAGGTGTTATTTATTGTGAATTATTGAAGTTTTGGAGTTCCGAAATAATTAATTTTTGAAAGTTTTAATTATTTTATTTAAGAAAAACGTTTTTGTGGTTGTTGGCACATGGGTCGCTGATGTTTTTGACCAAAGAAGACTGCTAAGGAATTAAGAAAAATAAATTAATATTTTATTAATTTAGTCTCCTTTGGCATTCTAGCATTTTCCTATAAATAGAGGGTTAAGTTAGAATTGAACATCACACCTGAAACAAAGTTTTCTCTCTTTCTTTCTCTATATTATCGAGCGTATTCTTGTGAGTATACTTTGAGTGTTGCTATACGGTACGAGTTTCTGTTAGCACTATACCGAAATTCAGTCAGAAGTACGGTTATTTTGAGGTAAGGGATGTTATTTTCTTCTTAAATGATATTATTTTCTTCAATATCATTATGCCGAATTATTGGTGAACTTTTTAATCAAATTTGGAACTTTTTGTGTCAGAGTTACTATTCACGTATACGGCACTATTCACGTATACGACACTATTCACGTATACGGCACTATTCACCGAAAAATAAAAATTTTCGTTTTTGTCCAAGATGTCTATTTTGGCTACTATCTTTAATTGTATCCATGTTTTGATCGTTATTTTTGAATTCTGCTTCAAAATTGGTTATTATGGAGTATTATTGATCTTAGATAAAATTGTTATACGAATCCCTAATATTTGTCCTTCTATCTCACTGGATTCGTTCTTAAAAATATTTTTCATCATCCTCAGTCCTTAATGATGATATTATTGAATATTTTTGGCATGTAGTGCAAAGATAAATGATTACTGATGAATACCTTTGGCCCGTAGTGCAAAGATGAACAGGTGTTGAGATGAACATGACCAACCGGTGATATAAATGAATATCTTTAGCCTGTAGTGCAAAGATGATTAAAGATGTATATTGATTGTTGTTACAGGGATAAAATATTGATGATGGACTCTTAAATATTAGAAGATAGTAGAGTTCATCCTCCACGTGACTCTTCTAATGGATTGCTGTTTCCGCTGTAGTTGTTGATCTAAAACTTGTTATCTATTGTATCCTATCAGATTTTTCCCTGTTGAAGACTAACGATAATTTGTTGTATATTATCTTAGTCATAATATTTTTTACTGGGCTAGTTGAGCTCACCCTTTTCCTTTTTGTTCCATTTTTCTTCTCAAGAGGTGAGAACATAGCAGGATCGAGTCGGGGTATAGAGTGAGGTTTCTAGAAAGATGTTTTAGCAGTCCTCGCTATTTATGTAAAATAATGTTTGAATAATTGTAATAAGGACTTATTTGCGTGTGGATTTTGTCTAGAAGACAATATTTGTATTTAAACTCACAGTATGTATTGTCGTATTTCACACGACATTTGCATTATTGAAGTTGTAGTTTGCTTTATGTACCATATATTTGGCGACTCAGAATGGGTGTTGTATACCTGTTTTGGGGGCATCACAACTTGCCTTTAATTGAAAACAGATAACATAATAGTAAATTGAATCTACACGAAGAACAATGTCAATTATAAAAATATTCTAAAACAAATCAATGCCTAAGACTTAGCTATGAGACCAAAAGTGTAAGGAACATAAGGGCCAACTTGGGGAGGGGTTGTAAACCAAAAACGTCGCGTGTTATTTCCAATGCCAATCTCATAGTAATATTTGGTGTCATACTGCACAGATAAGGAAATGCTTCAAATTTTAAGTTCTGAAAATTTGGAAAATACAAATTGAATTGAACCTCCATTAAGTAATTTATCATGAAAGAGACAAGAAACTTGCTTATATGATGTTTATGCTCAAAATAAAAAACTGGACATTTGGAAATAATTTATCCTGAAAGAAGCAAGAAACTTGCATATATGATCATCATACCATGCTCGATCACCATGAAGCAGTTACTATTGTTTGTTAGAAATAATAGTGAAAATCTCTAGATTATAGCTTCTAAATTTAAACACCCAAGAATTGCAACTAGAAACTAGCAGATTCTAGGGTTTGCCCCTCAAAAAATATTAACTCAAAAAGGAGCAATCATAGAAAATCAAAACACAAAATCTAAAAATGTAAGCCTAATTCAACACTAACAACAAGAAAATTCAGAAACCCACTTCAAATTTTGTTACCTTGTAGTGAATCGAAGCTCCACGAGATGGCTTGCAGTGAATCGAGTTTGACGCTGCACGAGACGGCTTGCAACCCCTCGATCGAAGTCCACGAGACGGGCACAGAAGAAATTTTCGAGATAGAAAGCGATGATGAGAGAGAGAGAGAGGACGAGATTGATTGTGAGGAGAGAGAGCACGATGGGCGACCTTTCTTTTGTTCTGATAAAAAAGTGAAGAGATAGAAGGAATAAGGAGCGACATGTTTTTTTTCTTTGGTCCGTTGCTTAGTCCGTGAATAAGGTCCGTCTAAGATCCTTACTATATATATATATATATATATATATATATATATATATATATATATATATATATATATATATATATAGAGAGAGAGAGAGAGAGAGCAAGGATCAAGTGCATACCCCTTATCTTACTCACCCGTGCTCACCCCCCTTTAGGCGACAGTTTCGGTCATACAACCGTCGTCTATACTTTTAGCGACGGAGAACCTATAACGTCGCTAAAAGTATAGACGGCGGTTGTATGACCGAAACCGTCGCCTAAAGGGAGGTGAGCACGGGTTAGTAAGATAATGGGTATGCACTTGATCCGGACCGTATATATATATATACGGTCCGGATCTTAAGCTCACCCATTATCCAACTCACCCGAGTTAACCCCCCTCTCTTTAACGACGGACTTGGCGACGGTTTGGTCATACAACTGTCGTTTATACTTTTAGCGACAAACATCATATAGTGTTGTTAATAGTATAGACGATGGTTGTATGATCGAACCGTCGCCGGATCCGTCGCTAAAGGAGGGTGAGCTCGGGTGAGTTAGATAAGAGGTTAGCTTAAGATATATTTCCTATATATATATATATATATATATATATTTTAACCAGTGTTTTGGGCGTGATTTGGATGCCTATACCAAAACATTTCTGTACAGTCTGGGCAGACTGTACATACATTGGTTGGTGTGGGTGTTAAAAACACACCAAAAACAGTGTATTATGGAAAAATTTCAGTTCCATAAAAATTTTTTTTTTTTAGTTGTTTCAAAAAAAAGCAAAAAAAAAAAAATGGTCCGGATTTTAGGTCCTGTCCGGACTCCCGAACAGGATCCGCTGTGTGTATATATATATATATATATATATATATATATATATATATATATATATGGAATTGAAATTTGATAACATATAATGATAAATAAATAATTTTATCTATTTAGTCAACTCTAAAACTTACTAGAGTACTAATTGTTACTTAAAAAATTAGAGGGGTGCGAGTGTTATTAGGTTATGTAAAAGTAATACCGAGAAAGAAGCAAAAGAAAAGACTAATGCTTGTGCTGAATACCAAACATGTGTCGTCTATAGCAGAGTTCCCTACGTGTACAAGTCTTCACAGTTGTATTTTACTCTAAAAGTAATAACGAGAGAAGCAAAAGAAATGAATAATGCTTGTGCTGAATACCAAACATGTGTGGTCTATAGCAGAGTTCCCTACGTGTACAAGTCTTCACAGTTGTTGTTGTGGGCCTCACTTCCTCCGATACCAAAGGAGATACCAAACGAATCTTCTTTCAGTGTTCCATCTTCTAATCTCCATCTTCTTCACCATAGTTTTTTCTCAATAACCAATCAAATTATCAGAAACCCATTCAATACATATAATATAGATAGAAATTGAAAGAAAATGAGAGCTCTGAATTCACATTTTGTGCTCATTGATCTTCACAGCTCATGGCACTCAGCTATCCAAATTCCCTCTGCAACTTTAGCTTGTATTAAAGCCTCCAATTTTCCAACTTCAATCTCAGCGGCATATCGTCGAACACGTCGCGGGCATACGAAAATATCATCGTCTAATTCGTCGATTCAACCAATTAGATCGCCGGAAATTCGTAGGCCGCACGATAATTGGTCAACGCCGGGAAATGGGTTGTCATCAGTTTCTTCAAATTCGGCTTCCACGTCGACTTCTGGATCGGAGTCGGTACCGGAACTTGACTTGTTTCTTGAACTGGTGCCCGTAAGAATGAGAAATGAGCTTTATGGGCATGTGGAAATTGGGGAATTGATTGAAATTGTGATGGATTTGGGTAGGTCTCCACTTGCTAGGTTCCCATCTGGGGATTGGGTGATTTCTGAAGAGCTTGTGAAGCTTGAAGATTTACGGCATGCAATATCAAAGGTTATTTGAGTGAACTTTTTAAATGGTTTCTGCATAATTTAATTCAAATATTTTCAGAATGATGCAAACGTAATCAATATTTATATGCAGTCAGATATCCCCAGTGAATTATGTTTAGGCTTAAAGTATGATCTTCAAACATAAGACTTATGTTTTTAGTTCTTTCTTTATGACTGAAAGTGACCTAATATTATTAAACTAATGTCAAGTGATTTTAAAATATATATCTGTATTTGTCATATTAGCAATGTTGAAGTAGAGTTTCAAAGATTTAGAGTGAATTTCTTGGATTTGCTTTAGGTTGGTGACTTTTCGGATGACAACCGTTCTGGGATTAATCATTCATTACATCGTATAAGTGCTATTCGAAACCGTAAAATGCAAATTATAGGCCTCACTTGCCGGGTAGGTCGAGCTGTATCAGGAAGTGCTGAAATTATAGGGGACTTGATTGAAGGGGGCGGTTCTATCTTGGTTATAGGACCTCCAGGAGTCGGCAAAACAACCTTAATCAGGTATACTCAGTCTTCACTAGTAAATTTTTCCCATAAACTGCATGAGAAATATTGTATCATTTGCGTAAAATGTTACTAAAGTATTATGATATACTTCTTGAGAAGCTTTAATTTTTCAAGTCATTTCCTATAGTCAATTTGGGGTTACCCTATGTGTGTAGTTTTGCATCATTGACTTTCGTTATATTCAGCGGCAGTTCAAATAATGTGAAAATGGAATTAAAAGAATTATGTATAGGTAGGGTAAGCTTATGTATTGAGTTTCTTCAAACTTAAAATGAACTTGACAGCTTTCACAGTCATTCATATTATAATTTATAAAAGTTTTTTTTAGCATTTTGATTGCACTTACTTTTTTGCAAAACAATTCATTCATCTAATGAGATTTTGTTTTTGCAGAGAAATAGCTAGGATGCTGGCAGATGAGTGCAAGAAAAGAGTGGTAATCATAGACACGTCCAATGAGATTGGAGGTGATGGAGATGTTCCTCATTCTGGAATAGGCCGTGCAAGAAGGATGCAAGTTCCAAATGTTAATATGCAGCACAATGTGAGTGTTGAACTTGATTCTATTGCTTTATTTATACCTTGCATTCTCCTCAATGAGCTACACACGCATGTATAGTTTTGTGATTTATCTCTTGTTTAATTACTGAGCAGGTGATGATTGAAGCCGTTGAAAATCATACACCTCAAACCATCATAATTGATGAAATTGGAACAGAGCTTGAAGCATTGGCCGCCAGTACAATTGCCCAGAGAGGTGTTCAACTTGTTGGAACTGCACATGGAATAACTATAGAAAATATAATGAAAAATCCCTCTCTTCAGATTCTTGTAGGAGGCATAGAGGTGAAAACAGTTTTCTTGTATTTCAGTCTATATATTTCTCATTTATTTTTAAACTCATTTCCGTTGTTTGTTGTTTTTTCCCTCCTTTTTACCAAGTTATAAATGGTGTGACGGTATATATTTGAAGTGGAGCTGTAGTTAAGTTCTTTATTTTCATTACTGACTAGAATCTAGTCTATTCAGGTTCTCTTGGATGAGTAGTGTAGCTTTTTTGAAAATTGTTCATTCATGTAAAAACAGAGTGTTACCCTTGGTGACGAGGAAGCAAGAAAAAGGAAAGTGCAGAAGACAATTCTTGAGAGGAAAGGGCCTCCTACATTTACATGTGCTGTTGAAATGATATCTAGAACTGAATGTCGTGTTCATCACAGATTGGATGCAACTGTAGATGCTATCCTTGCAGGTATTGTGTAATTCCTGAATCATTGAAATATTCTGTTCAACTTTATGACAACGGTAACTGACGAAAAGCTTTTCTGGACACTAGGCAAATTGCCCCTGTTTGAAATCCGTCACATGGAAGATGAAGCTAAGAATAAGTATCTGGAATTTACTCCAATGCCTGAAAAGAACCATCTAGACTTTAAGGTTGCTAATAATGAACACGAAAGTCGCGAAATAGAGTCTGATGAAGAAGAAGATTTCTCCGATTCTATGAAATCAAACATTAATAGAGTGAGCAAGAGGAGCTCCCCCGTGTATGTTTACACTTACAAGGTAATTACCCAAAACATAAAAAGTGTCAAGTCCCACATTTAGTATCTCCTTCCAGTTTATGTATTTACATGGTCACATGAAGAAATGAGAATCTACGTATAGTCATATACTAATTTCGCAATATCATGTTCAAAAGTAAGTCAGAAAACATGCTCAGATACGAAGTTTTAAAGGAAAAACTAACATACAGATCAAGAATGTACTTGCAGTTATGTGGTTTGTACTTCAATAAAAGGCCATAAGAAATTGAGTTAATTTCGTGTTTGGTATGTTTTAGATCCTGGAAGCTGATCTTCAACAAGTTGCAGTGGTGATGGGACTTGAGGATGAAATATACGTGACTGACGACATTGGGATTGCAGATGCCATTCTAGCACCCAGTTCTGAACTGAAACATAACCCCTGGATCCGCAGCGTAGCAAAGTTTCAAAAGTTGCCTGTATTTGTTATTAAGGTATCCTCCTCTATTACAGTTTCTTAATAAGTAAAAGCATTAATTCGTATATTTCATTTCTCAATCTGGTGTAAAATTGTTTGAAAATGCAGTCAAGTACCATGGCACAAATGGTAAAGGCCATCCGTATGATTCTCGAGATGGATTCCTTTGTTTGGAGATCGAAGCAGCCAGTTAAAAGTTCTTTAGACATTGAAATTGAAGATGATGCACCAAAAAGAAAACCATCGCTGGAGGAGATTGATGCCTTGGAGGTCCATTCCTTTTCTCTCCCTTGTTCTTTAGATTGCTTTTCTTTCTTATAATTGAATTTG
Organism: Panax japonicus; assembly: GCA_020205505.1. Classification (NCBI taxonomy): domain Eukaryota; kingdom Viridiplantae; phylum Streptophyta; class Magnoliopsida; order Apiales; family Araliaceae; genus Panax; species Panax japonicus. The sequence continues at coordinate 69,850,566 of CM035107.1, read as the reverse complement.
AGAAATGTTGGTCAAGTGCTACATGAGTGAACTGTCGACATATTTGATTGGAGCATATACTAGTTAGTTGAGAATTCTGCTAAGAAACACTTGCATTCATATCTTATACTCCCTTCATTCCAACATATAAGATCATTATTGACTTTTCAAAGTCAATTTGAGACATTTTCAAACTCAACAATTCATTAGATTTAGTCAATACAGTAATGAATAATGTAAACTATCTAAAAAGTACTTGAAAAATTATAAGATTTATTGTTTCATTGTTTTTAGTGAATCTTATTAATTTTGAGTTAAAATATTCAAAAGTCAATAATAATCTTATAATTTAGAATAGATGGAGTATTTTACAATAGACGCACCAATTCTTCCCTTGTCTTATCCCCAAATTCTTTTGAATATACTCTCTAGACTCCCATATATTTGCTTCTTAACTGCTACAAAAGATGAGAGTATTTTACATTTGCTTTGACAGTCTTTCTCTGTCATCCAACCCAAGAAAAGACTAAATTGGCAAAAGCCAATTCAACTATTTCGGGTATCTTTCATGCATATCTGTTTAGAGAGAGCCTAGAAAAACACTCAAAATCTTTACTCTTCCATTATGGCATCAAGAGACAAAAGTCCCAGCTCTTTCATATTTTAATTGAACTTATTAAGTTGTGAAAGTGCAGAGCGTTTGTCACCCATATTCTGACTCCAGAGGTCCTAGACTAGAGAACCTTTCGATTCTGTTCTCCGCTCTCGCGTTTTCTATAAATACGACTTTATATGGTACTCCATGTTTTGGTTTCAGAGGGAATATATAAAATTATGAATTAATGGAATATAATGTTTAGTCGTTCATTTTTTGACATATTGTTGGACACAACTTGTTGTTCCTCCACATTACTTTCTTTTTTCCTGGATGGTATGATTTAGCTTCTGAATGGCTGACTGCTCTAGGACAGATATCCTGGATGGTATGATTTAGCTTATGTTACACGGACTAGGATCCTTTTAGGCTTTTACTCTCCTTTAGTGAAATTTCCTTCCAGTGACGTCAAAAAGCATTGATGTAATTACCCGTGTTGGATCCTTATAACGACGTGTCCCCGTATCCTATAATTTTAGAAATGAACAACTCCGGCATTTAAGACACTTCCCGCAGCTGATCTCCGTACCCGAGTCCGTGTAACATGGGATTTAGCTTCTAAATGGCTGACCACCTTTTATTCCATCTCCTACAGGAGGTACGTCTTGCTATAGAGTATATTGTTATTCCCGGTGGTGAGCCCGTAGAACTACTTCCAAGACGTTCCGAGATTGTTGCCCTGCAACTTGAGCTTGTGGAGAGCTATCAACTGGCGGCGGAGAATTCGGGTACCGAGTTGAACCCCAGGTTGCAAATTCTTCCCCAGAAGTTGAACAAAAGAACTTCTATGAAACACTCGAAATCTAGTTCCATTTTACAAAATGGTTTTAGCTTTCAGTCTGTCCCTAGTGCTGGTGTAGGTACTAGTGTTCCTCAGCTGCCACTTTTGCCTGATCAGTAGTCCAAAAATTTCATCCAATTACAACATACTTCAACCTTTGGTTGATTCATCATTTCTCATTTCATGTACAGTCTCTCGTACATTATGTAGATTCAACCATGTTGTATATTTTATGTAATTTTGTATTTTCTTTTGCAAGTGTTGTATATTTGATATAATTTTATAATTTATTTTCTCATGTGGTAATTTGGTATTGTAAATAAAATAAAGTAATTTTTAAGAGACAATCTTGTTATCATACTTCTGGTCAATGCAATCAAATTTTTGTTATATGTAATATATAGTATTATTTAATAATGCATATAAATATAATAATAATAAATTATGTAAAACAGAAACAATGTGTAAAATGAAAAATATAAATCCGAGTCCTTTGAATTCACAAAGTCTCTTTAAAGCAAATTTATTCCCCCACAGATGTTAAGGGTTAATTGAATAATTGCTTCCCAAAATAAAACAGATTTCAATTCTTAATTAGTAGCATTACAAAATTAAGAATTCATCGAACCAATTTCTATGTTATGCACTGAACTAACATTGATAATTAAAAATACATGCATGAAGAAAACTAGGACTTATGGTTAGTGCAACACTATTTGACAGATAACGGGATTTGCAGAAACGGGAAACGGGATTAACAGGGAAGGAACGGGATTTACAGGGAAGGAACGGGATTGCAGAAGCAAAACGGGATTGCAGAAGCAGAACGGGATTTAATATACTGCAAAACAGGAATTGCAGAAACAGAACGGGGAGAAAGTAAAAAATATTATTTTTGAAATGTTCCCACACCGTTTATTTATAGAATAATTCTGCAGCATATGGGAGCAACCGCCATCAAAACTACGTAGTTTAAACAAAATCTGATAAACAGATTTTGTCCAAAAAGATATATATTATGACCCGACCCGAATCCGACCCGGCCCGGCCCGTCAATTTTCTCATTCAATTCTTAATGAATTTGAACACATAAATATATATTTTATCAAACTCATTTCCAACAATCCCCCACATGAATGTAAAATTGGCATACAATATGCAAAATAAGTTATGAATATGCAGACACTAGTTCGAGTACATAAGAAAAGATATTTCATCAGGTTAAGTAGCCTAGTGGCTTTAAACTTGCCCTAGTAAAATCTATCAGATTTACTTGGCTAATCGGTAGACTTGATGTCTTTGAACTGTCAGCTTTTCGTGTAAATCAAGATAATAGAATTCACAAAATATCTCTTTAGACATAGTTGGTTCTCACGTTTGTGTTCTTTTTGGCCTTGAAACACCTCTTGGTTCCGTGAGTATATTAGAGAATTCAGCCTTCAAAATTCTCACAGAAGTGACCTCCTTTTTACTCACGTAGGTGACTTCTATTAAGAGTATCCTGCAATACCCCACTTGAACATATTTCAAGATATAAAAATCATTAAAAGCGTATCTTATCTTGATTCTCGCGGCAGATGCGCATTGTCTCATTTTAGAATGGTTAGGAGTAAATATCTCCTTAGTGCTTTACTGAGTACTACATAGTTCGGTTTGCCCATTGAACCTAGATCTTGGGATCTCCAGTCAGCTAGGTTGGGTTGCCACTATGACGACTCTTATTTAAACAGTAGGCTTTAAACCCATTCCCTTTGATGATTTTTTCACTTGCTCTCTTGTTAAACCTTTTGTAAGCGGATCCGCAATATTATCTTTTGACTTTACATAATCAATTGAGATAATTCCATTTGAGAGCAATTGTCTAACGGTATTATGTCTTCGTCGTATATGGCGTGACTTACCGTTATATAAATGACTCTGTGCTCTTCCAATTGCTGATTGGCTATCACAATGTATACATATAGCTGGCACATGTCTTGGCCAATTTGGAATATCCTCTAAGAAATTACGAAGCCACTCAGCTTCTTCTCCAGCTTTGTCTAACGCAATGAATTCCGATTCCATTGTAGACCTAGCAATACGCGTTTGTTTTGAGGATTTCCAAGATACCGCTGCACTACCAAGTGTAAATACATATCCACTTGTGGATTTTGAATCTTTAGTATCAGATATCCAATTAGCAACAGTATATCCTTCCAATACTGCTGGATATCTTGTATAGTGCAGTCCATAGTTTTGAGTATGTTTTAAATATCCCAAAACTCTCAAAATAGATTTCCAGTGATCTTTACCTGGATTACTCGTATACCTACTTAGCTTACTTACTGAATAAGATATATCCGGTCTAGTACAGTTCATGACATACATTAAACTGCATATTATACGAGAATATTCTAGTTGAGATATGCTATCACCTTCATTTTTAGCTAGATGAAGATTTATATCAATTGGGGTCTTATTTAAATTATATTATATTTGTTAAATTTTTCAAGTATTTTCTCAATGTAATGAGATTGAGATAATATAATTCCATCAGAGGTTTTAGAAATCTTAATTCCAAAAATTATATCAGCAACCCCCAAGTCTTTCATGTCAAACCTATTTGACAACATACGTTTAGTAGAGTTGATAACTTCATTGTTGCTACCCATGATTAACATATCATCCACATAAAGACAAACAATGACATATTTCTTTTGAGTTCTTTTGACATAAACACATTTGTCACACTCATTAATTTTAAATCCATTTGATAACATAACATTATCAAATTTCTCATGCCATTGTTTTGGTGCTTGTTTTAATCCATACAAAGATTTAACAAGTTTGCATACTTTCCTCTCTTGTCCAGGAGCAGTGAAACCTTCAGGTTGTTCCATATATATTTTTTCATCTAATTCACCATTTAAGAATGCAGTCTTTACATCCATTTGATGTATTTCAAGTCTATTTAAAGATGCTATTGCTATTAGCATTCGAATAGATGTAATTCTTGTAACAGGTGAATAAGTGTCGAAATAATTCAATCCTTCCTTTTGTCTATAGCCTTTAACAACAAGCCTTGCTATGTATTTATCAATTGAGCCATCAGCTTTCATCTTCTTTTTAAAGATCCATTTATACCCTAAGGGTTTTGAACCAGGTGGAAGGTCCACCAATTCCCATGTATGATTTTGCATAATGGACTCAATTTTGCTATTTATTGCTTCTTTCCAATGAGAAGCACCCGGAGAGGATATTGCTTCTTTGTACGTTCGAGGATCATTTTCTAACAAAAATGTTAGAAAATTCGGACCAAAAGACGTTGAAGTCCATGCCCTTTTGCTATGTCTAGGCTCATCCACTACAGACTCTTTGTCTATATTTTCAGGATTATTACTAGTAGCATCCAAAGGTCTTTTGTTTGGATTTGAATCATTATTTCTATTATATGGAAAAACATTCTCAAAAAATGACGCATCTCTTGATTCAATAAATGTATTAACCTGAATATCGTTAATTTTAGATTTATGAACAAGAAAGCGATAAACACTGCTGTTATTTACATAACCAATGAAAACACAATCAATAGTTTTTGGTCCTATCTTAACCTTTTTAGGTTTAGGAACCATTACATTTGCTAGACACCCCCACACTCTTAAGTATTTATAGCAAGGTCTATGATCTTTCCATAATTCATAAGCTGTTTTGTGAGTTTTCTTATGAGGCACTTTGTTAAGAATATAATTTGCAGAAAGAAAAGCTTCCCCCCACAAATTATGGGGTGCTCCAGAACTATTTAACATAGCATTCAACATTTCTTTCAATGTTCGGTTCTTGCGTTCAGCAATGCCGTTAGATTGAGGTGAATAAAGAGCGGTAGTTTGGTGAATAATACCATGAGTAGAGCATATCTCTTCAAATGGTGATTCATATTCACCACCTCTATCGCTTCTTATTGCTTTAATCTTTTTGCTAAGTTGATTTTCAACTTCATTTTTATAAAGTTGAAACTTTTCTACAGCCTCATCTTTGCTTCTTAGCAAATATACATAACAATATCTTGTGCAATCATCAATAAAGGTTATGAAATATTTTTTCCCACCTCTAGTTTGCACAAACTTTAAGTCACATATATCAGTGTGAATTAAATCTAGAGGTTCAGTTTTTCTTTCAACAGAATGAAAGGGTAATCTTGTCATTTTTGATTCCACACAAATTTCATATTTATGTTTCTGATTAATATCAAATTTAGGCAAGAATTCTAAATTAATTAATCTACGCAAAGTATTATAATTAACATGTCATAATCTAGCATGCCATATATTTGAAGACTCTAACAAGTAAGCAGAAAAATTAATTTTATTATTATTAATAGACTTCGGTACAACAGTCATAACATTCATCTTAAAGAGCCCATCATTCATGTAGCCCTTTCCTACAAACATATCATTCTTTGTAAGTACAAACTTATCAGACACAAACACCAACTTAAAGCCATTCTTGCTAAGTAGTGACCCAGAAACTAGATTCTTCCGAATATCTGGCACATAAAGCACTTCATTCAAAGTCAGTTCTTTGCCAGATGTCATTTTCAGTATAATCTTTCCACGTCCTTCAACCTTTGAATTTGAGGAGTTTCCCATGAAGAATTGATCATCATTTTCTACTGGTTTGTAAGTAGAAAACATCCATTTGTTGGAACATATGTGGCGAGTAGCCCCAGTGTCCACGTACCACTCTTTAGGGTTTCCTACCAAATTGCATTCAGATACAACTGCAGAAAGATTAATGTCTGAAACATCTTCAGACAACTTTTCCAGTTCAGTCACATTTGCTTGAGACTTCTGTTCTTTCTTGAACTTCTTTGGCTTGCGACATTCACTTGATTTATGTCCTTGGATGCCACTGTTGAAGCATTTGCCCTTGAATTTCTTCTTGGCCTTGAAGGCTTCTTTGCCTTCACGCTTTCTTTTGTTGTTGTTTGGCCTTTGTTCTATAATATTTACCTTTGCTTCAATGAAATTCTTCCCACTCTTCTTCTCAGATCCTCGATTGTCCTCTTCAATCCTAAGTCGCACAATCAGTTCTTCAAGATTCATCTCTTTGCATTTATGCTTCAGATAATTCTTGAAGTCTTTCCATGATAGTGGAAGCTTCTCAATCATTGTAGCAACTTGGAATGAATCACTTAATGACATTCCTTCAGAATGAATGTCATGTAAAATTATCTGCAATTCTTGAACCTGAGTGATAACTGCTTTGGAATCTATCATTTTATAATCAAGAAATTTATCGACTATGAATTTTTTCATGCCAGCATCTTCAGTTTTATATTTTTTATCTAAAGATTCCCAAAGTTCTTTTGTAGTTTGAATAGTACAATATACATTATATAATGCATTATCTAAACCATTCATCACATAATTTCTGCAAAGAAAATCTGAATGTTTCCATGCATCAACTGTAGCCACCTTTTCTTGTAAGTTTCTCCTTCAACAAGAGTAGGACAGTCCTCTTAGAGAAACCGAGCCAAATTCAATGTTGTGAGATAGAATAGCATTTCTTTTTGCCAACCCTTGAAATCAGTTCCATTGAACCTTTCAGGCTTTTCTCCATGAGACATACTCACGGCAGGAATGGTACTAGTAGATGTCATTTCCGTTATACAAGGAAGAAAATTGTCAATAGACAGAAACAAATTTCTGTTTGTACAAGATGTAACAAATTTTATTTACAAATTTGTTTTTGTAGAATACTATATATTAACACAATAATATATCTTAACAATCAAAGTAAACTGTTATATAAATTTGAAAACAATAACAGAATAATATCTATTAATATGCAAACAATTTTCTGTTTACATAAAACACTACTACAATTACAGAATATATATAAACAGAATATTATATATCTACTAACATGTAATATTCCTAAACATATAAACATGCAACAAAATAAAATAAATTGTTATAATGAGTAACTTAGTTTAATAATTTGTTATGATAACAAAATTATGATTATGAACGGATAGAAACAGAAATTTGTTTTTTTTACCAATAATAATTACATGCACCATGCAATATTTACTACACTCATATATATTATATATTATATATTATATATTATTCTGCATGTATCATGCACCACACTTACTGCACCATATATTAATATTAAACTTTCACGTACTCATATATTAAACTTTCATGCAATATCATATTCAGATATAACTTTCATGCACTAACAGTACACGTATAAATATACCGATATATATAAGATATTATATATATAATATATATTCTAACAGTATGAATATAAATATATAATATATTATATTAACCGAAGAAGTGATACTAACATACTGCAGAATTTGTCTTGAGAATCATTTGCATCATATTCAATGAATATAACACGAAATATATAACTTTTTATACTATTTATATAAAATATATAACATGCTATTATATTTATGCAATATATACGTGCTTGAGTAAGAAATAATGTGGATGATTACAGGATACAGGAATTGTGTACTTGACTTCAGTAATTCAAATACTCACTTTAAATTCAAATACTTGACTTAAGGAATTGTGTACTGGATTGTTATTTCCGTAATATATATATATATATATATATATATATATATATATATATATATATATATATATATATATATTAACATGTAATATATATGCACATATATATTTAAACGAAATTGAAAATAACAGAATTTAATATATATACATGCAACAAAAATTCTGTTAATCAAAAACAAAATATCATGTATATTAAAATGCAACAAATATTATGTTAAAATAATTTTCTATTCACATCAAATAATACTATAATTACAGAAAGATTAAATTTGCTTTAAGATTGTTATCTGTAATATATAGTATTATTTAATAATGCATATAAATATAATAATAATAAATTATGTAAAACAGAAACAATGTGTAAAATGAAAAATATAAATTCGAGTCCTTTGAATTCACAAAGTCTCCTTAAAGCAAATTTATTCCCCCACAGATGCTAAGGGTTAATTGAATAATTGCTTTCCAAGATAAAACGGATTTCAATTCTTAATTAGTAGTATTACAAAATTAAGAATTCATCGAACCAATTTCTATGTTATGCACTGAACTAACATTGATAATTAAAAATGAATGCATGAAGAAAACTAGGACTTACTGTTAGTGCAACACTATTTGACAGATAACGGGATTTGCAGAAACGGAAAATAGGATTAACAAGGAAGGAACGAGATTAACAGGGAAGGAACGAGATCTACAGGGAAGGAACGGGATTGCAGAAGCAAAACGGGATTACAGAAGTAGAACGAGATTTAATATACTGCAAAACGGGAATTGCAGAAACAGAACGGGGATAAAGAAAAAAATGTTATTTTTGAAATGTTCCCACACCGTTTATTTATAGAATAATTCTGCAGCATATGGGAGCAACCGCCATCAAAACTACGTAGTTTAAACAAAATTTGATAAACAGATTTTGCCCAAAAAGATATATATTATGACCCGACTCGGCCCGTCAATTTTCTCATTCAATTCATAATGGATTTGAACACATAAATATATATTTTATCAAACCCATTTCCAACAATTTTCACATTAGAAGAATTGTTTAGATATAAGAGAATTTTAAGAAGATGATGTACCAAATAAGATTGATCATCGATAATTAATAGACTGGTTACTAAATCTAACTAAAATTGGGTATCGGTATACCGAACCGATTAGTCGGTCTGGTACCGGTTAGACCTTTTTTTTCCTTATATCATACCGTGTTTTTTCCGCAAAACTGCGGACGCTCTCCACTTGATCGATTGGTTCCACTACCTTTAAATAATTTACTCAGCCATTTCAAGAAGCGGGACTTCCTGTGTGTGTGTGAAGAAACAAAGTGCCTGCTTGGCTGCTTAAACCCACAGTTAAATTAACCAACAAATTCAATCTATATTTACATACACCCGAAAGGCCGAAAACAAGAAAAAACAAAGTGTCCTGCTCAAACTCACGATTCTATCATCCAACAATTCAATTTAAACATGCACCAAAATAAGAATTCAACGAACTAAAAGTAAAAAGTCTGAGTGAAGCATTTTGTCAAACATGTAGAACCCAATAAGAAATAAAAGATAAACAAGTAACATTTGAACCGTACATGCAGGGCTGAGAGAGGTAGTTGACACTGGAAGAAGACATGGGTCAGGTGGAATTGTATGTATAGAATAGCCGGGATTTCAAGGAGGTGAAAAGGGAAGCCTAAAATGGAAAGGACTTGGGCTATGTTTATTTGTAAAGATTATAATTCAAGATTATTAAAGCTATTTTATAATCCCGAGACTAGTAGTCCCAAGTCTAAATTTAAAAACAAACAAAACACTTGGGTCATGTTTGTTAGCAATGATTATAATTCCGTGACTATAATCCATGAGATTATAATCCCAAGACTATTAATCGTAGGATTAAATAGTCATACTCACGTGTTTGTTTTTTTATGAGAATCATGGGATAACTTAAAATAAACTTATCCTGTGTTTGTTTTTTTTTCAGGATTAGTTAAATGATTGGATAAAAAAATATCTTTTGAATTATTATACCCTTACTAATAATAACATATTTTAAACTATAATTTAAACTTATTTATACATCAAAAAATAATGAACAATTAATTAGAAACTTTTAAATAAGTGGTTATATTATTTAATCAAATACTCAGTGGTACTAATTATATAATTTAACTTTAAATAAATAATGTTATAATTTTATCGAAACAATTTATATAGTACACACATAATACTAATTATGTAGTCATGCGTATACATGGCATGAAATATTTGAGAATCAAATTATCATAAATTAGCACATAAATTAACAAAATAGATAGTACAAAATACATGATATGTGAAATATTAAAATCTTATTAGAAATCACCAAAACTAAAATTAGAAGAAAGATTAAGATTAGCTATTTTACTTGGCCTATATAAAACATGATCAATCATTAACCGAAAAGAAAAATAAATATTTTTGACATGAACAAAATCTAAGCATTGTTTTGAGATAAAATTTAGAACTTAAATATGTCCAGCCAACTTCATTCTCATATATTGTTTCTTCATCTCAATTGGCAAGCTTAGGAAAAGATCGATATCAGCCGGGTTGCTCACTATCTTTGCTGCAACCATTATCTTCTCTTCGTCGGTGAAAACGCCAATGTTGTCAATGATACCATACACATCTCTGCGCGCGATTTGGCCAAGTCCTGATCATAGCAAATCCTTTGGGTCATAAGTCCAAGGTGTTGGGCAGTGGTGTTGATCAAACCATTAAGACTATCTTGCATTTTTTCCACAGTTTCAAGGAGCACATCTTGGAGTTTGAGCTTTTTGTTCCTTCTATTAGTTGCATTAGAATCACCTGTAGAAGCACTTTCAGCTTCCTCTTTATCTAACTCCTCCACTACATCACCGGGAGCCTCAACATATTCTCCTGTAGCTCTTTCCTTATCAAAAAATTGTCTTATCACAAGTATAATGATTGCAAACAAATATAATCTTAAAGAGAGAAGGGGCTGGAGAGAAAAGGAAGGGAATTGAGGAGAATGGGAAATGAAGAACAAAGACATCATTGATAAAGGTCAACTGGTATATGCCTTCTCGTTCCCGATATATTGGTTTTATATATCGAACCCAAACCTGTTACCATTTGTCCCGAATCGACCGGTTCGAATCGGTTCAGTTTAATCAAAAATTGAAATAACCAAAAATTTTGTCCACCTCTAATACCAACTACCAATTAATAAGGTGGATAATATTTTTCCTCTGACAAGTGACTGGAGCCTAAATATAAATATGTAAAACGAAGAAAACATAAAATAGTCATCTTCATTATCTCTCTTCATCTTTTTTATTGTATTGAATATTTTTATTTACTGGTGTAAAAGGAGGCCTAAAAGAGGTAATACTAGGCTAGTTAATCAAACAATGTGAGTCGGGTTTAACTATGTCCAAATTTAGTACATTTTAAATTATCGAACTCTGGCATGGCCCATAAATTTGTTCAAACTCAGATCAAATAAAATCACAAGTTTTGAATTTTTTCAGGTCAAGCATGTATTAAGATATAATATTATTAAAATTGACACCTAGAACCAAAAAATATTATTTAAAGTAACTCATTTATAATGTCTGATACACATCATTTTCTTTTGTTAATCGAATTGAATTAGCTAATTTATAAATACTCTATTATTTATTACTTAAAATTTTTAATCTCGGTCTTTCTTTTCATAGAATTACTAGATTTTATTATGTGAATGATAGAAATAATCACTTTAATGAAAACATGATACTTAATTTGTAGTTAAAAATACCATATATATATATATATATATTGAGAGGGTATATATGTAATAAACAGTATATATATTTTATATGTATGTAACATTATAATTCGATCAAGTCTATAATGGACAAAATGACCTATTAAATAAGTTTACCCCGAATTTCATTTTAGACTTGAAATTTTGACCAAACTCAGGTCAACCGAACTTTTAATGGTCGAACAATCGAGGTTTGAACTTGACCAACACAATTGACAAGTAATACTTAGATTTTCATGCCATTTGGGCATGTTGTAGACACTTAAAATTTCGCTTTTCTTTTACTAACCATGCAGAAGGGCAAAAACATCTTTTAACACCCCAGAGATAACCCCGAGGGAAGACAACATCACAACCTCCACCCTAGAGACAACCCTGAGGGAAGACAACATCATAGCCTCAACCTTGGAGATAATCCCAAGGGAAGACAACATCAAAACTTCAACCCCGGAGACAGCCCGAGGGACAACCACAACAACTTCAACCCCAGAGACAACCCCGGGAGGGAAAAGATGTAATGTTTACAACATAACATAAACAACAATCGTTCGGCTGAGGATATGATCACAAAGAACCACCAAAGCAATCCCGAGTGCAAACTGCACAAGACAGATCCATGGACTACCTTCGGATACTTGAAGATGCTATTCTGGTCATGGAACCATCTTCCCGGATTTAGAAATGGTCAAGCCCGATGTCAAAGTGTAGCTCTCAGAAAGAGCTTTCTGGAATGGTATGACACATCTCCCAGCGAGTCCCGAATTGCAAAATACAGACATTTCAGCAGACAGCGTAGCGATTGAAGAAACAAACTTCGAGGTGGCGGGACCCACCAGACCCAGCCGCAGGTGTACCTACAGCTGGCCCGGGGCTATAAATCAGGCACTCCAACTCATTTGAAAAGAGATATTTTAATTTTCAAAATTTTTAGAGAGAGAAATTTGAAAGTTAGAGAGAGAAAAAGTTTAGATCTTGCAACTAAACACTGTAAATCTCAGTTCTAAACTTTTCTATACATATAAATCTTGTTATATCAACTTTCTACCGATTGAAATCAAGGTCTTGGAAGTGAATAGCCCTCCTTTGTGCAGATCTCTTGTAAATACGTAAGATCTTCTCAGATTTGTGCTCATTTACTACTTTTAATATATATATATATATATATATATATAAGTGATATATATATATATATATATATATATATATATATATACTACTTGGTTGTTCATAGATCTAGCTTTTTACCAATTATTTTGAGTATATAGTTAGTATTTGTAATGTTTTGACTAGATCTAGCCCGATCTAGCATTTAGCCGATTCAAAAGCTTCATGGCTTGAACCATTAAGCTAGATAGGCTTAGATCTAGGTAGATCTAGTTTATTTTTAAGTTTTTGTAAATATTTGGCTACCCTGTGCTACCTAGATCAGTATCTAGTGGGAGCTGAAAGCCTAACTAATCGCGCGCAAGGATTTAATCAATAGTCACTTGCTCAGCGGAGTTAGGAGATATATGTATATATTATATTTAAATATAGATCGTGCAAGCTTTTAAATGATATCATGCGAGCCTAGGAACTATAGGGTCGAAGATTCAATCAATGGATTTAAACCCAATTTTTGTGATGGACTTGTTTAAGTTGTATTATCAGCTTACAATCCATTGTACATGTAATCTTGGGCCTTAAAACAATATTCGGATTTAAGGGCACGTAATAGTGAAATCGTGGTTGTAGGTACTCGGGCTTGCTTAGATGGCTTTCGTGACCACAAGGAGCCCGACCCTTTTAGTTAATAGTTTCAATTTTGTCATTAAGGATGCTTCGCATCTCGAATAAAATCAAATGAAGTCGCTCCTAGTTAAAATTGAAAGTATTAAAGGGTCTCGATTCCTATTTGGCGAAGGGTTTGAAAAAAATCATCTTTTCAAAACATCATTTTCATATGCTTTGTTTAAAAATAAACTTCTATTTAAATCAAACCCTTTGTACATAGGTCCAAAGAGGCGCAACACTACTTTCAAAATAAAGCACTTAGCATCTTTTCAAAACTAAAGCTTCTTACACACACTCTTCATACTTAATGAAACAACCAGGTCAAATCTCGAGTCCAAAACAAATCTCGGGTCAAATCCCAAGTCCGAATCGAATCAAATCCATCCAAATAAGGCCCTTAAACCACTGGCCCAATAGTATCTTCTTGGGTCATCGTAGCCCACCACAGGCTCACCCAAAAGGTCATGACTTGAAGGTACTATTGGTAGTAACTTATTTACTTATATGCAGACAATTTTTTTTCCTATCTTTCGATGTAGGACTAGGGTGTTACAAACTCCCCCACTTAAATTTCTGACGTCCCCGTCAGAACCGATCACAAACACGGGCCCAAATATCTTTACCTCTCTAGCCATTATGGGATAATACTGGCTGGCTTCGTGTCCCCACCTCCGGCAACCCGATCGGATGACCTGACCCGAGCATTCAAGAGTCGGTTCTGATACCATATGAAACAACTCGGGTCAAATCCCGAGTCCGGAACAAATCTTGGGTCAAATCCCAAGTCTGAATCGAATCAAATCCATCCAAATAAGGCCCTTAAACCACTGGCCCAATAGTATCTTCTTGGGTCATCGTAGCCCACCACAGGCTCACCCAAAAGGTCATGACTTGAAGGTACTATTGGTAGTAACTTAGTTACTTATATGCAGACAAATTTTTCCCCTATCTTTCGATGTGGGATTGGGGTGTTACAAAAAGAATGAAAAATTCGCGATAACCGTGTTTTACAGAAATTGGAGGGTGCCTAACACCTTCCCCTCGCTTAAACAAGCGCCCAAAATCTATGAATCTTGGGTTCCAGACCAATTAAACGAAGTCACATATTTAGCCATATTGCGAAAACCTTTAAAAACCCGGATGAGTTGATACATCCATTTAAACTTATATCAACTGGAAACTCTGTCTAATTCGGCCCAATTGTATAAAAATTATTTTTTTTTTCAAAATCGTCGACATTTATGTCGATCCTTTCCTAAAACTCACCCTATTAAATAAAACAACCTAGCGGAATAAAAAAATAACAAAGGGTAGAGACCTTAAAAAAGCGGGATCCCCCTGGCGTTGACAAGTAGAGACTCTGTTGGGGAAGTTAGAGAGCTTAAGTCACATTTCAGTCTTTTAAATTCCCTTTTATCTGTATGTGTGTGATGAATGTTTTCTTTACAATGCTTGTACGTAATGAATGCTTATTTATAATACTTTATATTAGTGCTTCGCACAATGTCATCATATTGCATATAGTAAGGAACGATAAATGTATGTGAATGTATGTTGTATGATTCCTCCACCAGGAGGCGAACCCGTCGGTGACTGATTATTGGACTAAAGAGGAGAATAATCCCACGAGGCTCAGGAAAGGTACCACTCAAATCCGCTCCAAGCGAAAGATTGGATTTATTCCCATTGAGTAGGTTATGAAGATGTGGGAACCTTCATGGAGAAAAGCCCATAAGAGTAACCCTTAAGATAGGTCAGCCTCTGATAAACCCAACGCGAATGGAAGTCTCTTCATACCCTATCTATTTTAATTCCTATCAAATATCAAATGTTAGTTCTTGTCAAATATCAAATGTCAATTTACTCTATCATCAAAACAACTGACCATTGTTTTACAGGAAAAGATTAAAAAAATAACATAAAACTAACGCATTGCATGTTATGCATTCAAATCCCTTCGATGGATATCAAAATTGAAGTACTTATCCTTTTGTAGGCAAGATTGGTCCAATTACCCGATCAAAAGCTAGAAAGGCACAAAGCCCATCCACAAACATGGCTACAAGTGCCCCCACCTGACTCTGTCCCTATATCTCAAGAAGAATTCGAGGAGCTTAGAAAGCAGATGACAGAGGTGGCTAACCTACTAAAGGATCAGTGTAAAATCACTCAGGCCCAAAAGATGCTAACTCAACCAGAGTCCTCCGCGTAATGGGGCAGTTAAAGTTATGACAAAAAGGTAGAAACGTAGATACATGAACCCCACTCCAGTGAGGGAACCACCAACAAAACTCCTGAAATCACCAATCTTAATGATGATCGAGAAACTGGGGATATAAGAAAGAAGATCCAACAAATGGTGGAGACCATCCGGTCGATAAAAGGGATATGAACATATGGGAGTGTCAACTATTCAGATCTCTGCATATTCCCAGGGGATCGATATTCGAAAAATACAACGGATTAGGAGACCCTTATACCCATATGAAGGTATACATTGGAGAACTCAGATCCTATACAGAGGACGAGAATTTAAGAATGCATCTATTCTAGAAAAGTCTAACTAGAGAGGCTAGGGCATGGTATGCCTGTAACGCCCCCAAATCCGGTCTATCTTCAAACCCGACTTTGGTGCATTACTTGTACTTCTCATTCCATACATACATTATTATATCATTAAGAATAAAAATATATCTCTTCAAATCCCAGATTCTATTACCTTTAAATCTTCATACATTACAAATAATAATATTTATATTATTATTTACTTCTTTACAAGTGTAACTTTCATCCGCCACAAAACATACTTAATAGTTTAATAAATTATTCTACAAGTCTCGGCTTGATCTTTACGCTTATCCATACAATGAATAGCGCTCCTGATACTTTCAATCATAGCACCTTACAATGGCATCCTTCAGCTTGATCTTCACAGGCTTCTTTAATTCTTCTTACTCTTATTGCTGAAATTGTTTTTATTTTAAGCAAGTGTGAGCATTCAATTGCTTAGTAAGTCATAGCAGTTGAATCACAACAATATCAAGAATCACATATTCTTTTAAAAACTTCAATAGCTGAACAAAGGTTATGAAGCAGCTCGAATAACAGGAATAAACTTTGATTCCTATCATTTTAAAACATTTATCACGTTTATATTGACATAACCTCAATTCTTACCATATTTTCATTTACATTTTGTTTAGCTAAAATCATTAGCACAGACTTAACATTAACAATTCATGAATAAACAAAACTCTTTCACATAAACAGTTCAATCATAGAACAATTCATCTCATAGAAACATATAAGTGTTGAAAAAAGGTGGCACAAGGCCTCATGCATACTAACACCTTGTACAAACATAACACATTTGCACATAGGTAAAACTTTTTGAACTTCAATATCTGAGTAAGTTTAAGAAACTAACATTCATTTAAGAATATGAATGAAGTTAGGAAACTTGCATTAAGGCCTGCATACTACTTACAGTTTACGCTATACTATTCTTAGAAATCCCTATATATCACATAAGGATAACACATACCAATTAGTCATATATTTGACTTACACATTAGTTTAAAATAACTTTAGTTCTAATGGTTCGCGTCTTATAACTTAATTTCACGCAACCAACTTTCCCCATCGTCTTTCGTTGTTATAACATACAAAGATGTCTTATTTCTTACAATCATCTTTTATGATAGATTCACATTACGTTTCCCTTATTTCTAGGTCAACTTGTCCGAAGCATCACAACTATATTGTTCATTAAGTCAATTATCATTCCTTATGGCTTTTTGACAAATAAATGTCATATCTCAGGATTACCTCTTTAACATCTAAGTCATACAATCTTTTGTATGTCAAGAGCGAACATTCAATGTTAAAACTATGCATTCATAGCTTTTAAGCATTTTTCAAATCTCCATTTCATATCTTACCACGTCCGGTTTATTTATCTCGAAATGTTATTCAAGTTATAATCATTAACTCGTCTTTTCAACGTTTACATGCCATTCATTACTCTTCATTATCTCACATTTAAACTATACACGGTGTGTAGGTTAAGTACGTTTAACTTATGAGTACGCTAAACGTCGTCATCGGTTTAAGCGTTTTACGTTTACATTACTCTTCCTTCTAACATTCCTTATCCGATTCAAATTCTGCCCATTCGGTAATCTCTTTACCGTTCGTTACAGTTTTATTGATAATTATATATCATGCTTTACTAACATTCATCAGCGTCTAAGTTATACAACCAATGTACACTTAGAATGTTCGTTCTACGAGAATATGGTTCACAAACATCGTTTACGTACTTTGCATTCACATTGCTCATTTTTTAAATTTTCATTTTACCTTTACTTAAGGTTTTATCACTTAAAATAGTGATCCATTACATGAACATTACGTTCATTATCATCTTTTAATGTCTAAGTCATACAGTTCATTGTATGTTAAGACTGATCGTCTGACGCAAATACTTTGCATTTATTGTTTTATAACCTTAAATCAACGTTTAATTATTAAACTTAAGATTTTAATCATCAATTAAAATGTTACATTGGTTGAATATTACTTTCATACTTGCCCCTTAATTATCACCCAAAAAGTTGGATAATAAAAAGCTTCTGTTAGAAAAAAAAATCTTAACGGCGTTGTGGTGCCTCTTTCTTCACCAAATGGGGTGTTGCGGTGCCATACTGCAACACTTGGCACCCTGAACTGGCGCTGCAGCGCCAGCTTTCTAGGCAAAAGTGGTGATTAACCTGCGAATTTTAAATAAATAATATTAATATTGAGAATAATGATTGTTTGAATATTCATTTGAATATAAATATATATAGTGATGGCATGAGATGAAGTAATTCATTTAATTGAATAAGCATATGATAGTTGAGTAATGTGGTAGAAGTGATGAGAAACTTAAGTTAAGCTTATGAAATTATGCCTAGGGTGACAAAGTTGTGAAATAAGAAAGTTAATAATTAAATTAATGACGAAATGAATGAAATTCGTACTAGTAATGAGTAAATAATTTCATAATGTGAAAGACTAATTTCTATTATTATTCATTAATCATCGTGAGCAATAGCATGTAAGGTGTAATCTTATATGATAAAGTTTCTTCATTCAATATAAAATGAGATGTGACATTAGAACGTGAATAATTATTATATAAGACTATATGATAAAAGTAATATTTTAATTATATAATTTGTTAAGTTATATGAAAGAACCTTGTTGTGACATCATGATGGAGAAATTAAAGGTGTATTTTAAACATATGACATAAATTAACTTTGATTAAATAAATATTTATTATTAAATGTTTATTTCAAATATTATGTAGAATTGGAATAATAAGGTTATGGAAAATGATGTGGTATTAGTACTCAACTAAATTATAGGAAATTGTTATTTTCACAACAAAAGTGTCGCTATAGATTTTATAGAGACGTTTTTCACCATCGCTACACCTATAACGACACTTTTGTTGTGGAAATAACAAAAAGTGTTGTGGATTTAACAATTTCTAAATTATATTCTAGTCTAATGTAGATATTCTTTGAATTGACCAGATGTACACGAATGATATGGTTATGTGTATTTGTACTCTTTACTTATCACAATGTAATAATACCAACTCATTAATATTCATTTGTGAGCCAAAAGGGAAATAACCTTAGTGCAACTAGTGACCATTTTAACTAATGTAAAAGTTAAATAGCCTTGTCCCAAAATCATTGTCACATTCTAAGTCTCAGTCATGTTTTATCAAAAGCCTATGGCTCTATGTTGCTGAAAACCAGATGGAGATGATGTCTATGGGAATGGAAGAAGATGGAGTTGGTGAAGCTTTTCACCAACTTCTTGTTACACAATGATTTCTTCTATCTAGCATTGATATAATCCTTAGGGCCAAACCCCCAATTGGAGAATAATCTCTCTATAAATAGAAGTCCCTCCTCTCAAATTTGAGTTGTTGATTTCTCTGTGAGGTTCTAATTGGAGTGTTAATATTGTTGAGTAATCTGCAAATTGAAGCAAGATTTAGCATTTCAACTTCAAGAAGGTAATGTCCATTTACATGTTCTTAAATTTAAGTTTTGCAAGTTCTTAGGAATATGCTAGAATACTTGTTGTTTGAGTCAAAAATTTGATGGTTGAAGTATGATGTAATCTGTAAATTGATGCTAGACGTTGTTAATATGGTTGAATACAAAATCAATGAAAGTTAAAGGAGTAATTTGGTCAAGAAACAAATCTGGGATGAAGAGAATCGCTAAATATGTTGGACTTTGGAAAAATTACATAAACTTTGAATTTGATTGTTTACGTGATCGCTAAATATGTTTAGGGATGTTTGGTAGTAAGTTTATGGAGTTTATATCAATTGGGTAACCTTAAATTGTTGTTTGTATAAAATTTGGGGTGTTGATTCGCAGTAGGGTAGTTAGGAGTTTAACTGCAGTAGCCAAGTCTGGGAATGCCGACCCGACAGGGGTTCCTGCAACATAAAAGTCCCGTCTTGGCGGGGGGTTGGGCAGTGAATTAGATTCCTATTTTTGCTGTTCAACACAAGGAATCTTAATTTAACCGAACTTAACCCAAGGAACATAAATAATCTTTAAACATGTATCAATATGTATGGTAAGTTGTTTTAGTAGGTTGGGAGTTTGCGGAGGGGTTAGATAAGAGTCACGAAAGGAGAACCAGTATGAAGGATTGGTCATAATCCCCAAAGACTGGAGCTTTTTTTGAAGAGCTGGATTCAATTGACTTCGGGTTCGGAGATGGCGTCTTGACTTCGGGATATGTCTTAAGATTCAGAGATGGCATCTTGACTTTGGGAGATGTCTTCGGATTCGGAGATCGCATCATGACTTCGGATTTGGAGATAGCGTCTTGGCTTCAGGAGATGTCTTCGGGTTCGAAGATATCGTCATGGCTTTGGAAAAGGCTGGATTAATTAATAAATATTATTATTGTGACACCCCACATCCAGGTACTCGAGTTTCCCACAGATTTTGTGCTCATTCACCAAAATAAATAACATCTATCTACCCATAGTAAAGATAACAATAAAATTTAAATAAAAATCCTCCCATTAAAGGGTTACAACAACTTAAATAAATAAATCCCAGGTTATCTAACCTTAATACATCAAATGCGGAACATCATAAACAAATAAGTCTTAAACATCACGTAATAAGTCTCAACATAATCATTCTCAAATACTAAATAAGTCTTCATCATTCGCTTGCTTTGCCCTTGCCCTTACTTGTGAATGGCTCATCAACTTTCTCAATCTTAGTTACAATGTTATTATGCAAGAGCTAGCAACAGTTGCCCACAAGTTTAACAATAATAATAAAATGAGAATAATCAATGGATACTGAACAAAAGAAAGCTCAGCTATTGAATCAAGATTAGAACATGAATCAAAAGTACATCTGAGGGTCACAAGACCATGAACTATGTCCTAGGTTATTAAGTATTTCTACTTTAAACCTTTAACAGTCGTAAGACTATATGGACCTTGCTTTTCATACTTAAGGGGATCAGCCCTTAGTACCATGTATGTGCACAACATCTTCACGCTATCGCATAATATAATCTCCCATAACAGGGTTGTTCATCTCAACTTTGACGTTAGAGTCTGCACTAAAGGAAGTTTAGTTTGGATTAGCTTCAAGGGTAATTTAGAGTTCAATAATCATCAACTAAGGATTAGTTGAATCAATAAGGAATCACAATTTATTCAAGGTTTCAATGCAATATCAAAATCAATAATCAAATCAAAGATTGAATCTCAACTCTATATAATTGACTGAAAAGATTGGATCTCAATTCTACACAATTGAATGAACTTTGTACAATAGAAGTAATACTTCAAAAGAATTAGAACATTTCATTTGGAATCATAAACTTAAATAATTAAGCTTTGAACATTTCAAAATAAGAATACGAAACTTGCTCAATAATAATAAGATTTAAGAACTTGCTCAATATAAGAATAGGGTTTGGAAACTTGCCTCGTACGTAGGCTAAACGATTACTACTCACATTCACCACAAGTCCTACAAACATACAATATGTATTCACGATATTCATTAGTTACATTAATACTAACCTTATAGGTTTAGTTCCCTATTTTAATACAACTTGTTAACTTGGTTTAAATTCTGCTCATTACCATCATTCACATATACATGACTGAAATCTCAAATCTTAAGTTTAAACAACATCATATAATCTCATGGATATCATTTTTTTAACATGGTTTAACCAATTACAAAACATAGCAGTTATAAGGTCACAAGACCTTTTTTAATTTATTTTTATAATTCTCTTATTACATGGTCCATTAGTCACACTTTCACTTAATAATTTAATATAAACTCAACTTTATTTAACAAATCATTACCCTTCTAATTTAATTACTTAATTAAATTAGAATATTTTCATCCTCTCACTATTATTACACTCGAATAAATTATTCCATAATAGTTTCCATCGAATATTTATTTCATTCAATAAATATTTCAACTAAAATATTCATTTTATTTGATAAATATTTTAATTATTATTATTTTTTATTTTTCCTTTTTTTTTGCCCGCCATAGCGGAGTAATTTAGCTTGGTAACGCCCGCCGGGGCGGGGTTACCCAGATTCAGTTTCTGCAGTTCGCGAAGAACACAGAACAGGGCCAATTTAGGCCAAAATTTTACATAAACAACGAATTCAGTTTCACTCATATGTTCTGAACTTAACAGAAACATTTAATGATATTCCTAGCATACTTTTAACATCTTAAGTCACATAAACAACAAAATTTAAAGCCACATTTTCAATGTTTTTGTGAAAAACTCTATTTTTTGACATTCTTAACGAAATCGACCACTACGAACTCATTTTTCAACCAAATCAATCCATACAAGTTTCGTTCTTTTCGGTTTTACATATATAAACATAATCAATTATCAATTTACCGTTTAACATACAGTTAAGGCACCGATTTTTGTACTTATGGGCCACATTCAAACATTATTTCTCTGTAACCTTCAATATTCCAACTTAATCTTAATTGCATGGATTAATTACTCTAAAATTGTTTATAAACATCAAATAGCATATTATACATGCATATTAACAATTACAAACAGCTTCTCAACAATTTGGCCATAAAAATTCAATTACAGAGAACTAAAATAATATTTTTACTAGAAACTAAAAACTCAGATTTTAAGCATGATTTCATGGATTTAATTATTCTAAATCCCATACAAGTCATGTAAAACATTTTATAAACATATATAACATCATATATTTAACAATCATTCATAAAATTCAAATACATGAAGTTAAAAATTAATTTCATGAAGAACTTTTAAGAACATAATTTAAAAACTTAAGATTAAGGGATTACCCTTGATTTCTCTGTTAAAATAGTAGGAAGCCCTCCTATGATTCTGTACACCTTCTTCCTCGAACCTAATTTCTCTCAAGTTCTCTCTTTTCTCTATGTGATTCCTCTAACTTAGGTTTTAGGAATTACGTAAAAAAAAATAAGGTTGATACATGATATAACGCGCATAATATAACCGGTGCGTACATGGGTAGCAGTTAAGCGCATTATGGCCTTAACTGCTCCCCATGTCCTCAAGACCATGTTTGGTTTGTTCCAATTCAACTCCTTTTCCCATTATTTTAATTAACTTGTTTATTATATATTTTATTTGTCACACTTTAATTAATCAAATAATATTATTTAAATTTAATTAAATAAAAGGCAATATTACTTATTAAATCACATCATCACATAATTAAAATTCTCATTTATTATTTATAACAAATCAATAAATCTCTAATTAAATAGAACAACATTAAAATTATTTAACAAATCATTTAATTTAATTATCTCAATTACATTCTCACTTTGATCTATAAAATTATTCCACATTAATTTAATTAATGTGACACACTTAATTAAATTAATCTACCACAACTCCATCAAATATTTATTTAACTCAATAAATAAATTAACAAAATATTTATTTAATTCAATAAATATTTAAAAATTAATTACAAAGGTCTCGTTCGTCACAATTAACTAGGTATAAACTACTCACGCATGAACTAAAATGAGTTTCTAAGTAGAGAGTTATACTAGCTACGTGCAAATAAATCCAATACATGTAAGCATGCGTAGAAATGGTTGTTTATCATTGTTACGTGGTTTATTGAATACTATGATTAATCTTTGACATAATGAACTTTATTAACTTGTAAAATAGAAATTTTATGAGTAAAACTAACAATTGTTGAAAGTAAATAGAAAAGACCAAACCTAGTTTAAAAGTTCCTTAACATGTATGTGTGAAACGACTTGAACTAGAATACGTGACTTAAGTAATATTTCAAGTATACAAACATGAGATGAGTATATGGGACTAACATTTGCTAAAATGTTTCTAGGGTTTTCAAAAGTAAAAAAAAAATGGATTATACATCTATGAGTTTTAATGTGTATAGAATACATGGATAGAAATATGTGTGATAAATGCATGTTGATATATATGTCAAAGTGTGTATGACTAATGAATACCTATACGTACATAAATAGGATAATATAGTTCATTGGGGTGATTTATGCTATAAGTGGTAATCAACACAAAAGGCAAGTCTCTAACCTTAAACTTCCTACGTTATTGCAAGTTCCCTAACTTCTTTCTTATAATTGAATGCAAGTATATAGACCTTATTTCTTATTGTGAAACTTCGAGTTATTGTTATATCAAACATACTTATATTGAACAAATATCAACATTCGTATGATTATTATTCCTAATCGGAAATTTATTTTGGTATCTTGATTCATGATTTCAAGAATTGAACTTATTGTTCATAAAGGTTGTCTAAGCTATTTGATTTGGCTAGATTAATATCGTGTGTTAGAAAGTTATCCAAACCAATTGACTTGGTGCATACTCTTATTAATCTACTGAGATGAACAACCCTAATTGCAGGGGAAATTATATAACTGTCGGGAAATCGATGTGCGCACCTACTAGCATGTTTAAATGTTATGCATAATCTAGGGTACTTTAGGCTGATTACCTGTTGTACTCATTTATATTGGATTTTCAGTACAATACTGTTAAGAGAATTGTTAAATCCACAACACTTTTTGTTATTTCCACAATAAAAGTGTCGCTGTAGATGTATAGTGACGGTGAAAACTGTAGCTATAGGATCTATAGCGACACTTTTGTTGTGAAAATAACAATTTCTGTTACGAATTTAATAGTTCCCTTCTGTTAATTCTAGCAAGAGTTCTTAGTCCCTAGTGGATGCTCAGTGCTCATTCTTATTGAATCTTGAAATGATTAAACCTTTGAATATTGTCAATATCCGCAGTCTATAATGACACTTATTGAGAACTATTGATACTTCTTGTTATTCTTGAACTATCATTTACTGTTATACCTTTGAGATTCAAACTTTATAACTGTTTATTCTTATTGCTATATTACTTGTTGGGCAAACTTGTTGCTCATTCTTGCTTCCCTAAAAACCTTATAGTTAAGACAGAGCAACGCAGTACTTCAGGAAAAGACAAAGGAAAGGGCAAGGCTACGAATTAGCTTAATCCTTTAAGTGTAGGAGAATTATTCTTATTAATATGATTATAATTATGTATTAAGGGATGATTAAATTATGTTTAAGTCATGTTCAATTTATATTACTGGAATGTTGTAGTAACGGTCACAAGACCTTGGGACGCGAATAAATATATTATTTCAATGTAAATTATTATATTATTCCGTTGTTGATGATTTTAGTATGATATTAGAATTAGCACGTGATGCACCAGAATTGAGATACGAGTGTCTGAATTTGGGGGCGTCACAAGTTGGTATCAAAGAATTAGGTTATAAACCTTAGGAGCGAGAATCCTTAGACTATAACCTTAAAGGAATCCAGAGAACAATAGGAGATAAAACTCATTTAGCTTTCTTAGAGATTTAGTTGCATTATGAAATATATTTTCATTACATACAATGAATTTATGTTTTATTTAACATTCTAATGGAGTTGTTGTTTGTTGTCTTATGTTTGTGGTTGTAGGATGTCAGACTTGGGAGGACCCAGTAGAGTGGTAGAGGAGGAATTACGTGACATACACGTTGTGTATGAGGCACCATTGATAGCTGAGCCTTTAAGACCCCATCTTTTATGAATAAAGAATAATTTTCTCGAAATATATTTTTAAATATTATGGTGTAGATTTGATATAATGTTATAGTTGTGGGTAATATTTACAAATTTTGCAAAGTAAGCAAGTGGTTGTATAATATTCGATTGGTCAGTGAATATTCGTTTTAACAGGGAATATTCGTACGACGGAACAATCATTGGTGGACCTCACAATGGAAGTATTGTCGTAGTTAGAAAATGACAAAATTATCTTTCTATAAAAATAACGGCGGAGGTGTTATCGTTAAAACTGTTGAACTACCCGGTAGTAAAAGTACAGTAATACGCGTGGTTGCATAGTAGCACACGGTATTGATTATTGATGCTTACGTGAGAAGTCACTCAGTTATACTCAATTATTGCTACATTAATTACTGCATCATATCTCTCATATTATTGATTCAATTATTGTACAGTATCATTTGCATCATATGATATATTATTAAATCAATAATTGAGATGGCAAAGTTATTTATAATATTATTTGCAATATTGACAGTGTCTAGAAGTTCTGTCAAGGAGAGGTTTGGTCACCTAATTCACGCCAATAAGGAGAAATTCTTATCAGAAAGTCCCCCTCTTTCCTGGGAACGACCTGGTTGTTAAATATTGTGAATTATAATGTTAATGATGAATAAGTTCGTGTTGATTAAAGATGAATTTTATGGTTCCATTGTGTTGGAATTATTTGTGTTCGTGGAAATCATCATTTATTTCGATAATAATTTATGTCTGGAGGCTATATTGACCAATCGGGTATTCGAGGCACTTTTCGTGTCGAAGTACTATTCACGAGTTACTATTCACGAGTTACTACTCACGGGGTACTATTCACCCGTAAGATATATTTTTTTTCGATCCAAATCATTTTTGGGTACAATATTATTACATGAGGAGATGTGCTAATTTTTCATACCGTTGGTTAAAGATATAATAGTAAATTAATATGGACCGCTGGTTTAAAGTTTTAATAGTAAATCAGTATGGACCGTTGCTTTAAGTTTTAATAGTAAACCAATATGGATAGTCCGTTTAAAATTAAATCAATCTGGATCGTTCATGAATTAGTTACTATTCAGTCCATTCTCCTATAAATAGAAGCTCATTCCTTCATTATTTCTTACGAATTCACTGAAACTCTACGGAGAAAAACTATAGAGAGAAAGAAGAAAAGTATTCTGCTACTTCACTACTTCAGTATTCAGTTTTTCTAAGGTAGGAAATATTATTTGTTGTACTCATAAGGGGTATTCTTTCTTTCGTATTCATAAAGAGAACTTTTGTTATTCCGTTCTTATTATTCTGTTGGAATAACCTGTTTATTCGAAGTACCGCATACATGGTGAAATTCTTCTAATATTCCGTTCTTTATCATTCTGTCAAAATA
The DNA here is from genome assembly GCA_020205505.1 of Panax japonicus. Classification (NCBI taxonomy): domain Eukaryota; kingdom Viridiplantae; phylum Streptophyta; class Magnoliopsida; order Apiales; family Araliaceae; genus Panax; species Panax japonicus. The sequence goes on along the minus strand of CM035107.1, from coordinate 69,823,338 downwards.
TCCTGTCTGTGCGTTTACGCCGGACCTGGTTCCATTATTTATTATTCCGTCGGAATATCCTGTCTGAGCGTTTACGCCGGACCTGGTTCCATTATTTATTATTCTGTTAGGAATAATCAGTCTGTACAGTCTATCGCACGCATAGTGAATCCTTCTGTTATTCCATTCTTTATTATTCTATTGGAATTAACTGTTTATATGGATTACCATATGCATGGTTAATAATCATTCGTATTCATTCCTTATTAAATTGTGGAAATGATCTGTCTACGTGGATTACCGCATGGCGGACGAAAATCCATTTGCAGTTTCATATATTCTATTATACTCAGTTGGTTAAAGCTTTGGCTTCTATACTCCATGAAATTAGTGGAATATCCTTGATATTTGCGCTTCATCCAGTATTTTTTCATGAAAATATTCTTCTGAGCATTCTTGAATTTTACTTCACAAAGCAGTATCAAGTTGACAATTTGGACGTTATTGAGTTCAGGATAAATTAACTTATAAATCTTTAAAATTTATTCTTGAACCTGTTTTATTGAATTGTCATCATCCTCATACTTAAATTATGTTGAAAGTCATCTTTGGCTTAAATTCATAGATGGACTTGGTAAGATTATGACCAGGGATTATTCGGTATAATCATGATCGTAATGTGACGAATGATGTGGTAAAAGTCCTCATTGACCTATAGTTCATTGGTGGATAGTTGTTGGTATGATTATTACCAAGGATTATTCGGTATAGTCATGACCATTGATGATTACATGAATATCCTTGGTCGTGGAGTAGGGATGATTTGATTTTATTTATTAAGCTGAGTCTCAGCGATAAAGTTGATGAAAAACTTTTTAAATCATAGAAGACAATAGATTTTATACTTTTCTTGACTCTTCTAATGGATTGCTTATTCCTCTGCAGTTTTTGATCTAAAACTTGTTGTCTATTATATTCTATCAGTTGTTATACTATTGAAGGCTATTGATAATTTATTCTGCATTATCTTAGTCATAATATTTCTTACTGGGCTAGTTGAGCTCACCCTTTCTTTCACTTATCTCTTGAGGAAATGAGAACGTAGCTGGGACTAGTCGGGGAACAGAGTGATGGTCCTAGATGGTGCATTAGTAGTCCTCACTATTCTGTGAAATAGTGTGATAATAAATATATGAGGACTCCATTGAGTGTGGATATTGTCTAGATGATAATATTTATATTAAAACTCACAGCCTATGTTTGATCGTATTTTACACGACTGTTGTATATTTAAGGTTGTATTTGTATTGAGTACCTTGTATCTGGTGACCCAAGATGGATGATGTATACCTGTTTTGGGGGCGTCACAGTTGGTATCAAAGCTTAGGGATATGATCCCTGGCTGAGATGTGAGATAAGAACTAGGAGGGGAGATATGGGGAATTCCTTCGCTAGTATGACCTACCTAAGTTTATTTGGTATTTAACTAGTTGGTCAGAGTATAGGGATAATATGTGATATATTAATTAACCCTTGTTTTGTGGCAGTATTGGAAAATGGTATCTGAAAATGTTGAGATAAGCAATGAAGCACATGAGATCGTGGAGTCACCACAAATTAATACCCAGGATAATGTGCAACAGGAAGACAATAATCCTCAGGTGAACAACAACACCGACCAAATGGCGAACGACGGAATGTTTAGGAGCTTTCTGCAATTCGTACAACATCAGTCAAAAGAAACTCCTGTCCAAAATGTAGGTGAAAACACTGGAAACTCTCAGACGGTCACCGCTAAACAGTTCAAGGAGCTGGGACCACCGGAGTTTATTGGATAGCCAAAACCACTTAAGGCGAATGCATGGATAAAGCAGATCACCAAGATATTTTATGTCTTGGGATGCTCCGAGGAGCAAAAGGTTTTGTTTGCCACTTTTATGTTGCGAGGAGAGGAAGATTACTGGTGGGAATTAGTAAAGTGTACTCAACCTACCGCACTGAAGATGTCTTAGGAGAAGTTCCAAGAACTATTCAATGACAAGTACTTTCCCGAAAGTATTCGTCGCATTAAAGAGGTTTGCCGAGTTGTCGTGGTTTGCATCCCACCTGGTTGATAATGAGAAGAGAATGACGCGAATATTTTTAAGAGGTTTAAAACCGGATATACGTCAATATCTTATATCTCATAAACTGTGTTTGTATTCAGATGATATAAATAGGGCTTAGTTATTGGAGCGCGATAACAGGTCAACGCAACCAAGAGAAAGCAGCCGACAGAATGAAAATAAAAGTGGTAACAGTCATCGAAGCGGTGACAACAAACGTGGAGGGAATCAGCATGCCAGAAATGGTAACCACTTCAGTGGTAATCATGGCCAAGACAATAAAAGTGGGAGTTTCAAGAAGAGGAGATTTAGTAATGATAGAAGGACGTCAGCACCAGCACCTGTTGTTAAGGAAGGAGAACGACCGCCGTTCGTATATTATAAATGCGGAGGGGAGGGACACATCAGTCCAAACTGTACGCAGCAGTCCAAAGCATGTTATAATTGTAGAAGAGAAGGTCACCTAGCCCGATTTTGTCGTGCACCGAAGTCAAGTCCAACTGGGATGGAGGCATCAAAGTCCGTCTTAGATAAGACAAAACCGGTAGTTCAAGGGAGAGCGTTTGTTGTAACCTCCCAGAAAGCAAGGAACCCGAACGAGGTCATCACGGGTAAGCTTATCATAAACTCTAGTGAAGTATATACCTTATTTGATACCGGTTCTACCCATTCTTTTATTTCTCCTACTTGCACTCAACGTTTAAATTTGACTCAGGAGAAATTGGACTTTTACTTATCGGTTAAAACTCATTTGGGAGAAACCTTCATTACATCCACGGTTTATAAGTCTTGTTTGATTCAAATAGGTAACCGCACATTACTTGTCGATCTTATTTCTTTAAAAATGCTTGCGTTTGATGTAATTCTAGGGATTGATTGGTTAACTACTCATCATGAAAAAATTGATTATTTTCGTAAGGTTGTTAGTTTTTATATTCCTAATCAACCTATTATGAGAATTCAAGCGACCAAACCATTAAAATCAATCATGGTCATTTCAAACCATTAAGCTATTCGTTTATTGAAAAATGGATGTCAAACTTTCTTAGCTCATATTACAGATTTAAACAAAAATACGTCAGTTTTGAATGATAATTCTATTGTTAATAAATTTCCTGACATATTCCCCGAAGAACTTCCTGGCCTACCCCCAGAGCGTGAAATTGAATTTTGTATCGACCTTGAACCTGGTACAAAACCCATTTCCAAAGCCCCATATTGAATGGCTCCTATTAAACTTCAGGAGTTAAAGACCTAATTATAGGAATTGTTAGACATTGGTTTAATTCGTCCTAGTACGTCTCCATGGGGTGCTCCTGTTCTATTCGTGAAGAAGAAAGATGGGAGAATGCAACTTTGTATTGACTATCGAGAATTGAACCATGTCACCATCAAGAATAGGTATCCGTTACCTCGCATTGATGACCTGTTTGACCAGTTACAAGGAGCACAATTCTTTTTAAAGATTGATCTTCGTTCTGGATATCATCAGCTGAAGGTTAAAACTGAGGATATTCCAAAGATTGCCTTCAGAACTCGGTACGAGCATTATGAATTCTTGATCATGTCTTTTGGATTGACTAATGCTCCTGCTGCCTTCATGGATATGATGAACCGAGTATTCAAGGAATATTTGGATCACTTTGTGGTTGTCTTTATTGATGATATTCTCATATATTCCAAAAGCCGTGATGATCATGAGCAACACTTGAGGCTGATACTCCAAAAGCTTCGCGAAAACAAGCTTTATGCCAAGTTAATGAAATGTGAGTTATGGCTTGAGGAAGTTGCATTCCTTGGGCATGTGATATCAAATCATGGAATATCTGTTGACCCAGTAAAGATTGAAGCAATTCAAAGCTGGGAACAACCAAAGTCAGTGACCGAAGTACGTAGCTTTCTCGGCTTAACTGGTTATTATCGGAGATTCGTGGAAGGATTTTCTCGAATCACTACTCCATTAACTCAGCTGACTCGAAAAGATACAAAGTTCGGTTGGAGCGAGGAATGTGAGAAGAGTTTTCAAGAACTCAAGGGAAGACTCATTTCAGCACCTGTTCTGACAATACCATCTGGCTCAGAGGGATTTGTCATCTACAGTGATGCTTCGGGCAAAGGGTTAGGATGTGTTCTCATGCAACATGGGAAAATCATAGCATATGCCTCTCGGCAACTCAAAGAATATGAGAGAAATTATCCTACTCATGATCTAGAGTTGGTAGCTGTTGTCTTTGCACTTAAGATTTGGAGGCATTACCTGTATGGAGAGAAGGCTGAAATCTATACGGATCATAAAAGCCTCAAATATTTCTTCACCCAAAAGGAACTCAATATGCGGCAATGACGTTGTCTTGAACTGTTGAAAGATTATGATCATACCATTCAATACCATCCTAGTAAAGCGAACGTAGTAGCTGACGCATTGAGTAGAAGATCATATACGGGTACGATTGTAATATTGTCAACACAAAGGCCCATTTTATATGTCTTATAAAGGATGGAGATAGAGTTAAAGACTCCAGGGACCCATTTGATGATGGCGAATATATGAGTAGAACCGCCTTTAATCGATAAAGTTAAAGCTGCTCAAGCTACAGACCTAGAGCTGATATTTATGAGGAAGAAAGTGCAAGAAAGTGCTATTCCGAAAGCAAGAATCGATGAAGAAGGAAAACTTCGAGTCAACTCCAGACTTTGTGTTCTTAACGACCCTGATTTAAAATATAAAATCATGATGGAGGCGCATAACACACTGTTTGCAATCCATCCTGGGAGTACCAACATGTATCATGATCTTCGACATACATTTTGGTGGAGAATTATGAAGAGAGAGATAACAGAGTTTATCTCAAGGTGTTTAACTTGTCAACGAGTCAAGGCGGAGCATCAAGTACCAAAAGGTCCATTCTAACCACTTGAAATTCTAGAATGGAAGTTGGAGCACATTACCATGGATTTCGTTACTGGTCTTCCCAAGGTTTCTCAAGGCATAGATGCAATCTGGGTCATTGTTGATAGATTGACCAAGTCTGCTCACTTCTTACCTATATGAGAAACTTATACACTTGAACGTCTTGCTCGTATATACATAAACAAGATTTGAAGACTGCATGGTATGACATTATCCATAGTTTCTGATTGAGACCCAAGATTCACTTCACGATTTTGGGTTAGTTTGAAGAAAGCTATGAGCACGGATTTACGATTTAGCTCGGCATATCATCCTCAGACGGACGGGTAATCAGAGAGGACTATTCAAACTCTTGAAGATCTATTAAGACTCTATGTCTTTGACTTCAAAGGAAGTTGGGACAAGTTCTTACCGTTGGTGGAGTTTTCCTACAACAACAGTTATCAAGCAAGTATTGGCATGGCTCCATTTGAAGCGCTGTATGGGAGAAAGTGTCGTTCTCCAGTATGCTGGGATGATGTGGGTTAAGCAACGTTATTGGGACCGGAGTTGGTACGTATGACTACAGAAAAGATTCAAACGATTCGACAACGCATAAAAACTTCACAAGATCGACAAAAGAGTTATGCTGATCTTCATCGAAAGGATGTAGAATTCGATATTGGAGATCATGTGTTGTTACGTGTTGCTCCATGGAAAGGAGTTACGAGATTTGGAAAGAGAGGAAAGCTCAATCCTCGATTCATTGGCCCATTTTTAATTCTCGAGCGAGTAGGAACTGTGGCTTATAGACTCGCCTTAACGTCACGTATATCTCGTGTTCATAACGTTTTTCACATATCTATGTTACTTAAATATGTGAAAGACCCGAACCACATTATTGAGTTAGAACCAGACAAGATAGAGGAAGATTTAACGTATGAAGAGTTTCCTGTTAAAATCTTGGATAAGAAGGATCATGTTCTACGCTCAAAGATTATACCTCAAGTCAAAGTTTTGTGGAGAAACCACGATGTGGAGGAAATGACTTGGGAGTTAGAATCTGAGATGAAGTCAAGGTATCCTCATCTCTTCGACATACCAGGTATGTACCCTAATTTCGAGGACGAAATTTCATAAGAAGGGGAGGTTGTAAGACCTTTATGAATAAAAAATAATTTTCTTGAAATATATTTTTAAATATTATGGTGTAGATTTGATATAATGTTATAGTTGTGGGTAATATTTACAAATTTTGCAAAGTAAGCAAGTGGTTATATAATTTTCGATTGGTCGAGGAATATTCATTTTAACAGGGAATATTCGTACGACGACACAATCATTGGTGGACCCCACAACGGAAGTATTGTCGTAGTTAGAAAACGACAAAATTATCTTTCTATAAAAATAACGGCGGATGTGTTACCGTTAAAACTGTTGAACTACCCGGTAGTAAAAGTACAGTAATACGCATGGTTGCATAGTAGCACACGGTATTGATTATTGATGTTTACGTGAGAAGTCACTCAGTTATACTCAATTATTGCTACATTAATTGCTGCATCATATCTCTCATATTTTTGATTCAATTATTGTTACAGTATCATCTGCATAATATGATATATTATTAAATCAATAACTGAGACGGCAAAGTTATTCATAATATTATTTACAATATTGACAATGTCTAGAAGTTCTGTCAAGGAGAGGTTTGGTCACCTAATTGCGCGCCAATAAGGAGAAATTCTTATCGTAAAGCCCCCTCTTTCATGGGAACGATCTGGTTGTTAAATATTGTGAATTATAATATTAAAGATGAATAAATTCGTGTTGATTAAAGATGAATTTTATGGTTCCATTGTGTTGGAATTATTTGTGTTCGTGGAAATCATCATTTATTTCGATAATAATTTATGTCTGGAGGCTATATTGACCAATCGGGTATTCGAGGCACTTTTTGTGTTGAAGTACTATTCACAAGTTACTATTCACCTTTTATTATTCACGAGTTACTATTCACGAGGTACTATTCATCCGTAAGATATATTTCTTTTCGGTCCAAATCATTTTTGGGTACAATATTATTCCCTGAGGAGATGTGATAATTTTTTAGACCATTGGTTGAAGATATAATAGTAAATCAATATGGACCGCTGGTGGAAAGTTATAATAGTAAATCAATATGGATCGCTGGTTTAAAGTTTTAATAGTAAATCAGTATGGACCGTTGCTTTAAGTTTTAATAGTAAACCAATATGGACCGTCCATTTAAAAGTAAATCAATTTGGACCGTTCATGAATTAGTTACTATTCAGTCCATTATCCTATAAATAGAAGTTAATTCCTTCATTATTTCTTACGGATTCACTGAAACTCTAGAGAGAGAAACTATAGAGAGAAAGAAGAAAAGTATTCTGCTACTTCACTACTTCAGTATTCAGTTTTTCTAAGGTAGGGAATATTATTTGTTGTACTCATAAGGGGTATTATTTCTTTCGTATTCATGAAGAGAACTTTTGTTATTCCATTCTTATTATTCTGTTGGAATAACCTGTTTATGTGAAGTACCGTATACATGGTGAAATTCTTCTAATATTCCATTCTTTATCATTCTGTCAGAATATCCTATCTGTGCGTTTATGCCGGACCTGGTTCCATTATTTATCACTCTGTCGGAATATCCTGTCTGTGCATTTACGCCGAACCTGGTTCCTTTATTTATGATTCCGTCGGAATATCCTCTCTGAGCATTTACGCCGGACCTGGTTCCATTATTTATTATTCTGTTGGGAATAACCTGTCTGTGCAGTCTATCGCACGCATGGTGAATCCTTCTGTTATTCCATTCTTTATTATTTTGTTGGAATAATATGTCTATGTGGATTACCACATGTATGGTGAATGATCCTTCGTTTTCATTCCTTATTAAATTGTAAAAATGATCTGTCTACGTGGATTACCGCATGACGGGTGAAAATCCATTTGCAGTTTTATATATTCTATTATACTTAGTTGGTTAAAGCTTTGGCTTCTATACTTCATGAAATTAGTGGAATATCCTTGATATTTGCGCTTGATCCATTATCTTTTCATGAAAATATTCTTCTGAGCATTCTTGAATTTTACTTCATAAAGCAGTATCAAGTTGACAATTTGGACGTTTATGAGTTCAGGATAAATTAACTTATAAATCTTTAAAATTTATTCTTGAATCTGTTTTATTGAATTGTCATCATCCTCATGCTTATATTATGTTGAAAGTCATCTTTGGCTTACATGCATAGATGGACTTGGTATGATTATGACCAGGGATTATTCGGTATAATCATGACCGTAATGTGACGAATGACGTGGTAAAAGTCCTCATTGGCCTGTAGTTCATTGGTGGACAGTTGTTGGTATGATTATGACCATGGATTATTCGGTATAGTCATGACCATTGATGATTACATGAATATCCTTGGCCATGGAGCAGGGATGATTTGATTTTATTTATTAAGCTGAGTCTCAGCGATAAAGTTGATGAAAAACTTTTTAAATCATAGAAGATAGTAGATTTTATACTTTACTTAACTCTTCTAATGGATTGCTTATTCCGCTACAGTTTTTGATCTAAAACTTGTTGTCTATTATATTCTATCAGTTGTTATACTGTTGAAGGCTATTGATAATTTATTCTACATTATCTTAGTCATAATATTTCTTACTGGGCTAGTTGAGCTCACCCTTTCTTTCACTGATCTCTTCAGGAAATGAGAACATAGCTGAGACTAGTCGGGGAACAGAGTGATGGTCCTAGATGGTGCATTAGTAGTCCTCACTATTCTGTGAAATAATGTGATAATAAATGTAATGAGGACTCCATTGAGTGTGGATATTGTCTAGATGACAATATTTGTATTAAAACTCAGCCTATGTTTGGTCGTATTTTACACGACTGTTGTATATTTAAGGTTGTATTTGTATTCAGTACCTTTTATCTTGCGACCCAAGATGGATGATGTATAACTATTTTGGGGGCGTCACAGTTGGTATCAAAGCTTAGGGATATGATCCCTGGCTGAGATGTGAGATAAGAACTAGGAGGGGAGAGACGGGGAATTCCTTCGCTAGTATGACCTACCTAAGTTTATTTGGTATTTAACTGGTTGGTCAGAGTATAGGGATAATATGTGATATATTAATTAACCCTTGTTTTGTGGCAGTATTGGAAAATGGCATCTGAAAATGTTGAGATAAGCAATGAAACACATGAGATCGTGGAGTCACCACAAATTAATACCCAGGATAATGTGCAACAGGAAGACAATAATCCTCAGGTGAACAACAACACCAACCAAATGGCGAACGACGGAATATTTAGGAGCTTTCTGCAATTCATACAACATCAGGCAAGAGAAACTCCTATCCAAAATGTAGGTGGAAACACTAGAAACTCTCGGACGGTCATCGCTAAATAGTTCAAGGAGCTGGGACCACCGAAGTTTATTGGAGAGCCAAAACCACTTAAGGCGGATGCATGGATAAAGCAGATCACCAAGATATTTGATGTCTTGGGATGCTCTGAGGAGCAAAAGGTTCTGTTTGCCACCTTTATGTTGTGAGGAGAGGCATATTACTGGTGGGAATCAGTAAAGCGTACTCAACCTGCCGCACTGAATATGTCTTGGGAGAAGTTCCAAGAACTGTTCAACGACAAGTACTTTCCCGAAAGTATTCGTCACATTAAAGAGGTAGAGTTCATCAAGTTGGAGCATAACAATATGACCGTGGCGCAATACGAAGCTAAGTTTGCCAATCAACAAAGAGTAGGAGAAAGGATTATAACTTGGGAAAGGTTTAAGGCCTTGTTATTCGAGAATTTCTTCCCGAAGAGCATGAAGAATAGGATGGAGGTAAGGTTTCTAGAACAAAAACAAGGGGAGATGACGGTGATGCAGTACGCAGCCAAGTGCAATGAACTCGCACATTTTACAACGCATCATGTAGACACCGAAGACAGGAGAGCTTGGCTCTTCGAACTTGGACCGAAACCTTGGTTGTTCAACAAGGTTTCGATCCTTCAAATTGACTCGTTCGCCACGTTTTTGGAGAAGGAAATCATTGCCGAGGGAGGTAGCGAGGCGTTGAGCCAAAAAAACAAGGAAAATAAGATAAGAATACCGGGGGAGAAACTCGTGGAGGGAGTAGCAGTGGTGGAAGCAATCTGGGAAAGAGGAAATGGGAAAACAACAACAACCCCAACAATAATAACAACTGAAACATCAACCAGTCAAGAAGTTATCAAGGAGGGTTTAAGAAAAGAAGTGAAGCTTACTCGAAATATGGGAAGAACCATCAAGGGGAGAGTTGGAAAAGGCGCAATGTCTGCTACAACTGCAGTCAGGAAGGGCACATTTCACCCAACTGCCCAAAGCCAAAAAAGATCAAGGGATGTTTCACTTGTGGCTCGACTGAACATCAAATCAAAGATTGTCCAAAGAAGGGGAGCATCGGAGGAAGGGGCAACAGGGAGGAGACAACAAACTGATGATCGGCAGACCAACGCAATCTAATCGACCGACTTCCCGAACCTTTAACATGACTGTCCAAGATGCGGTAGCTACGAAGGATGTGGTGTCAGGTATTGTCATAATCAATAATATAAATGCTTATGTATTATTTGATTCGGGTGTTACCTATTCATTTGTGTCTGAAGAATTTACTAGACGACTAAACATTCCACAAGGACGCATAGAAAATTCTTTGAACATAGAGATTGCGAATAAGAAAGTAATTCCCAGAGTCTGTTTATCAAAAATGTTGTGAAAATATTAGAGGTCACGAACTAAGAATAGATTTGATTCCTATAAGATTGAGAGATTTTGATGTGATATTAGGATTGGATTGGTTATCCAGCCACGCTGCAATAATCGAATGTCAAAAGAAAAGTGTGACCCTTCTGACTTTAAATCGATCTAAGGTAGTGTTTTATGGTAGCTCATCGCTTAAGCAATCGTGTTGCCTTACGATGATGTAGGCTAATAAATTGTTAAAGAAAGGATGTGTAGGTTATTTAGCCGATATTGTGGATAATCAAAAAAAGGGAGTAAAAATGAAGGAATTGATGATACAATTGTAAGAACATTTGGATAAAGGATATATTCGGTCGAGTGTGTATCCATGGGGAGCACCAGTATTATTAGTCAAGAAGAAGGATGGATCGATGAGGCTCTATATTTACTATCGAGAGTTAAATAGAGTGACGATTAAGAATAGATATCTTTTGCCGAGGATAGACAACCTTTTCGATCAACTGAAGGGAGAAAAGTGTTTTTCCAAGATAGACTTATGAATGGGCTATCATCAGTTGAAAGTGCGGAAGGAGGACATACCAAAGACGACATTTCGAACCCGCTACGGACATTACAAATTTCTAGTGATGTCATTCGAGTTGACTAATGCTCCGGCAGCATTCATGGACTTGATGAACCGAGTTTTCAAGCTATACTTAGATAAGTTCGTAGTAGTGTTTATCGATGACATTTTGATCTATTCAAAGACCAAGGAAGAGCACGCCGAACATCTGAAGATGGTATTGGAAGCATTGAGAAGGGAAAAGATGTACGCAAAATTTTTGAAATGTGAATTTTGGATGGAGAAGGTTCAATTTTTAGGACACATGATAAATCAAAATGGAATTTCAGTGGATCTTACAAAAGTGGAAGCGGTAAGTAACTGGGAACAACCAAAGACACCAACAGAAGTAAGAAGTTTTCTAGGATTAGTTGGGTACCTTCGAAGATTTGTCCAAGATTTTTTTAAGATAGCGACCCCATTGACTAATCTAACAAGAAAAATAGTGAAGTTCGTGTGGACGAACAAATGTGAAGAGAGTTTCCAAGAGTTGAATAGGAGGTTAAACGAGGCGCCTGTATTATTATTACCAAATAATACGGGAGGATTTGTGGTGTATAGTGATGCGTCGCACATATAACTTGGTTGTGTGATAATGCAACATGGCAAGGTCATATTACATATGCATCACGACAGTTGAAGTATTTTAAAAAATGATACCCTACCCATGATTTGGAGTTAGTGGAGGTAGTTTTTGCGTTGAAGATTTGGAGGCATTATTTGTATAGAGAAAAATGTGAGATATACACTGACCACAAGAGTCTGAAATATATCTTCACACAGATGAAGTTGAACATGCAACAAAGAAGGTGGTTGGAATTAATTAAGGATTACGACTGTGAAATTTTTTATCACCCGGGAAAAGTAAATGTAATAGCCGACGCTTTGAGTAGAAAATGAAGAGAGAACTTATTCAAATTGACAACTCAGGAGGAGTTAATAAGAGAAATGGAAAGGCTAGAAATAGAGGTGAAGGAATCGAAAAAATCGAAAGGAAAATTATTTGTAATGGAAGCTCACCCGATGTTATTAGATAGAATAAAGGAATCATAAGAGAAAGATGAAGAATACGAGAAGAGAAGGAAGAGAGTAATAGAAAATGAGGAAGGAAAGTTTAAGGTGGATAAGGACTGTAAGACCCCGAATTTTATGAAATAAAAGTATTCAATTTTTTCTTATAATTACTATTCAGAAAATGGTTAAATTGATAAAAGTTTAAAGTTAACGGTAATATATGATTTTTTTTTAAAATAAGCAAGTGGTTATAAAATACTCATTGTTGTCGGGGAATATTCATACGACGGCGCAGCCTTTTGTGGGCCCCATAACGGAAAGCGATTGGATGAAGAAAATGACAAGTATAAGTTATTTACAAATAACGGCGTAGTTGTTACCGTTAACACTATTGGAATACCCGGTGGGTAAAGTAAAGTGATACGCGTTGTTGCACAGTAGCACACGGTATTGCACAATATTTTTGAATTATTAATTCTTACGTAAGAAGGCACTACTCAATAATGGTTACAGTAGTTACTGTTCAGTATTTTATTTTATTGATTCAATAATTGCTGCGTTGATATTTTATATTACTGTTGTTTTAATAATTGTCACTACACATTATTTTTCATTATCGAAGCAATAATTCATATTATCTGAATACTACTATTAGATAACATTATGACAATGTCTAGAAAGTTCTGTCTAAGGAGAGGTTTGGTCACCTAATTGCGCGCCAGTAAGGAGAAATTCTTATTGGAAAGCCCCCTCTTTCCTGGGAACTGCTTGGTTGTCAGTATTGTGATTCTGTAATATTATTTGTGAATAATTAATTATTGATTTATATGATAAGAAAAATATTCATTTTATGTGGATATAGATGAAGAAAATTTTTAAAGTGACAATTGTTGAAAATTGATATTTTATCTTTTTTGATAAAATAATATTTTATTATATTATTATAATATAATAATGATGATATTTTTATAATGAATGTGGGATATATGAGTAAATGAGGAGGCAGAGTGTTATTGTTGTAATAAATGTTTAAAATATGTTAAACATGTTGGTGGACACAAATTTTGAATGAAATTTGATTATAGCCTGTAAAATCGCCCGTTTGTGGATTTCGGTCAATTTTTGTTTGGAATTTGAAAAACCTTTCTTCTGCAAAGTTGCAGAGAATTGAATTTCCTATAAAAAAGTGCGAGATTTGAATTTTCTGATAAAAGGGCTATTTATTAAGAATTATTGAAGTTTCGTAGTTCCGAAATAATTGATTTTTGAAAGTTTTAATTATTTTTAATAACAAAAATATTTTTTTTTGTTTTTGTCATTATTGGATGCTGAATTCAGATGTTTTTAATGTGCGTAGGAAATTTAATAAATAATATTAATATTTTATTAAATTTTCTGCTTTGGTGTTCTAAGCAATTTTCTATAAATAGGTGCTTAGGTTAGAATTAAAAATCACACCAGAAACTGAAATTTTCTCTCTATTTCTCTCTCTATATTATCGAGTGTATTCTTTTGAGTATTTTGATATCTTGAGTATTGCTATACGGTGCAAGTTCGTTCAGCGTTATTCCAGTCAGAAGTACTGCTCTTTTGAGGTAAGGGATAATAAGGGATTTTAAAGGATTGAAATGGATGTTATTTTCTTCGTAAGTGATATTATTTCTTCAATATCATTATGTTGAAATATTTGTTTGAACTTTTTATCAAAATTGGAACTTTTTCATGCCAGGGTTACTATTTATGAGTAACTATTCATTAGTTAATATTCACGAGTTACAATTCATGAGTTATTATTCACGAGTTACTATTCATGATTTCCTATTCACAAGTTACTATTCATAACATGTTACTATTCATGAGTTACTATTCATAAGTTACTATTCACGAGTTACTATTCACTACAAAATTGATTTCTTTTTCTAACCAAATTATAGCCGATTTATGAATATTACTCTGGAGATTAAAACTATGTATTGATTATATTAATTTTATTATCATATATAACAATTTTATAACCCTGATGTTGAAATTCTCTTTCACTGGAGTGTAAAGATGGGTAGATTATTGGTATGATCATGACTAGGGTTCTCTTTGGCCAGTAGTGAAAAGTTTAATTGTGACTGGTATGATCATGATCATTGAATTTATAATTGAATATCTTTAGCTTAAGTACAAAGGTGAATTGATCAACATGGTTATAATTATGGTTTATATAAATTCTGAAATGATTATGTATTTCTTTGAGATATGAATGTCTTCGGCCTGTAGTGCAAAGATGACCTATTGTTGAATATCTTTGGCCTGTAGTGCAAAGATGAACTGTTGATGAATATCTTTGGCCCGTAGTGCAAAGATGAATTTATTAGTATGATTATGAACAGGAACTGTGATTTGGTATAACCATGATCTTTGATGTTTCAGGTAAAGACAGGTGATGAAAATTATCTTCGTCCTGAATGTGAAATAGAATTTAGAACTACAATTATGATTATGAGTTATTCACATGATTGTGGACAGGAACTGTTGATTGATGTTACAGGGTTAAAACATTTTTGGTGGACTTTTGACATGGAGAAGATAATAGACTTTATGGTCTATTTGACTCTTCTAATGGATTGCTCGTTCCGCTGCAACTATGGTTGAAAAGTTTTATCATCTACCATATGTTCTAAATCTCTGATTTATTATTGATGAAGGCTATTGAGAATTTAATTATCTTTAGTCATGATATTCTTTACTGAGCTAGTTGTGCTCACCCTTTTGCTTCACAATTCCTTTCAGGTAATACGAGTGTAGCTGGGTCGAGCGGGGGTAACAGGGGAATAGAACGGTGGTCATAATTTAGTGATTATATTTGTTGAATCAAATAGGGTGAAGCGAACCCAACGTGGGAAGGGTGTTTTGCCACTATCATACAAGATGTCTAATGACATTCAACCTCGTATCATCATAAGACAGGGATGCGCTCATCCACTTGCTGAGTATATATATGAGCACTACCTATATAATCTTGGAGTTTGGTTAAAGTATAATTCTCAATTAGAGACGGTGGAGATAATGATATGTCAAGAGAAGACACACCATTGGGAAGAATATGATAGTAATCTTTTCATTTTTTTTGGGGTCTATTGGGTCAACCAAGGATAATTTTTTGGGCATATGATATCTATAATAACCTAGACGCATGGCCTCCCATGTACGAAGGTTTCCTTGAGCACTTCCCAAAAATTCTAATTTCTAAAACATTTTTTGACTATATCTTTATGTAAGATGTCATTATGAGGTGATGTCCATGGTTGGGACATGAGTCACAGTCGGTATATATTTGTATTTAAACTCACAACATATGTGTTATTGTATTTTGCACGACAATTGTTGTAATAAGGTTGTAGTTGTTTCCTGTACCATGTATTTGACGACCAAGAATGGGTTGGATGGAATGGACCTATTTTGGGGTCGTCACAAGGACGGTATATTGAGATTTGAAGGTCGAGTATGGGTGCCAGTTATAACCGAACTGAGAGAGGAAATCTTGCACGAAGCACATAATACGACGTATTCTGTTCATCCAGGAGGCACGAAGATGTACTGAGATCTTCGACAACACTTTTGGTGGCCTAATCTGAAATGAGAGGTTGCAGAGTATGTTAGTAGATGTCTTACTTGTCAAAGAGCCAAAACAAATCACCAGAGGCCAAGTGGACTACTTTAACCATTTGAAATACCAAAATGGAAATGAGAGCACATTACGATGGACTTCGTGGTTGGACTTCCGATCACACAGAAGGGTTATGATATTATTTCGATTGTCGTGAACTGACTAACAAAGATAATTCATTTTCTACCCATCAAGATCCGATTCAATCAAAATTAGTTATCAAATTTATATGTAAAGGAAATTGTATCGCGACATGGAGTGCCGGTGTCGATTGTCTCCGATCGAGATCTGCGTTTCATGTTAAATTTTTGAAAAGTTTGCAAGAACGAATGGGAACTCAGTTGAGATTAAGTACTGCTTATCACCCTCAAACTGATGGGCAGAGTGAACGAACCATACAAACGTTAGATGAAATGGTTAGAGCTTACGTGATGGACTTCAAATGGAATTGGTATGACCACTTACCATAAGTAGAATTCACTTACAATAATAGCTATCATGCGAGTATCGGTATGCCGCCATATGAAGCTCCTTACGGGAGAATGTGTAGAACACCGTTGTGTTGGAATGAAGTCGGAGAATGACGACTTTTGGGACCGGAATTAGTTCAAAAAATGGTCGACATGGTAACAACGATAAGAGCCAGATTGGTAGCATCTCAAGATCGCCAAAAGAAATACACAGATTTGCATCGTCACAACCGAGACTTTGAAGTCAGTAGTTTTGTGTTTTTGAAGGTGTCTCCCTAGAAGGAAAAGATAAGATTCGAAAAGAAAGGTAAATTGAGTCCGAGGTTCATAGGAACATTCGAAGTATTGAGGAGAATAGGTGAAGTGGCGTACAAGGTAGCTTTACTGCCTGAATTGGAACACATCCACAATGTGTTTCACATTTTGGTGTTATGCCCTTACAAGCCCGACTATAAACACGTGATCTCCTATGAGTCCATTCAAGTAGAGAAAAATCTAACATATGAGGAAATTCCTATTCAAATACTAGATAGAAAAGAGCAAACGCTAAGAAATAAAGTTATATCTTCTGTAAAAGTAGTTTGGTGAAACCACGACACCGAGGAGGCCACGTGAAAATTAGAAGATAAGATGCGGAGGGATTATCCCCATTTATTTGTGTAATCATGTACCAATTTTGAGGAAGGAAATCTTATAAGGGGGGGGGGGATGATGTAATACCCGTAAATTTTAAATAAATAATATTAATATTGAGAGTAATGATTGTTTGAATATTCATTTGAATATAAATATATATAGTAATGGCATGAGATGAAGTAATTCATTTAATTGAATAAACATATGATAATTGAGTAATGTCGTAGAAGTGATGAAAAGCTTAAGTTAAGCTTATGACATTATGCCTAGGGTGGCAAATTGGTGAAATGAGAAAGTTACTAATTAAATTAATAAAGAAATGAATGAAATTCGTACTAGTAACGAGTAAATAATTTCATAATGTGATAGACTAATTTCTATTATTATTTATTAATCATTGTGAGCAATAGCATGTAAGGTGTAGTCCTATATGATAAAGTTTTTTCATTCAATATAAAATGAGGTGTGACATTAGAACGTGAATAATTATTATATAAGACTATATGATAAAAGTAAGCTTTAAATTATGTAATTTACTAAGTTGTATGAAAGAGCCTTTTATGATATCATGATGGATCAATTAAAGATGTATTTTAAACATATGAGAGAAATTAACTTTGATTAAATAAATATTTATTATTAAATGTTTATTTTAAATATTATGTAGAATTGGAATAATAAGGTTATGGAAAATGATGGGGTATTGGTATCCAACTAAATTATATTCTATCCCAATGTAGATATTCTTTGAATTGACCCGATGTACATAAATTATATGATTATGTGTATTTGTACTCTTAACTTATCACAATGTAATAATACCAACTCATTAAAATTCATTTGTGAGCCAAAAGGGAATTAACCTTAGTGCAACTAGAGACCATTTTAACTAATGTAATAAGCTAAATAGCCTTGTCCCAAAATCATATTCTCATTCTAAGTCTCAGTCGTGTTTTATCAAAAGCATATGGCTCTATGATGCTGAAAACCAAGATGGAGATGATGACTATGGGAATGGAAGAAGATGGAGTTGGTGAAGCTTTTCACCAACTTCTTGTTACACAATGGTTTCTTCTATCTCCCATTGATAAAATCCTTAGCGTAAAACTCCCAGTTGGATAATAATATCTCTATAAATAGAAGTACCTCCTCTCAAATTTGAGTTGTTAATTTCTCTGTGAGGTTCTAATTGGAGTGTGAATATTGTTGAGCAATCTGGAAATTGAAGCAAGAGTTAGCATTTCAACTTCAAGAAGGTAATGTCTATTTACATGTTCTTAAGTTCAAGTTTTGCAAGTTCTTAGGAATATGCTAGAATACTTGTTATTTAAGTCAAAAATTTGATGGTTGAAGTATGATGTAATCTGTAAATTGACGCTAGACGTTGTTAAAATGGTTGAATACGAAATCAACGAAAGTTAAATGGAGTAATTTGGTCAAGAAATGAATCAATGATGAAGAGAATCGCTAAATATATATGTTGAACTTTGAAAAAATGACATAAACTTTGAATTTGATTCGTGAATTTGATTGTTTACATGATTTGAATTGTTAGAATCATGCTAGGGATGTTTGGTAGTAAGTTTATGGAGTTTATATATATTAGGTAACCTTAAATTACTGTTTGTATGAAAATTTGGGGTGTTGGTTAGTAGCAGGGGAGTTAGGAGCTTAAATGCAGTAGCCAAGTCTGGGCATGCCGACCTGGTAGGGGTTACTACAACATAAAAGCCCCGCCCTGGCAGGGGTTGGTGTAAGACCCCAACTTTTTTAAATAAAGATAAATTTTTCTATAAATATCATTTTTGAATATTAAGGTGTGAATTTGTTATAATATTATAGTTGTGGATAATATTTATAAATTTTACAAAGTAAGCAAATTGTTATATAATATTCGATTGGTCGGGGAATATTCATTTTAACAGGGAATATTCGTACGACGGCACAATCATTGGTGGACTCCACAACATAATTATTGTCAGAATGAGAAAATGATAGAAATATCTTTTTATAAAAATAACGACGGATGTTTTATCTTTAACTGTTGAAATACCCGATGTTAAAAGTACAGTAATACGCGTGGTTGCATAGTAGCACATGGTTTTGATTATTGATGCTTACGTGAGAAGTCACTCACTTTTACTCAATTATTGCTACAGTAATTACTCCATAGTATCTCACGTTATTTGATTCAATTATTGTCAATATTTTATTTATTATTAAATCAATAATTGAGATGACAAGTTATTCTAATTATTATATGCATATTTAACAATGTCTAGAAAGTTCTGTCGAGGAAAGGGGTTTGGTCACCTAATTACGCGCCAATAGGGAAAAATCCTTATTGGAAAGTCTCATCTTTCTTGGGAACGATCTGGTTGTTAATATTGCGAGTTATAATAATATAAATAAAGGTTGTTAAAAAATATTGAAGGGATTTTTTTATGAAATATTTGTTGTAAATTTTGCATATTTTATGGACCCCTATTTACCCATTTTTCAAAATAATCGTTAGAAAATTATTTAATATAATAAAAACGGGAGCCACATGTGGAAGAAAAGTGAAATGAGAGGGAGTTTGCAGGATTCACGGGTGGTGGATGAAAGTACTATTTTTTTTATATATGTATGTGTGTGTGTGTAATACATGTGAATATATATATATATATATATATATATATATATATATGTTAATAAGTCTGAAGAATGATAATGGAGTGGGGGGAGGAAAATTCATGGAATGAAGAAAGGAAAAAAGGACGGCAGGTTATATATATAATATATTTTAAAAGTTTGTTTTATATGAAAAATAGAATATATTATATTTTATTATGTATAGTGTTTGCATAGTGCCTGCATAGTAAGTGCATAGTAGCAAATTAAAAATCAGACGATTTGTTAAGCGCCCGTGAGAAGAAAAAAAATAATAATACTGTGCGTCCATGATTTTTTAATTCAAATAGTGCCCCTTCCATTCTCCTATAAATAGGATGCTTAGTTAGAATTGAAAAGCACACCAGAATTAGAGAATTCTTCTTCTATAATCTTGAGCATATTTCTTTCGAGTTTTAGAAAGCTTTGAGCATAGAAAACAGTGAAAGTTTTCTTCAAGAATATCCCCGCTATACCAGTTGGAATACCCTTCTTTTCAAGGTAAGAGATATTATTTTGTTCAATATTCGTATAAAATAATATTTTCTTCCATACTCTTTAGTGCGTAAGTAATATTATTTTATTTTAGATTTCGAATTCTATACACATTTTGTTAAGTTTTTGGCTTCTATACTCCATGAAATTAGTAGAATATCCTTGATATTTGCGCTTCATCCAGTATCTTTTCATGGAAATATTATTCTGAGCATTCTTGATAAATTTTAACTTTTTCATGTTGGGGTACTATTCATGGGGTTACTATTCCCGAAGTTACTATTCACGAGATACTATTCACTCGGTTACTATTCATCTGGGGTACTATTCATGATAAAAATTGATTCGTTTTCGGTCCAAATCATTTTTGGTACAATATTATTCTTGAATTTTACTCCACAAAGCAGTATCATGTTGACAATTTGGACGTTATTGAGTTATGGATAAATTAAATTATAAATCTTTAAAATTTATCCTTTGCTTTCGTTTAATTGAATTCTTATATCATTGTCATCATCCTCATGTTTATATTATGTTAAAAGTCTTCTGTGGCCGTAGTACATAGATGGACTTGGTATGATTATGACCAGGGATTAGTCGGTATAATCATGACCGTAATGTTACAAATGATGTGGTAAAAGTCCTCATTGGCCCGAAGTGCATTGATGGACAGTTGTTGGCATGATCTTGACCATTAATGAATACACAAATATCCTTGGCCCGTAGTTCATGGATAATTTATGGTCGTGATACTAAAGAATATCCTTGGCCGTAGTGCAGGGGTGATTCGATGATGTGGATTATTTATTAAGTTGAGTCTCAGCGATAAAAGTGATGAAAAACCTTTTTAAATAATAGAAGATGGTAGATATCATGCTCTACTTGACTCTTTTAATGGATTGCTTGTTCCGCTGCAGTTAAACTTGATGTTTGTTATATTTTATCAGTTTAACACTGTTGAAGGCTAACGATAATTTATTCTGCATTATCTTAGTCATAATATTTCTTACTGTGTTAGTTGAGCTCACCCTTTGCTTTCATTGTTATCTTCAGGAAATAAGAATATAGCTGGGACTAGTCAGGGGATGGAGTGACGGTCCAGATGTTTGCATTAGTATTCCTCACTATTCTGTGAAATAGTGTGATAATAAATGTATTGATGACTTATTTTGAGTTTGAATACTGTCTAGAAGACAATATTTGTATTAAAACTCACAGCTCATATTGTATATTTAAGTTTGTATTTGTATTCTGTACCATGTATTTGGCAACTCAGAATGGGTGATGTATACCTATTTTGGGGGCGTCACAGTTGGGCAGTGAATTAGATTTCTATTTTTGTTGTTCAACACAAGGAATCTTAATTTAATCGAACTTAACCCAAGGAACATAAATAATCTTTAAACATGTATCAATGCGTATGGTAAGATGCTTTAGTAGGTTGGGAGTTTGCGGAGGAGTTAGATAGGAGTCGGGAAAAGAGAACCAACCTGAAGGAGCGGTCATAATCCCCGAAGAGTGGGATTCGATTGAATTCGAGTTCGGAGATGGCGTCTTGATTTGGGAGATGTCTTCGAATTCAGAGATGGCGCCTTGACTTCGAGAGATGTCTTCGAATTTGGAGATCACATCATGACTTCGGATTCGGAGATGGCGTACTGGCTCCGGGAGATGTCTTCGGGTTCGAACATAGTTTAATGGCTTTGGAAAAGGCTGGATTAATTAATAAATATTATTAAATAGGTATAAACTACTCACGCATGAACTAAAATGAGTTTCTAAGTAGAGTGTTATACTAGTTACATGCAAATAAATCTAATACATGTAAGCATGCGTAGAAAAGGTTGTTTAGCATTATTACGTGGTTTAATGAATGTTATGATTAATATTTTACACAATGAACTTTATTAACTTGTAAAATAGAAATTTTATGAGTAAAACTAACAATTGTTGAAAGTAAATAGAAAAGACCAAACCTAGTTTAAAATTTCCTTAACATGTATGTGTGAAACGACTTGAACTAGAATATGTGACTTAAGTAATATTTCACGTATACAAACATGAGATAGGTATATGGGAATAAAATTTGCTAAAATGTTTCTAGGGTTTCAAAAGTAAAAACAATGTGGATTATACATCTATGAGTTTTAATGTGTATAGAATACATGGATAGAAATATGTGTGATAAATGCATGTTGATATATATGACAAAGTGTGTATGACTAATGAATATCTATACGTACATAAATAGGATAATATAGTTCATTGAGGTGATTTATTTTATAAGTGGTAATCAACGCAAAAGGCAAGTCTCTAACCTTAAACTTCCTACGTTATTGCAAGTTCCCTAACTTCATTCTTATAATTGAATGCAAGTATCTGAACTTTATTTCTTTTTGTGAGAGTTCGAATTATTGTTATATTCAACATACGTATATTGAACAAATATCTACATTCATATGATTATTATTCCTAATTGGAAATTTATTTTGGTATCTTGATTCATGATTTTGAGAATTGAACTTATTGTTCCTAAAGGTTGTCTAAGCTATTTGATTTGGCTAGACTAATATCGTGTGTTAGAAAGCTATCCAAACCAATTGACTTGGTGCAGACTCTTATAAATCTACTGAGATGAACAACCCTCATTGAAGGGAAAATTATATAACTATCGGGAAACCGACGTGCGCACCTACTAGCATGTTTAAATGTTATGCATAACGTAGGGTATTATAGGCTGATCACTTGTTGTATTCGTTAATATTGGATTTTCAATACAATATTGTTAATTCTAGAAAGAGTTCTCAGTCCCTAGTGACTACTCAGTGTACATTCTTATTAAACCTTGAAATGATTAAACCTTTGAATCTTATCGATATCCTTCCGTCTATAGCGACACTTATTGAGAACTATTAATACTTCTTGTTATTCTTGAACTATCATTTACTGTTATACCTTTGAGATTCAAACTTTATAAATGTTTATTCTTATTGTTATATTACTTGCTGGGCAAACTCGTTGCTCATTCTCGCTTCCCTAAAAACCTTACAGTTAAGGCATAGCAAGGCGGTACTTTAGGAAAAGACAAAGGAAAGGGTAGGGCTACGAATTAGCTTAATCCTTTAACTGCAGGAGAATTATTATTATTACTATGATTATAATGATATATTAAGGGATGATTAATTATGTTTAAGTCATGTTCAGTTTATATTAATGGAATGTTATAGTAACGGTCACGAGACCTTGGGACGCGAATAATTATATTATATCAATGTAAATTATTCTATTATTCCGTTGTTGTGATGTTAGTATGATATTAGAATTAGCACGTGATGCACCAAAATTGAGATACGAGTGTCTGAATTTGGGGGCGTCACAAGTGGCGCTGCGGCGTCGACCCAACTTCGTTGATTTTTTTTTTTCAGTTTCTTACATGTACGAATTGCCTACTTTTGAAATTCATAACTTCTTCGCTCTAACTCGGAATGAGTTCATTCCAAAGTCATTTTCTTCCTT
The DNA here is from genome assembly GCA_020205505.1 of Panax japonicus. Classification (NCBI taxonomy): domain Eukaryota; kingdom Viridiplantae; phylum Streptophyta; class Magnoliopsida; order Apiales; family Araliaceae; genus Panax; species Panax japonicus. The sequence continues at coordinate 69,799,527 of CM035107.1, read as the reverse complement.
TCATAACATACTCAGATTTTCCCCTGACAGAATTTTGTTCTAAGTTTGTTAATGAGGATGCCCATTAGTTCAAATTTCATTGTTCATTCGTTTTACATCCTTAACGTTCTTCGTTCGTTCGTCCATAATTCGTTCATCCGATGTCCGAATACGTTCATTCTTGAGTATGCGACTCATGTTTGAGTATGCGACTCATGTTTTCAATGTTTTCCAATATTCTTATGAAACCTTATTATTTTGGAATCATTAATTTATTTCTAAAATTTCACTATAACTTCGTTATAACGTATTTTTATTCCGTTCCAAAGGAATATTTCTTTCAATTCTACATTTCTTAACCAAACATATATCAACAAATATATATATGATGGTTTTAAACTTGTCCATTAACAACAAGCTCTAATTAGGATGGTTTTCAATTTGTCCATCAACTAGGGATGAGCAAGTAACCAAATTAGAACCAAAACTGCACCAAAAACCGCACGAACCGCACCAATTAAAATCGCTCCAACGATTCCAGTATATATGACGATTTTAGGTGGATTGATTAACCAAATTTACGGTTCTGGTTTGGTTACTAGCCAAAACCGCACGCATAAAACCGAAATTGCATCATCTGTGTGTATGTATGTATTATCTCTAGTAAATTCTAAAGTTACTTTTCACTTGAACACGCTCAGAGAAAACTCCAGTCTTGCATTATCATTTTTTCACCAATTGAAAGAAAATGGTTAGAGTTTATAGAGTCAAAAATTAAGCATTTGAGTTTTGGAATTTTGAATTTATCTGATCGTTACTGGAGGGGCTTATAGCTGAGGGGCCAAATTCGTTGGTTCGATCACTTGATGCATTGGTTAAGGTCTATGCTATAGTAATAGTAGTCTAATAGATTATTTTTCAAATTAGGTACAGTTAGGATTATATTTTATAAGTCCTCCTTGCAATATATAAGATAGAATTTCATTCTATCTCTAGTATATACTTTTAATTTTTGGGGAACTACATAAACCTTCTTGCTTGTTATCGAATATATGGTTTTCGTTGTTTTATATAGCGTATGTTTTAGTTTTAAAGCATTATTCCTTTATTATAAACTAAACTATTTTATGTGTATCACTATTCTATGATTTGATGGTGAATTTGACATGTTTGGCATAAGGAGCTTTGTTTCTATGCTTTATATAATTCCCATTACTGACTCTGTCACTAAGTTAATTGCTCGATGTGAGCTCTATGTTAAATTCTATTGAAGGCTTAGACCTTTTTGTTGTTTCAATTGGTTTAGGAACCGAAATCGCACCAATTGAAACTGCACCGAACAGTTTAAAACTACACCGCACCAATCATCAGTAGTTTCATGTGCAGTTTTGGATTTGTCAAACCGCACCTAAGCGGTTTTAGGTGCGGTTTAGGCTTTAAACCGCACCATGCTCACCCCTACCATAACCAATGTTTTTCATGTTCTTTGTTCGTTCTTCGTGTTCTTCATTTTTAATTGATATTTTGATTAAGATTTCACTTTTCCATGCATATTAATTTTATAAATCACTAATTCTTCCTTATTACTCCAAATCGTTCATATGATTCTTTCAGATTTTCCATTAACAACAAGCAATTCATACTTTATATGAAAGCTTTTAAAAGAAATTTATAAACTAAATTTCAAATTCTTATTACTTCATTTTCTTATGGTTTAAACCATATGAAAATCATTCCTTATCATTTTATACTTCCATTTTCATTAAGTTATATGATTTTCATATAAAATCTTAAAGAAAAATTGGATTAAAATTAGGTTTTGATACCTTTCTTCTTGATTTTTCTTCTATATTCTTCTTCCTCTTGACAAAGCTTGCGATTTGCTAGCTTTTCTATTTCTCCATCTTCTTCGATCTGAGCCATCAAGCTATTTCCCTTGCAATCTTGTTCTCTCTCTTCTTTTCTCTTCTCTTCTCTTTTCATGTGTTAGTTGAAAAAAACTAACACATGAAATGAAATGACTTTACCTTATAAAGAAATTCAAGTCTTAAGGGTATTTTGGTCATTTGGCCCTTTTTACCATTTTACCCCTCCTTTTACTATTCACGCCTCCTTATTATTCACAAATATCAACCAAGCTTCTCCCAGAAGCTTCGTTGTTCCGTATTTCAGAATTCGTCGACAGTTAAAAAAATTGTTGTTCTCTGTTTTTAAATATTTTTGGATATTCCGTCTTTCCTCTACAGATTAACTTTTACGCATTATTTGAAAATTCAAAAAACTAAATTAAAACACTTTTTGATTAAGTATTTTTCGTCACGTTTTCCCAAAACTTAGTTAAATGATCGAAAAGTACATAACAATATTTTTCATCATTTTTATTTCTTTCAATTTCTGCACGCTTTTTCAAGAAAAATGTTTACTAACTAATATGACTTTTCACGACATATTATCGACAAATCTTCAAACAGAATGTCATTCCGACATACCGATCTCTCAGAAAGACTTAGGATATTCAAACCCTACATGCTTAGGTTTTGTTGGATGAATAGTGCATATTTCATCTTTTTATTGGAAAATTTTATTTTCGTCTTCAAAATTCTTACGCATTCATTCTAGCTTATAACCAAAATAGTACTAACATTTTATAATCATCCTAGGTTATAGAACGACTATTAAACACATAACACAAAATATTATTAATAAAAATTTATTTTATTAATTAGTAATTCTTTAACCGTATCTTACAGAATAATTTGATTTTCTGGGTTGTCACATTCTTCCCCCTTATAATATTCCGTCCTCAGAATCACAAAAATTTACATCCATACCCGGATGACTTCTTCTAATAACCTTTATCAAAAGTTTTAATCTTACTTCTTCTCTTCCTTGTTGAATAACATCAACATACTAAAAACAATTATGTATTACCTAATTATTCCTTTCCTTAACTTATTCACCTCCTTTTTCTAAGGATTATCTTCGAACATAATCGTCATTAGTTAAACTTCAGGAGTAACTATATTTCCAATCATTCGGGATATCATATTCACCTTTTCTTCTAAAATTTCGTCCTCAAAATTTTAACATACAAATTTTCTCAATTAATTGAGTTTCTTACTACTTATCACATGAGAATCATATTAAATGATTGGTTATTATAGATTTGATGCCTTGTGCTTGTGACTTTTAGCCTAATTATATTCTTTTAATCCCATTTAGTCCTTCCTTTCATCTTGTCATACATCAATTGATATCAAACCCGGCCTAGTAATTAACCCATCTTCTTTCTACCCTAATCAAAGTTCCCTCATGAATCAACAACAATCTCCTAGAGAAAAAGTAGTAATGTTTGTCCCAAAATTATCATCACATCCTTTCTATGAAGCCATCCCCGCGTCAGAAAACACCATCTTCCAGCCGTTGCGGGTAAAAAGAAAAAATGCTAGTATTTTGCTATTGTAACGTAGCTGGAAGTCTTCTCGGTTGCAACCCTAGACAAAGTCCTTGCACCTACAAAACCCCAATATATGAAACCCAAAATCATACCCAAAAACCCAAACAGCCCCTTAATCAGCCTACCACCATCCATTGCCCGTCAAACACTGGTGGTCCCAAATTTGGTGTCTTCAGTCTCAAATATATTAGTCAGCCCTATCTCTCATCATCCAAAGTTCCAATCCCATCATTGCATTACGGCCATGAGCCATCACTGAAAACCATCAGCCGCACTAACCATAATTTCTGACAACCTTTCACAACTATACAGCTCATCACAGAATAGAAATTGAAAAAAAACTAGGTGTGTGAGATCTACCTGTGCGAAGCATAGGGAGAAGAAAAAGAAAGCAGCTTCGTTGCTGTCGGTAACCCTCATTGTTGTTGTCAGAGATCCATGTCGTCATTGTCAAGAAGCACTGTAGGTAGCATAATCGTAGCAACTTGGTTGTGAGGGTGTCTTAATTGTGCGTGCAAAAAAAAAACCAGGGTTACCTGCTGTTGCAAAAGTAATTAAATTGGTAAGGTGCAGTTTGGTCCTTTGTAGTTTCATAAAAGAAATTGATATTTTCATAACTAATATTTGATATTTTCTCAAAACCTCTTTCACATCTCTCACATGAGTGTGAGACCCATTTATTGTTTTTGTGAGAGGGACCTTGTGTAACTATCATACTTGCTTGTAGAAATATCAATCCCCTATCACAAACTATTTTAACTCTTTAGTCGTTGGTTTCTCAATCAAACTCACGTCGAAGAAAGACATTGAGGAGCAGGGACTAGGGTAGGGATAGATTGTTGATAAACCTTGAACTTTATTAGGTTAAAGGTTGGTCCTAAACATTTTTTATTCTGACATGTACACTTTTTGATTTGACAAAAAAAACCCCTCAGAAATTCTAGAGTTTAGGCAACTTGAGTGGAAATTGTTTTTTTTTCAATGTGAGCTACTTAAAAGGTTTATTCGATGTTTTAGTTCGAGATACAACTCTATAAGTCATAATAGGATAAACAAAGCCTTGAACTTTTAAAGAAATGTTACGAGGAAGCCTCAAAACGTCATGGTTCCTTGCTTCAACTCCAGGAATTGTACCTCCAACTGATTCCGAGAACTCGCTAGAAAATACATTTCAAAAAACATTTCCTTAAATCTATCCCACATTATCACTCCTTGTCCCCCACGAACCTTATTTTCTTGCCACCAGTAACTAGCTTCGGACTTCAGCATGAACGTCGCGAATACAGTCTTTTGATCTTCGTTAACCCTAGCAACATTAAACACCTTCTCCATTTCCATGATCCATGTTTAGGCTTCCACTGGATTCATAGACACTTGAAACTCTGGCGGTCCAACCGATTTGAATTCCTTGAAAGTCGTAACTTGAGCTTGCGGTTGATTCACAAGTGCTCCCATCAACAAAGCTACCAACTGTTGAACCGAATTATCGTTTGCCTCATTGTTATTATTAGTAGACCCCTCAAGAGGTGTTTGTTGACGTAGTTGTCTTATTCTAGGAGGCATTTTTTGTTAAAATATACGCTTATTAGTTCATCACTCCACTTCTTGGGTATTTGAAGTTTAACTTAAACATTCCAAGATTAAAGCTATATCACATAATATTTCAAATAAACTCCAATATTTTATTCATTCATAATGTTTTAAAACTTAATAAAGATAGCATAACCGCTAAAAATATCTACTTTCTTGAACTAAACAAGTTTCAGGATTACATACTCATACTATCCCTTTATTTATCTCAGAAAAAGGGATTCACAATTTATTTATTCACATAATTAACCACATATTATTATCGCTCCTTATTCTATCTAGGCATATTAAGACGTCGTAAGGCTTCTCGACGTTCCTCCTCCATGATACGATAAGCCGTTCTACGATCCATCACGAACCACGACGAGTCTTCAAACTGAGGTGGGTAATAATGGACTCGATCTTGGGCCCTATCAATCGAAGAATTAAAAGCATAATCCATCTCCTTCTTCTTGGCTTTCTTCACTTGGACTTTAGCCTCAGCACGATCTGCACGTTGAGTCGCCATCATCCAAGTGTCCTCTGCTCTTGCACGCTTAGCTGATTCCTCTTTGAAGTCATCCTTTAATTTCTCCATGTCAGTCTTCATCTTCTCATTCACTACCAACAGGTCTTTATGCTGACCCTTGGTATGAACTAGATCCCATTCTATGTTTCCAAGTTTTGAGTCAAGTTCTTGAATCTCTACATTCTTCTGCTCCAACGCAACGTGATGCATATCAACCATCTCCTTCAGTTCCTCTACATTATCCTGTAACTCTATGTTACGGTCATACAAAGCATCATATATCTCAGTCGATACGGAGTTTGGTGGAAACTCCACAGGATCCTCTTCCTCATTATCCTCTTCTATTTCCTAAGGACTATCCTCCCCGGGATCGGTCACAGACTCATCCTTCTGGATCAACTATTCCCGGACTACGTGAATATCTCGGGGTTCATCATCTCTAGGTATCTGAGGTATCACCTCCCTAGCTGGACTGGATCTTCCTTCGCCAGACATCCTGACAACGAAATATTTTAAGTTTTACTTAACATTATCAATACTCGCGAGCACATAAGTTATTAACACATAGCACATAGTGTCTTTTATTGTTTAGTTTCAATGGATACCTTAATCCACTTCTTAAAACCATATAAGAGTTAGACACCTCTATGTTTTCTGACTTCTTAAAGGCTACTTCCTAAGGTTTTCCCCACCTAAGGTTCATAACCTAAAGCTCTTATACCAACCTCTGACACCCCCAAATTCGGGTACTTCATTTCCACCAAATTTGGTGCCCACTATCAAAATAATTACATCTAACTACCCATGAAAAAGGGTAAAACATTAAATAACTTAAATAATAATCTTTCCCATTAAATGGTTACATCATCTCATAAATAATCTCAGGTAATCTAACCTTAAATTATTACATCAGTTTACGGAATACATTATAAAATAAAACAAGTCTTATAACTTCATGCAATTAAATAAACTTTAACTAATTCTTCAACACTTGGACATCTTGCCATTTCCCTTGCTAGTAGATGGCTCATCACATCTTTCAACTTTAGCTGCATTGTTTAATTTCAAGAGTGAGCAAACAAATGCTCAATAACATAAAGAATAGTAATAATAATCATATGAGAATGAACAACGAATGTTGTACAATAATGAACTTGTTCTACGAATAGAAACAGAAACAAGTTCGAACCTTTAATATCTGAGGGTCTTATGACCACGAACTATGTCGACGGTGATTAGGTATTACTACCCCAACCTTAACAGTTAATTAGACTGTACAGACTCTTCTTAACATACTTAGGGGGATCAGCCCTTTGTACCATGTATTGTGCACAAATATCTAAACGTTACACGTACTAAATCCTCTATGTTAGGGTTGTTCATCTCAGTTTGAATTTAGAATTTCCGCACTAAAGAAGGTTTAGTTTGGAACTAGCTTATCAGTGTTTCTAGAATTTTAGAACATTTATTCAATTTTCATCAATAAATGTTTAATACAAGAATGTATAACTAAACAAGGCTATCAAAGTCAAAGATCGGATACTAACAATATATAACTGAATAAACATGATATACATGCAAAGTATTACATTCAAAGAATTAGAACAATCTTCTTTGAATCAATGTGTTAGAACAATATATGCTTTGAATAATAATAACAAGAAATGAGAATGTGAAACTCACTCGATGTAACGAATTAGGTTACAAGAGCTTAATCAATCATACATAATAATAGAATCAGTAGTCTTGCTCAATGAAAGAGTTAAGGTTTAGAAACTTGCACAATTATGAAAATAGAGTTAGAGAACTTGCCTTGTTTGTAAGCTACACAAATGTAAAATAATCTTCAATTATCCTACATACATCATTAAAATCGCAACAATAATTAGTTGTATGAATATTAGCTTTAGGGTTTAAACCATCATTTAGGTCATAACCCTAGCCTAGCACCTAATCATTTAGGTTAACATACTTAATGAATCTGAAATCGTATTACAAGCCAACATAACTTAATCGTTCATCTCTAACTTTTAAAAATGTCACTTTTAGTTTTATTATACAACTCAATTAACAATCACTTCAAAATCTTTTAAACTTTGTATACAACACTTTACAATCTTGTTATTGTAGTTTCTATTATATCTTAACATCATTAACATGCATGCTAAACTAATACAAGTTCGTTACACATGATCTGCAATTAAGCAGACTGCATTGCCATAGTTCAGGGTGTGGCACAGCTGCGCCACAGTTATGCCTGGAACCGGCGCAGCTGCGCCATTTTTGGTCTTGGCACCGGCGCAGCTGCACCGATGCACAGACAGACGCAGAAACGCAGCAACAATGTTCCGTTTTTAGCCCAACCAACACGAATTTCACCATCAAAATAGTGAAATTAGCACACAAAATAAATATAACACTATTATAAACATGATTGCTAACATATTCAATCAATTAGAACAATTTAACAACCACTAAAACTATTTTAATTTCTCAAAATTCATATTTTTCATATAAAACTCTATTTTTGAACTTCTTCTCAAAAATCATCACTGACATCTCAATTTTTCACCAAATCACTTCGTTCAAACTACGTTATCTTCGTTTCTTAATGAACTAGCATAATCTAACATCAATTTGCAGAATATATCAATTATAAGGCATAACATTTTGTACTTACTAAAGCCACAACATATGAACATAAACACTGATATATATATATATATATATATATATATATATATATATAGAATCTTCTGCTACAACCCAATTCCCACGAATTTGATACTCAAACAACCCTCATATATGATAATTAACAGATTCTACAACATAATACACACCATATACACAACGTTTGAACCACAAATCCACAAAAACCAATTTATAGAGAACTTAGATAAAACTAAAACTTGGAAATTTAGGAATGAATTATACCTTAATTCTCTTGATTATAGACTAGCACAAGATGGTGAATCTCTTCTTTCTCTTGGCAAACTCACAGAGATTATTCTCTCAATTTCTCACTCTCAATACTGTGCAACTCTATCTTCCTCTGTTATCTAGCAAGCCTTAGAAAAATAACACGTGAAATAACCCATATCGCTTAAACATTGATAATCGTGATTATAAGTTTATTAAGCCAAGCGTCTTTGGCAGTTATGTTAACCAAAAGCCACAAGGCTTTGTTTGGTTACACAGAATTTCCATAGTAGATTATTATTATAATATTTTTATTATATAGTTTCACTTGTCACACATGCAACCCATTAAATAGCTTATGATTTATAATTATAATAATTATAATCTTATTATAATTATACTTATAATAAATAAATAATTATATATATCTAATTTTAATTAATAAATTAGAAACATCACTTTATTTTATATATTCATTTAATATTAAACAATTAACTTAATTTAATTATCTTCTTAAATATTAAGCAAATGATTTAATTTAATTATTTCCTTAAATTAAATCCATTAGATAAAATTATCATTATTCAAATTAACATTAATTAATTTAGTTACCAAATTAATTCACCACAATTCATCAATTAATTATTTTTCTCCATAAATAAATTATTTAAATATTTATTTAATTCAATAAATATTTAAATTAAATTACACACTTCTCGATCGTTACATCCTTCCCTCCTTAAAAGGATTCTGTCCCAAGAATCACAACTCGAAAAATTTATTTGTTACATTCTTCCCTCCTTAACAAGATTATGTCCCCAGAATCGCTATACAAGATCAAGCAAACAACTAAAGATAATTCTTCATCATAACGCTTTCAAGTTCCCACGTAGCTTTCTTGGCATTGTGGTTCCTCTAGATGGATTTTCTTGTAAAATCGCCCGTTTATGGATTTTTGTCAATTTCTATTTCGAATTTAGAAAAACTTTCTTCTGCAAAGTTGTAAAGAATTGAATTTCCTACAAAAAAGTCCCGAGATGCAAATTTTCTGATAAAAGGGCTATTTATTATGAATTATTGAAGTTCCGGATTAATTTATTTTTTTTTTTTTGCAGTTTTAAGTAATATTTTCAATAAAAATGTTTTTGGTGATGTTGGCATTTGTATGGCTGATGGATTGACCAAACAAGTGGGTGTAGGAATTTAAGAAAAATAAATTCATATTTTATTAAATTTTCTGCTTTGGTGTTCTAAGCATTTTCCTATAAATAGGGTGCTTAGGTTAGAATAGAAAATCACACCAGAAACTAAAGATTTCTCTCTCTTTCTCTCTCTATATATCGAGCGTACTTTTGTGAGTATTTTATAGTACTTCGAGTATTGCTATACGGTGCAAGTTCTTTTAGCACTATATCCAGTATTGCAGTCAGAAGTACTATTCTTTCTGAGATAAGGGAGATTATTTTCTTCATAAATGATATTATTTCTTCAATATCATTATGCTGAAATATTGGTTTGAATTTTTATCAAATTTGGAACTTTTTCATGTCGGGATTACTATTCACGAGTTACTATTCACGAAGCATGATGATGTTTTTTTGTTAAATTACTATCTTTTGGTGTCGGAGTTACTATTCACGTATATGGCACTATTCACGTATACGACACTATTCACGAATACGACACTATTCACAGAAAAGTTAAATTTTTGTTTTTCATCCAAAATATCTATTATGGATACTAGCTTTGATTGTATCCATGTTTTGATCATTCTTGAATTTTACTCCACTATGATTATTTATGAGGTATTTTTGGACATGGAATAGCTGAAGTACGAATCCTTAATATTTATTATTTTGTTTCACTGGATTCGTTTTCTTAAAATATTTTTCATCATCCTCAGTCCTAAATGATGATATATAACTGAATATCTTTGGCCTGTAGTGCAAAGATGAATGATTTCTGATGAATATCTTTGGCCAATAGTGCGAAGATGAACAGGTGTTTAGATGAACATGACCAACTGATGAATATCTTTGGCCTGCAGTACAAAGATGACATGTTAATGAATATCTTTGGCTAGTAGTGCAAAGATGAATTGTTGATGAATATCTTTGGCCCGTAGTGCAAAGATGAATTTATCAGTATGATTATAAACAGGAACTGTGATTTGATATAACCATGATCTTTGATGTTTCAGGTGATGAAAATTAACTTTGTCCTGGATGAGGAAAGGAATTTAGAACTACAATTATGATTATGAGTTATACACGTGATTGTGGACAGGAATTGTTGATTAATGTTACATGGATAAAACATTGTTGGTGGACTTTTAACATGGAGAAGATAATAGATTTTATGGTCTATTTGACTCTTCTAATAGATTGCTCGTTCCGCTGCAACTATGGTTGAAAAGTTTTATCATCTACCATATGTTCTAAATCTCTGATTTATTACTGTTGAAAGCTATTGATAATTTATTTTATCTTTAGTCATGATATTATTTACTGAGCTAGTTGTGGTCATCCTTTTGTTTCACAATTCCTTTCAGGTAATAAAAGTGTAGCTGGGTTGAGCAGGGGATAGCGAGGGAATAGAATGGTGGTCTATAGATGTTGAGGGTGAGGTGAATTTAACTTGGAAGGGTGTTTTGCCACTACTATACAAGATGTCTAATAACATACAACCTCGTGTCATCATAAGACAGGGTTGTGCTCATCCACTTGCTGAGTATATTTACAAGCACTACCTATATAATCTTGGTGTTTGTTTGGAGTTTAATTCCCAATTAGAGACAGTGGAGATAATGATATGTCAAGAGAAGACTCATTATTGGGAAGAATATGATAGTAATCTTCTCATTTTTCTTTGGGGTCTATTGGGTCAACTAAGGATAATCTGTGGCTATATGATATCTATCATAACCTAGAAGCATGGCCTCCCATGTACGAAGGTTTCCTTGAGCACTTCCCAAAGATTCTAATTTATAAAACAGTTTTTGACTATACCTTTATGTAAGGTGTCATTATGAGGTACTGTCCACGGTTGGGACATAAGTCACAGTTGATATATATTTGAATCCAAACTCACAGTATATGTGTTGTTGTATTTTGCACGAAAATTATTGTAATAAAGTTGTAGTTATTTTCTGTACCATGTTATTGGCGACTCAGAATAGGTTGGTTGGATTGGACCTATTTTGGGGGCGTTACAATCACCTTATTCCTCAGTACTTGCTTTTTTCTGTCAACAGTTTGAACATGGACTTCTTCACATGTTAAGTCTTTCTCAAACTGTAAGGGCTCATATTCTATAACATGATTATAATCAGGTTTATATGGTCTTAATACTGATATATGAAAAATATTATGAATATGCTCCAACTCTGGAGGTAAAGCTACCTCGTCGCGATCTTAGAAAAATCTTGAATAAAACACCTATAGTAACCTGCAAACCCTAAGAAACTCCTTATCTTTGACGGTGTTTTTGGCTGATCCAAGTTTACTACAACTTCAACATTTGATGGATCTACCGAAATTCCATCTTTATCAATAATGTGCCCGAGAAACTGTACACGTTCCAACCAAAACTCATATTTTGAAAATTTTGTGTACAACTTCCCTTTTCTCAATTTCTCCAATGTCACTCTTAAGTGTTCAACATGTTCTTCCTTGGTCTTAGAATACACCAAGATATCATCAATAAACACCACCACAAATTTATCTATGAATGGTTTAAAGACCCTGTTCATCAAATCCATGAACGCTGTTGGTACATTGGTTAAACCAAATGACATAACTAGAAACTCGTAATGACCATACCGAGTTCTGAATGCCATCTTCGGTACGTCTTCTGGCCTCACCTTCAATTGATAATAACCACTCCTTAAGTCTATTGTTGAAAAATACCTCGCACCCTTCAGTTGATCAAACAGGTCGTCGATTCTTGGTAACAGATACTTATTTTTAATTGTGACCTTGTTCAATTCTCTGTAATCAATGCAGAGTCGCATCGATCCATCCTTCTTCTTAACAAATAACACTAGCGCTCCCCATGGCGATACGCTCGGCTGGATATACTTCTAGTCGAGTGATTCTTGCAGTTGCATCATCAACTCTTTCATCTCTACCGGGGCCATTCGGTATGGTGCCTTAGATATCGGACCCGTTCCTGGTACCAAATCAATAACGAACTCAATTTATCGATCTGGCGAAAGACTTGGAAAATCATCTGGAAATACGTCTGCAAAATCTCTTATGATTGGTATCTCTTCTAACTTCGCACTCTTCTTCTGTGTATCAACTATGTAGGCTAAGTATCATACACATCCTTTCCTTAACAACTTTTTGGCTTGCATCACCGTCAGATAACTTGCTTGTCGATGTGACTTGCTGCCATAGAACACAACCTATGACGGAGTCATAAGGTTAACACATTTCCTTTGGCAATCAATTATTGCTCCATAATTGAATAACCAATCTGTCAGGAATAAACATGTGAATGATATTCCTATTTAATATATGATTTGATTATGATATATATGAATGAATATGCAAGTATACTTGCATTAAGAAAAGATGTAAAGTCCTTTGTTAGATAATAGAAATATATGTACAAGGACTTAGAATGAATTGATCAAATATGTTAGGTTGATCCTACATAAGCAAAATAGCTTTGTAAAGTCCTTAAAAAGAAATGATGTACAAGGACTATAAATATAGAAAGATCAAGCTTATTAGGTTGATCTTATGATGTAATAGATAGGCTAGTCTGATCGTCGAGCACTGCACCAGAAGTCGTAGCCTGCCATGTGAGTCAAGGTTAACTCGAGAGCTATCGAGGCAGAATAGGAGTATGCAAGATGGTAGATCTCGGAGTTCATAGACTGTCAGGGGAAACGAAGAAGGATCGTAGTGTATTGAGTAGAACTTCCTCGGGATCGTAGTGTGCTGAGGAAGTCATGTTCAGAATCGTAGAGACAGCCTGCCTACGAGCCGACCGGTCATCTGCCGAAGCCAAGACAGAAATGTAGACTACACTCAGAGTCGTAGAGTCTAATGATGCCAAAGCCAAGTTAAGGATCGTAGATCACATTCTGAGTTCATTGAGTCTATTGATTACATGCAGAGATTGTAGTCAAGCAAGATCAGATGAAGACAACAAGCACAAGGAAGAAATCGTAGTGTCAAGATCTGATCTCGGGATCGTAGTGTCTGCACAAGCCGAAGCTGAATCATAGAGTGCAGTACTACGATCTAAGAAGAAGTGCTCACAATGCCAAGGATGAATCGTAGAGCATATACGGTTCTCAACAAATAAGCACTCCTAGAATATCCAAAGGAACGAAGCCTCTGGTTCAAGCTGCAAGCTACATCCAAGGAAACCAGAGAGCACTCAACGAATGGCATGCAGGCTAACAGAAGATCTAAGCACCAACACAATCAGCATCAAGATTGAGTTGTAAGGCCATTCGTAATGAAGTCTTGCATAGGGAGATCCAAAGAAGACTTCAGAAGCTGACTAAGGAAAATCAACTAATGCAGTAGCTATCAAGTGAACAGAAGACAATGATCTTGGAGGCAACCAAGATCATAGTGTTTGCTAAACAAAGAAGGAACTGATGGAAGGTGAATCGAGATACTGGTCAGCCTCTGAAGAGCAAGGCTAAAGTGATTAAGTGCAGGGTCAGTTCATTGATGATAAGTGAACGGGAGATTACAAGGAGAAAGCAAGCTGGACGCGCCATAAATCTGAAGTGTCTTGATATTCAGAAGGGGACCAGAGCAAGGAATTAGGCCGTCAGTATCTGAGAACAGTTGAAGCAAATAGAAGTATTGAAGCACTGCACAATACAAGGAAGAGGTGTTCTATATTGAAGATCTAAGCAACACTCTTCAGGATCGTAGTGTTAACTCTACCATTCAACGAGCAACACTCAACAAGACATTACGATCAAGTCCTTGAAGACGTACATCAGAATCGTAGAGTTCGAATTGCTGAAGACTGAAGCATTGGAAACGGTTCAATCTGAAGGGTAATATTCGGACAAGTGCTTAGTGAGAGCATCGATGCAAAAGGACAACCTCTGATCAAGAAATTAGAAGAAATAAAGTCTTCAACCTGCCCAAGACATTAAAGTGATACATCTAACAGGGTAGGTGAAATAGTAGACTGCAGCGTCAGAAAAAGTATGACAAGTCACATCAAGCAGTCTACCTCAAGCAACTCGAGATCTGTGAAGATTTTTGAATAGCCTTCAACAGTTACTTTCCAACGGAAGGATTTGGAAGGAGTATAAATGAGAAAGAGCTTCAAAGATCAAAGGTTACTGGAGTTGCCGAGTTTGGAGAGAAGGTGGATTGATCTAAACCATGTGAAACAGTGAGTCCGAAGGCTCACTCTACGATCCACCAAGAACACTCAGAAGTCAGATAAATATAGAAGTATAAGTGTGAGTTCTACTATGTAGAAGTGAGAGTTCTACTACATGAAGAGTGTTCTGAACTACCGAGAGAAAGAAGAGTATTATGTCATCTTGATGTCCATCATGGGAAGACTCTAAGTATAATAGAGAAGAGCCTACAGTCATCTTAGCAAGTCCATCATGAGAAGGCATCAAGTAGCAAGAAGGAAGATCACAAATGCCATCTTGGTGTCAAGCATGAGAAAGCTTCTAAGTACCTAATAGAAGAGCTTACAGTAATCTTAGAAGCCTCTCATGTGCAGACATCAAGTACCAAGGAGAAGGATCTTCAAGGCAGTTCACAAAAGGGGTCATCCAGAGTAGTTGAGCAACCTAAGAAGCTGAGCATCATGCAACACTCAATTGTTCTTCAAGGATGATCAAGCAAAGCTACTAAGGATAGAAGATGTTCAGAGCATGAAGACATCTTAGCAGCTCAGCACCGACTCCAACAACAACAAACAAAAAATTCAACAAAGTCAGGGCCTGAGGGGTCCTTGTCTAGAGGGACTAAACAAAGTAGGGCCAAAGGGTCCATATCCGGAGGGACTAAATGAAGTTCCAAGCCTGCTGGGCTTGAAGAGTTCCTAGGGAACTAGTGGAGTTCCAAGGCAGCTGGCCTTGAAGAGTTCTTAGTGAACTGAAGTCCCAAGGCTGCTGGCCTTGAAGGAATCTTAGTGATTCAGGGTGTTGACCTTCCTTAGTGGAAATCCTGCTAGTTGAAAGCAGAAGAGTGGATTAGGAGCTTGAGTCTCTGAACCACTTAAAACCCCTTGTGTCTTTTACATTATGTCATTTACATTATGTACTATAACTGCTATAACTGCTATGTATGTTTTAACTGCTTACAACTAAACTTACTCTACGAACAATGTATGTATGATTATGAATATATCAATGAAGGAGATCTTTTACTTATTCCGTTGTGCTTGAAAAGATTCTTATGTTTGTCATATGTTAATTATGAACAATATAATATAAACCAGAAAAGTATTTTGAATTAAAAAAGATCTATTCAACCCCCCCCCCTTCTAGATCTATTGTGCCCTCTGGAACTAACAATTGGTATCAAAGTAGGTTCTCATGCTATATTCAAAAGCTACTCGCTTTGAGTCTAATCCCAGGCACTAACAATATTCTAAACTTAGTTTAGTAGTAAGTAACTTGTTATATGCAGATGAGCTCACATGTTGGAAATATTGTGTATAGGTTAAATGTGTATTTACACCTGAAGCTGCTCAGATTGGTCGATGGTCTCTATTGGTACATCAAAAAGACCAATCCCAGCCTGCACTCAATCTTGTAGTCCTAAGACCAGATGAGAGAACTCAAGAGACATCAATGACAAAGATTCAAGCATCCAGCAGTCTGAAAAATAAAGAAGACATACATGCTAAGAAATGCTTATCGAGAGAAGAAAGAAGATCTTCTCAAACTTATGTCTGGCCAACCAACAGCTGAGTGTAAACTCTGTCACCTAAAGGATGTCAAAGATCTTGATGCTGAGATTCTCTTGGCCTATATCTTCAAGACCACTACTGATTGATTAAAGGCCGACAAGAGCAATAATTTATCAGGAGCAAAAGTAAAGTTATACACATCAATACCTAAACTCAGTATATCTACGATAAATGACTGTTTCGTAACTGACAGTAAAAAGGTACGGTTCCTCATTATTATAAATGTACATCATAATTGCATCTTCTTATGAACTATAACAGTATTTTGTCAAGGAGTCATAATCTACCTAAAAAGGTGAAGAGAGAAAGTAACATGAGGATGGAAACTCAATTGACTATAAACTTTCTCTCCATCCAAGTTTTAGGTTGAACAAGATATCTTGAAGAAAATCTGAAATGGGTCATAAGAGCATCACAGGCATAATGAACTTTATGTGAAGTAATCATTGCTGGTGGATTTGTATGTATGTACAAGCCTATGTTCTCAGTGTTTAACAACACATAGAGTATGATCAGTTCTACAAGAGGATCTTGCTGATTTATAGAAACTGATCACCTCTATAAATCAACTAGACACTCATAAATCGTAGAGTTGATTCCCACTCTATGAAATCTTAAACACTGTGACCATAATCTAGTAAATGATGAAGCCATCATTGATAAAGAATGTATTATTGAATGTCAAATCCTACACACACTCACCCTCATGCATCTCAAAATGTATTATCATAAGATAGTTGCATGCATGAATATGTCTGTTGGTGATAAATATGATGATTATCCAAATAAGAGGAACATGGGTTTAGAAAACTAACCTAGCAGGACCCATTTAACTATGGGTACCAAAAATAGAAACATATTTAAACCTGCAGGTACTTGGTCAGTCTGACCACACTAAGGAATGATGAAGCAGAAGACTTCAGTCAAGAAGACTCAACCAGCAGAAGGCTAAGAACTGTTCAGAGTTAAGTCTGATAAAGATCCTTAATGTCCAAGCCTGTCCTTGAAGACTCTCTGAGCTAACCAGAATGGAGCTCACATGGCTGCAAATCTGTATATGACAGCATGCCATGCAAAAGAAGATAAAGAGGATTTTATATGCTCATATCAAGAAAGGCATGCTTTATGAAAAGGATCCTCAAGGGAAGCTCACAACAGAAGATCATTGAGCTTAAGACAAAAGGAGTTCAGTAAGAAGCAGAACTTCTAAATCTCAGGACTGTCAAAGGCGACTACGATCGTAGTGCAACCTCAACGATCGTAGTGTTGTCAAATGATCGTAGAGTGATCAATCCTGAAAATACTCATCTCGACGATACAAGGAAAAACTAAGTGATGATGATGATTCCAGTCAGAAGGAGACATGCTGGGCAGCCTTCAAATGAACATGAAGGAGAAGGAATCACATATATCTAAGAAGACAGCATCAACAATGGGGGAGTAGTGATCTGTTAAGGAATAACAGCACTAATAAACCTTGAAGAGATGTACCAGCTACAGAGTCCCAAAACTTTGTGGCCGATGAACCAAATGAAGATCCATAGTCAGTAGGAACGTCTCAAAACGTACTACTGATAACCCTTCAGCCATCCAATCCATAATCATGAAGTGCCTGGGATCAAACATATAATCATAGCATAAGAGCAGGAGGACCCCATAATTTCAGCAATGCAGATATCTAGAGCTAGTAGAAGACCTCCCCACCAGAAAAGGTCTAATGAGATGTTATTCCAAATCATTGCCAAAGCACTTCATCTGGAAAGCGCCTCAGGGAAAAACCTGACCCTTAGCTCACTCTAAGAGGTTGGCCCTTCCTGAGCTACCTTATCCCAGAAGGAATGCTTGATCTAGTTCATCTCAAAAGAACCAAGTTAGTTAACGATCGTAGAGTTTAGTTTAAAGAGAACTAAACGATCGTAGTGCAACCTCAACAATCGTAACAAAACCTCAGCGATCGTAGAATACAACTCGACGATCGTAGTCCTACCAAAGGGTACTCCAGTTTATAAGGAGCTTGGAAAATGAGATATTTGCTAAACTATTCAAGTTAAGGAGATAAGTTCGAATACATCAATGATTGAGCTATGCTGCATCAAAGAAAGAAGAAAAGACGAAGCCATCCACTGTAGCATCTCTTAAAAGTTGATCGTTGAGTTAACAAAGGGAATCGTAGAGTCCACAACAGACTTATCATGCTACTCTACGAATCAAAAGGTCAACGGTCAAAGCCACGTCAATTAAACGTCCATTGTTCTGATAACTGAAAAGTTGTGGGGAATTACAGCTTATTACTGGGCAATGTGCAACCAATGGACAGTTGACACATCACTGAGTGTGCAGAGTTAGAAGGAACTGCCATAAAGAAAATTTCAAATCTGCAGACAGTTACCAAAAGATATCAAACCTTTCTCCCTCCCATTTTCAAAACCCTAGAAATCTTTTCAAGAGCAAAATCAGTTAACCCTCCAGAGCCTTACCAAATCACAGACAGCCTGTGACACCCCCAAAATAGGTATACATCACCAATTCTGAGTCACCAAATACATGGTACAGAATACAAATACAACTTAATTATACAACTGCTGTGTAAAGTACGACAAAACATAAGCTGTGACTTTTAATACAAATATTGTCATCTATACAATATACAAACTCAAATTCAATATTATTACATTTATTTTCCCACTATTTCACTGAATAGTGACGACTACTAATGTCTTCATCTGGTCCGTCACTCCGTTCCCCGACCAGTCCCTGCTACGTTCTCATTTCCTGAAGAGAAAAATGAAAGTAAAAGGGTGAGCTCAACTAGCCCAGTAGGAAATATTATGACTAAGATAATGTAGAATATATTATCGTTAGCCTTCAACAGTGTTAAACTGATACAATATAACAACCATCAAGTTTAACTGCAGCGGAATAAGCAATCCATTAAAAGAGTCAAGTAGAGAATAAAATCTACTATCTTTTATGATATAAAAGGTTTTTCATCACTCTTATCACTGGGACCCATCTTAATAAATAATCCACATCATCGAATCACCCCTGCACTACAGCCAAGGATATTCTTTAGTATCACGACCATAATTATCCATGCACTACGGGTCAAGAATATTTGTGTATTCAATAATGAACATGATCATGCCAACAATTGTCCATCAATGCACTACGGGACAATAAGGACTTTTACCACATAATTTGTAACATTACGGTCAGATTACACCGAATAATCCCTGGTCATAATCATACCAAGTCCATCTATGCACTATAGGCCACCGATGACTTTCAACAAAATATAAACATGAGGATGATGACAATGATATAAGAATTCAATGAAACAAGTTCAAGAATTATTTTATCCAGGAACTAATAACGTCCAAATTGTCAACATGATATTGCTTTGTAGAGTAAAATTCAAGAATGCTCAGAAGAATATTTCCATAAAAAGATACTGGATGAAGCGCAAATATCAAGGATACTCCACTAATTTCATGGAGTATAGAAGTCAAAACTTTAACCAACTGAGTATAATAAGGAATGGAATAACAAAAAAATCACCAGGCATGTGATAGACCGCACAGGCAGGTTATTCCAACAGAATAATAAATAACGGAATCAGGTCCGGTATAAAACGCACAGACATGATATTCCAACAGAATAATAAAGACGGAATCAGGTCCGGTGTAAAACGCACAGACAGGATATTCTAACAGAATAATAAAGACGAAATCAGGTCCGGCGTAGAACGCACAAACAGGATGTTCCAACAGAATGATAAAGAATGGAACAACAAAAGAATTTCACCAAGTATAGGGTAGCCCAAGTATACAGTTTATTCCAATAGAATAATAAACAATGGAATAGCAGAAGTTCTCTTCATAGATAAGAAAGAAATAATATTCCCTACCTTTAGAAAAACTGGATACTGGAATAGTGAGATAACAGACTTCTCTTCTTCTTTCTATAATTTCTCTCTATAATAATCACTCTAAAGCTTTTGTGAATTGGTGAGAAATGAAGGAAGAATGAGCTTCTATTTATAGAAAAATATAGTTTCGATAATTGCACGTTTTGGGGCTCGAAAAATTACAGTACAATACCTCCAACTTTTCCTTTATTTTTAATTTAGTCATGTAAGTATTATCAAACTTGAACCACCTCCCTTAATAGTAAATAATGTGATTCAATAATAAATTATGTGAATCAATAGTTCTAGACATGTGAAAATACGAATTACAGTATAGTACCTCCATCTATACCTCCATTTTTAACTTAGTCATGCAAGTATTTTCAATCTTGCACCAACTCCCCTAATAGTAACAAGAATGTGAAACAATAGTATACACATGTGAACAAATAGTTATAATCATGTGAAATAATAGCAATCAATTGCTCATTTATCCGGTTAAATACCCGATTGGTCAAAATAACCTCCACACATCAATTTTTATCGAAATAAATGTCGATTTTCAATAACACAAATAATTCCAACATAATGAAACTATTTTTATCAAAAAATATAAAATTTGAAATTTTGAAGTTTGAATTTTCCCTAAAAAGACAACTGTTAACTTTTTGACCAAATAGTAAAAACTGGCAAATTTTCTGTTTATAGTCTATTTTTACTAATTTCATCGCTCCGGACTCAAATATCACGTCCGCGTCTCCAAATTCAACTCCGAACACAACTTTAATTTTAATAACATTCATCATTAATATTATAACTCACAATATTTAACAACCAGGTCGCTCCCAGGAAAGAGGGGGCTTTCCGATAAGGATTTCCCCTTATTGGCGTGTAATTAGGTGACCAAATCTCTCCTTGACAGAACTTCTAGACATTGTCAATTTTGTAAATAATAATATGAATAACTTTGTCGTCTCAATTATTGATTTAATAATATAATATATTATGCAAATGATACTGTGACAATAATCGAATCAATAATATGAGAGATATGATGCAGCAATTACTGTAGAAATAATTGAGTATAACTGAGTGCCTTCTCACGTAAGCATCAATAATCAATACCATGTGCTACTATACAACTACGCGTATTACAGTATTTTTACTACCGGGTAGTTCAACAGTTAACGGTAAAACTGTCGCCGTTATTTTCATAAAGTATTTTTGTCGTTTTTTCAATCTGACAATAATTCTGTTGTGGGGGGTCCACCAATGACTGTGACACTGTACGAATATTTCCTGTTAAAACGAATATTCCCCGACCAATCGAATATTATATAACAACTTGCGTACTTTGAAAAATTTGTAAATATTACCCACAACTATAACATTATATCAAATCCACACCATAATATTCAAAAATATATTTCGAGAAAAATTTAATCTTTATTCAAAAAGTTGGGGTCTTACAACCTCCCTTTCTTATGAAATTTCGTCCTCGAAATTAGGGTGCGTACCTGGTATGTCGAAGAGGTGAGAATACTTTTATTTCATTTCATATTCTAACTCCCAGATCATTTTCTCAGCATCGTGGTTTCTCCACAAAACTTTGACTTGAGGTATAATCTTAGAGCGTAGAATATGTTCCTTCTTATCCAAGATTTTAACATAAACCTCTTCATACGTTAAATCTTCCTCTATTTCGTCCAGTTTTAACTCAATAATGTGGTTCGGGTCTTTCATATATTTACATAACATGGATATATGAAAAACGTTATGAACACGAGACATACTTGGCAGTAACGCAAGTCTATAGGCCACAGTTCCTACTCGATCAAGGATTAAAAATGGGCCAATGAATCGAGGATTGAGCTTTCCTCTCTTTACAAATCTTGAAACTCCTTTCCATGGAGCAACACGTAACAACACATGATCTCCAATATCGAATTCTACGTCCTTTCGATGAAGATCAGCATAACTCTTTTGTCGATCTTGTGAGGTTTTTATACGTTATCAGATCATTTGAATCTTTTCCGTAGTCATACGTACCAACTCTGGTCCCAACAATGTTGCTTCACCCACCTCATCCCAGCATACTGGAGAATGACACTTTCTTCCATACAACACCTCGAATGGAGCCATGCCAATACTTGCTTGATAACTGTTGTTGTAGGAAAACTCCACCAATGGTAGGAACTTATCCCAACTTCCCTTGAAGTCAAGGACACAGAGTCTTAATAGATTTTCAAGAGTTTGAATGGTCCTCTCTGACTGCCCGTCTGTCTGAGGATGATATGCCAAGCTAAATCGTAAATTCGTGCCCATAGCCTTTTGCAAACTAACCCAAAATCTTGAAGTGAATCTTGGGTCTCGATCAGAAACTATGGATACTGGCATACCATGCAATCTTACAACCTCGTTTATGTACATACGAGCAAGACGTTCAAGTGTATAAGTTTCTTGTATCGGTAAGAAATGAGCAGACTTGGTCAATCTAACAACAATAACCCAAATCGCATCTATGCCTTGAGAAACTTTGGGAAGACCGGTAACGAAATCCATGGTAATGTGCTCCCACTTCCATTTTGGAATTTCAAGTGGTTGCAATGTACCTTTTGGTACTTGATGCTCCGCTTTAACTCGTTGACAAATTAGACACCTTGAGATAAATAGCGCTATCTCTCTCTTCATATTGCTCCACCAAAATGTATGACGAAGATCACGATACATTTTGGTACTCCCAGGATGGATTGCAAACGATGTGTTGTGCGCCTCCATCATGATTTTATACTTTAAATCAGGGTCGTTAGGAACACAAAGTCTGGAGTTGACTCTAAATATTCCTTCTTCATCGATTCTTGCTTCCGGCATAGCACCTTCTTGCACTTTCTTCCTCATACGCATCAGCTTCGGATCTGTAACTTGAGCAACTTTAACTTTATCAATTAAAGTCGGTTCTACTCGTATATTCGCCATCATCACATGGGTCCCTGGAGTCTTTAACTCTATCTCCATCCTTTGCAAGTCACACAAAATGGGCTTTTGTGTTGTGAATATTGCACTCGTACCCGCATATGATCTTCTACGCAATGCGTCAGCTACCACATTTGCTTTTCCAGGATGGTATTGGATGGTATGATCATAATATTTCAACAGTTCCAGCCAACGTCGTTGTCGCATGTTGAGTTCCTTTTGAGTGAAGAAATATTTGAGGCTTTTATGATCCGTAAGATCTCCACTTTCTCTCCATACAAGTAATGCTTCCAAATTTTAAGTGCGAAGACAACAACTGCCAACTCTAGATCATGAGTAGGATAATTCCTCTCATATTCTTTGAGTTGTCTTGAGGCATAGGCTATGACTTTCCCATGTTGCATGAGAACACATCCTAACCCTTTGCCTGAAGCATCACTGTATATGACAAATCCCTCCGAACCAGATGGTATTGTAAGAACAGTTGCTGAAATGAGTCCTTTTGAGTTCTTGAAAACTCTTCTCACATTCCTAGCTCTAACCGAACTTTGTATCTTTCCGTGTCAGCTGAGTTAATGGAGTAGCGATTCGAGAAAATCCTTCCACGAATCTCCGATAATAACCAGCTAAACCGAGAAAGCTATGTACTTCGGTCACTGATTTGGGTTGCTCCCAGCTTTGAATAGCTTCAATATTTGTCGGGTCAACGGATATTCCATGACTTGATACTACGTGCCCAAGGAATACTACTTCTTCAAGCCGGAACTCGTATTTCTTTAACTTGACATAAATTTTATATTCACGAAGCTTTTGGAGTATCAGCCTCAAGTGTTGCTCATGATCTTCACGGCTTTTGGAATAAATAAGGATGTCATCAATAAAGACGACCACAAAGTGATCCAAATATTCCTTGAATACTTGGTTCATCATATCCATAAAGGCATCAGGAGCATTAGTCAATCCAAAAGACATGACTAAGAATTCATAGTGCTCGTACTGAGTTCTGAAGGCAGTCTTTGGAATATCCTCAGTTTTAACCTTCAGCTGATGATATCCAGAACGAAGATCGATCTTTGAAAAAAATTATGCTCCTTGTAACTGATCAAACAGGTCATTAATATGTGGCAATGGGTGCCTATTTTTGATGGTGACATGATTCAACTCCCGATAATTAATACAAAGTTGCATACTCCCATCTTTCTTCTTCACGAATAGAACAGGAGCACCCCAAGGAGACGTACTAGGATGAATGAAACCAATGTCTAACAATTCCTGTAATTGGGTCTTTAACTCCTCAAGTTCAATAGGAGCCATTCGATATGGAGCTTTGGATATGGGTTTTATTCCGGATTCAAGGTCGATACAAAATTCAACTACACGCTCTGGGGGTAGGCCAGGAAGTTCTTCAGGGAATACGTCAGGAAATTTATTAACAATAGAAATATCCTTCAAATATGACGTATTTTTGTTTAAATCCGTGACATTAGCTAAGAAAGCTTGACATCCGTTTATCAATAAATGGATAGCTTTATGGCTTGAGATGACCGTGATTGATTTTAATGGTTTGGTCACTTTAATTCGCATAATAGGTTTATTAGGAATATGAAAGCTAACAATCTTACGAAAACAATCAATTTTAGCATGATGAGTAGTTAACCAATCAATCCCTAGAATCACGTCAAATGCAAGTATTTTTAAGGAGATAAGATCGACAGGTAACGTGCGGTTAACGATTTGAATCAAACAAGACTTATAAACAGTGAATGTAATGAAGGTTTCTCCTAATGGAGTTTCAACAGATAAGTCAAAGTCTAATTTCTCCGGAGTCAAATTTAAACGTTGAGCGAAAGTAAGAGAAATAAAAGAATGGGTAGAACCGGTATCAAATAAGGTATAGACTTCACTAGAGTTTATGATAAGCTTACCCGTGATAACCTCGTTCGGGTTCCTTGCTCTCTGGGAGGTCACAACAAACGCTCTCCCTTGCACTACTGGCTTTGACTTTTCTGGGACGACCTTTGGTGCCTCCATCCTAGCTGAATTTGTCTTCGGTGAATGACAAAATCGAGCTAAGTGACCTTCTCTTCAATAATTATAACATGCTTTGGACGGCATCACGCAGTTTGGACTGATGTGTCCCTCCCCTCAGCATTTGAAGCATATGATAGGTGGTCGTTCTCCGTCCTTAACAACGGGTGCTGGTGCTGACGTCTTTCCATCATTGTTGAATCTCCTTTTCTTGAAATGTCCATTTTTATTGTCTTGGCTATGATTACCACCGAAGTGGTTACCATTTCTGGCATGTTGATTCTCTCCACGTTTGTTGTCACCGCTTCGATGACTGTTACCACTGGTATTTTCATTCTGACGGCTGCTTTCTCTTGGTTGCGTTGACTCGTTATTGCGCTTCAACAACTGAGCCCTATTTACAACATCTGAATACAAACACAGTTTATGTGAAATAAGATATTGTCGTATCTCCGGTTTCAAACCTCTTAAAAACATTCGGATCATTCGCTCCTCATTATCAACCAAATGGGATGCAAACCGGGATAACTCCATAAATTTAGCCTCGTATTGCGACACGGTCATATTGTTTTGTTCCAACTTGATAAACTCCACCTCCTTCATGTGACGAATACTTTCGGGAAAGTACTTATCGTTGAACAGCTATTGGAACTTCTCCGAAGACATCTTGAGTGCGTCAGGCTGAGAACATTTTACAGATTCCCTCCAGTAATCTGCTTCTTCACCCAACATAAAAGTGGCGAAGGGAATCTTTTGCTCCTCGGAGCATCCCAAGACATCAAATATCTTGGTGATCTACTTTATGCATGCTTCAGCCTTAAGTGGTTTTGGCTCTCCAATAAACTCCGGTGGTCCCAGCTCCTTGAACTATTTAGCGGTAACCGTCCGAGAGTTTCCAGTGTTTCCACCTACATTTTGGATAGGAGCCGCTCTCGCCTGATATTTCATAAATTGCATAAAGCCTCTGAACATTCCATCGTTCATCATTTGGTCAGTGTTATTGTTTGCATGAGGATTGTCGCCTTCCTGATGCATATTATTCTGATTGTTGATCTGTGGAGACTCAACAGTTTCTTGTGCTCCATTGCTATTCTCAATATTCTCAGATGCCATTTTCAAATACTGGCACAAAACAAGGGTTAATTGACATGCAACATATTATCCATATACTCTGACCAACCAATTAAATACCAAATAAACTTAGGTAGGTCATACTAGCGAAGGAATTCCCCGTCTCTCCCCTCCTAGTTCTAGTCTCACAACTTAGCCACGTATCCCTAAGCTTTGATACCAACTGTGACGCCCCCAAAATAGGTATACATCACCTATTTTGAGTCGCCAAATACATGGTACAGAATACAAATACAACTTAATTATACAACTGTCGTGCAAAGTACGACAAAACATAAGCTGTGAGTTTTAATACAAATATTGTCGTCTAGACAATATAAAAACTCAAATTCAATATTATTACATTTATTTTCCCACTATTTCACTGAATAGTGACGACTACTAATGCTATCATCTGGTCCGTCACTCCATTCCCCGACTAGTCCCTGCTACGTTCTCATTTCCTGAAGAGAACAATGAAAGTAAAAGGGTGAGCTCAACTAGCCCAGTAAGAAATATTATGACTAAGATAATGCAGAATATATTATTGTTAGCCTTCAACAGTGTTAAACTGATACAATATAACAACCATCAAGTTTAACTGCAGCAGAACAAGCAATCCATTAAAAGAGTCAAGTAGAGAATAAAATCTACTATCTTTTATGATTTAAAAGGTTTACATCACTTTTATCGCTGGGACTCATCTTAATAAATAATCTACATCATCGAATCACCCCTGCACTACGGCCAAGGGTATTCTTTAGTATCACGACCACAATTATCCATGCACTACGGGCCAAGAATATTTGTGTATTCAATAATGGTCATGATCATGCCAACAATTGTCCATCAATGCACTACGGGCCAATAAGGACTTTTACCACATCATTTGTAATATTACGGTCATGATTACACCGAATAATCCCTGGTCATAATCATACCAAGTCCATCTATGCACTATAGGCCACCGATGACCTTCAACAAAATATAAACATGAGGATGATGACAATGATATAAGAATTCAATGAAACAAGTTCAAGAATTATTTTATCCAGGAACTAATAACGTCCAAATTGTCAACATGATATTGCTTTGTAGAGTAAAATTCAAGAATGCTCAGAAGAATATTTTCATGAAAAGATACTGGATGAAGCGCAAATATCAAGGATATTCCACTAATTTCATGGAGTATAGAAGTCAAAACTTTAACCAACTGAGAATAATAAGGAATGGAATAACAAAAGAAATCACCAGGCATGCGATAGACCGCACAGGCAGGTTATTCCAACAGAATAATAAATAACGGAATCAGATTCGGCGTAAAACGCACAGACAGGATATTCCAACAGAATAATAAAGACGGAATCAGGTCCAGCGTAAAACACACAGACATGATATTCCAACATAATAATAAAGACGGAACCAGGCTCGGCGTAGAACGCACAGACAGGATGTTCCAATAGAATGATAAAGAATGGAACAACAGAAGAATTTCACTAAGTATAGGGTAGCCCGCGTATACAGGTTATTCCAAAAGAATAATAAAGAATGGAATAACAGAAGTTCTCTTCATAGATAAGAAAGAAATAATACTCCCCACCTTTAGAAAAACTGGATACTGGAATAGTGAGGTAGCAGACTTCTCTTCTTCTTTCTATAATTTCTCTCTATAATAATCGCTCTAAAGCTTTTGTGAATTGGTGAGAAATGAAGGAAGAATGAGCTTCTATTTATAAAAAAATATAGTTCTGATAATTGCACGTTTTAGGGCTCGAAAAATTATAGTACAATACCTCCAACTTTTCATTTATTTTTAATTTAGTCATGGAAGTATTATCAAACTTGCACCACCTCCCCTAATAGTAAATAATGTGATTCAATAGTAAATTATGTGAATCAATAGTTCTAGACATGTTAAAATACGAATTACAGTATAGTACATCCATCTATACCTCCATTTTTAACTTAGTCATGCAAGTATTATCAATCTTGCACCAACTCCCCTAATAGTAACAAGAATGTGAAATAATAGTATACACATGTGAACAAATAGTTATAATCATGTGAAATAATAGCAATCAATTGCTCATTTATCCGGTTAAATACCCGATTAGTCAAAATAACCTCCATACATCAATTTTTATCGAAATAAATGTCAATTTTCACTAACACAAATAATTCCAACATAATGAAACTATTTTTATCAAAAATATAAATTTTGAAATTTTGAAGTTTGACTTTTCCCGAAAAAGTGAACTGTTGACTTTTTGACCAAATAGTAAAAATCGGTAAATTTTGTGTTTATAGTCTATTTTTACTAATTTCATCGTTCCGGACTCAAATATCACATCCGCGTCTCCAAATTCAACTCCGAACACAACTTCAATTTTAATAACATTCATCATTAATATTATAACTCACAATATTTAACAACCAGGTCGTTCCCAAGAAAAAGGGGGCTTTCCGATAAGGATTTCTCCTTATTGGCGCGCAATTAGTTGACCAAACCTCTCCTTGACAGAACTTCTAGACATTATCAATATTACAAATAATAATATGAATAACTTTGTCGTCTCAATTATTGATTTAATAATATAATATATTAAGCAAATGATATTGTGACAATAATCGAATAAATAATATGAGAGATATGATGCAGCAATTACTGTAGCAATAATTGAGTATAACTTAGTGACTTCTCACGAAAGCATCAATAATCAATACCGTGTGCTACTATGCAACCATGCATATTACTGTATTTTTACTACCGGGTAGTTCAACAATTAACGGTAAAACTTCCGCCGTTATTTTCATATAGTATTTTTGTCGTTTTCTCAATCCGACAATAATTCCGTTGTGGGGGGTCCACCAATGATTGTGACGTTGTTCGAATATTCTCTGTTAAAATGAATATTCCCCGACCAATAGAATATTATATAACAACTTGCGTACTTTGGAAAATTTGTAAATATTACCCACAACTATAACATTATATCAAATCTACACCATAATATTCAAAAATATATTTCGAGAAAAATTTAATCTTTATTCAAAAAGTTGAGGTCTTACACAGCCATCTCTCATAAACTCAAACACCCACGGTCTTCGAACTATTCAAATGGAGAACTGGCAAGTTATCACCGGCATTCAACTCGTAACCAAATCGTTTGAGAAATCTGAGAAGAAATTCAGGGACATACTTGAACTCGTAAAGAAAGCTGGGTTTTCAGAATGCCTTGAGGCAAGTACTCGTGTGTACATTGACCTAGTTAAAGAGTTCTACTCAAACGTCTTCATAAACTCTGGAACTCTGTCTACCAAGGTTAAAGGTCAAACTCTGAAGCTGAAATCTTCTGACCTAAATCAATGCCTAGGTTTTCCTAACCAAGGGCTAAAGAACCTTGAAGATGTCAACATTGAACAAGCAAAGGAGTTGATGGGGTACTAAAGAAACCCTAGTTTCAAAGACATGAAGAAGAAGGAGTTTCCTGAAAAATATGAGTACCTTGCTAAAATTGTTGGAAAATGCATACTGTGCAAAACCACTGCACATGATACAGTGATTGACCAACAGTTGAAGATAATGTCAGAAATAGTTCTGAAGAAACAAATTGAATGTGGAGCAATCTTGTTAGATCAAATCTCCAAGTGGGTAGAGAAGGCTGAGAAGAAGAAATCCACTGAAAATCCCCTGACCAAGGTGTTTCATGGAAGGCTGTTGAGTATCATACTGAAGAAGAAGCTAGGAGGGAAAATCAAGGATGATAAGGGGAAGCCTTGAATGTGCACAAAGTGATGTCTCCATAATTATTTGAGAACTGGAAGAAGAACTCCAAGGAGAACAAAAGGCTGACAGCTGGGAGCAGCAGTAGGGCCTCTGCAAAGAAGAGAAAGATAGAAGAGGCAGAGAGCTCTGAGTCTGATGACTCTGCACCAGCAAAAATCATACCAGCCAGAAAGAAATCAAAAAGTGTGAAGAGAGCTGGTGATGTGAAGAAAGCCAAGGCCTCATCAAGAAGTCTCTCCTCTTTGAACAAGGACAAAGAAGAAAAAGTCCCAACTGCTGAAATAACACAAAAAGAGAAGTAGCAGGTTGCTTCAAGGACCAATCAGCAAGAAAGCTAAGGTGGAAGACAAACTAGCCTCAGCTACCCAAAATAGTACATCTGCTAAAGAGAGGGACATAGAGTCAGCAGAAGAAAAGGAAATAGATGTCAAGGCTCAGTCTCCACAAACAACATCCTGCAATGAAAATGAAGCTTATGTGATGGAAGAGATTGCAGCATCTGCTGATAAAGAAGAATGCTCAAGCCCCATGGCTAATCCTCAAAGCATGACCTCTGTGAATGAAGAAGATATTCAAGATGACCAAACTCGATCCCCAAATGCAACTGCCTCAATGACCCAAGATGATAGGTCAAGTAATGTTATGTCTGAAGAAGAAGAAGAACTTGCCCCCTCTAATCCAGAAAGCCTCCATGATGGCTCAGAAAGTGATGAGTCCAAGAAAGAATGATCTGCCCCTGCCAGTGCTGAACTCCAAATAAGTATGTCTGTTGAGAAAGAGGAGTCAGAGCCTAAAGAATAAGAAGAGTCTGTGTCTCCAATAGTTGAACCTCCACGAAGAAGGAAAAGCTACAGGCTACAAGCCCAGTTTGCCTCCAAAAGGAACAGTGGCCAATCAAATGCCATCATTGAATTAAGTGATGATGAGTCTGTATCCCCAATGGAAAGTGCTAAAGATGAAGCCAGCAGTGAAGAAGAAGAATCTGAGGAAATACTTGCTGAAGAAGGTTCTGGACATGAAAAGCAGCAAGAAGGACTCCCTGCTGAAGCTGATCTAAATGGTTCTAGCTCTGAGAAGGAAGAAGTAGGAAATGATTCCAACTCTGAAGATCAGGAATCAAAAGATTCAGAACCCTACCCTATCCTCTCACCTGCTAGATTTACCAAGAAAATTGTGGTAGAAGTTCCCAATGAACCATCAGAGAATCCTCCTGTCAGATGGGTAAAATATGGAGGTGAACAGCTCAGAGTAATAAGAATGACTTCCTTTGACTTAGTCAAGAACTGGAACAATATGGAGCTAGACTGCTCAACCATTCTCTACAACCCTGATGATTTGCTGATGAGATGGTTCTTCCAGTGGATGCCATGGGTAAAGGCCTTTACTGAAGGAGATGGAAGCTACTTCAGCTGGTGTTACAAGACTTTTCCAAGCATGGAGCTAGTAGCCCAAAACTTCCCAAGGGTGAAAACTTATGCTACCAAAATGATAACAAACCAGCCTCACTTTAAAGTCTATCGACAGGCTGAAAATCTCTATATCCCCTACGATCGTAGAGTGGATTCTTAATGAAGAAGAGACATGACCAAGAAGCTGATCGTAGAGTCTGTTCACTCTACTACTGATGATGTTCAAGTCCAAAACTAGAAGCCTCCTTATGTTCAAACACTGCTATCAGACACTTCATCATCCTCCACAAGCAATTGGTATTCCACGATTGTTCAGATTATCCAAACATTTGAAAATCTGTCCAAAGATGACAATCGTAGAGTCCAATATATTATTCAACTTGAAGCTGCCAACCAAAAAGATCAAACTACTTTGGAGCAGGAACTACTAGAGAGCTCTGATGATCTAAGCAAGAATATATCTATACTCACTGAAGAATCACAGAAGCAGACAGCAGCAGGAGATGATTCTTTCCAGCACAAGCTTCAAGCTATCTTGGCTGATGTATCTCTCAAACTCCAAGAAAGAGATAACATCTATCAGAAAACCATCCAAGATCAAAAGGCTGAAGTCCTATAAATTCAAAAGGCAAATGCAAAGCAGATCGAAGCCCTCTCTGACAAGATTGACGACTTAAAGCAGTTCTTCTTTGTGCAACTTGAGCTAGGCCAGGAGGAACTCAAGTTTGAAGTTGCCAACACCTCCTACCTGATGGAACAGCTCTCTCAAATGATTAATGACAAAAAGGGGGAGAAAAAGAGGCATAGAAAGAAGAGGAGCAAGAGGAACTCAAAGAAGAGCAGAGGGACAAGAGAGAAGAAGTCAAAGAAGAAGACAGTAGCTGTTGAAAAAGTATCATCATCTGAGGGAGAGCCAGAAGATGATGATAACAAGATCGCAGAGTCTGAGGGGGGGCTAGGTCAGAAAGATGATGAAGGGGAGCCAAGCACAGATACAAGGTCATCATCTGAGGGGGAACAAGAGAAAGAAGAACAATCAGATAAGTAGTTGATTAATAAGCATCCTGGAAACATACATGAAGCCAAGGAGGTACATCTCTAAACTGTTAGGTATGTTCTGGATCCAGCATTAGAATGTCTGAAAATATAAATTGTCATATCAATATCAATGACATTCATAATTATCTGTTTTAGAAATACAGCTGCTCACAGTATATAAGATTCATTCATAACATGCATATGCATTTATTGTTTTTGTCATAATCAAATAGGGGGAGATTGTCAGGAATAAACATGTGAATGATATTCCTATTTAATATATGATTTGATTATAATATATATGAATGAATATGCAAGTATGCTTGCATTAAGAAAAGATGTAAAGTCCTTTGTTAGATAATAGAAATATATGTACAAGGACTTAGAATGAATTAATCAAATATGTTAGGTTGATCCTACATAAGCAAAATAGCTTTGTAAAGTCCTTAAAAAGAAATGATCTATAAGGACTATAAATATAGAAAGATCAAGCTTGTTAGGTTGATCTTATGATGTAATAGATAGGCTAGTCTGATCGTCGAGCACTGCACCAGAAGTCGTAGTCTGCCAGGTGAGTCAAGGTTAACTTGAGAGCTATCAAGACAGAATAGGAGTATGCAAGATAGTAGATCTCGGAGTTCGTAGACTGCCAGGCGAAATGAAGAAGGATCGTAGTGTATCGAGTAGAGCTTCCTCGGGATCGTAGTGTGCTGAGGAAGTCATGTTCATAATCATAGAGACAGCCTGCCTACGAGCCGACCGGTCATCTGCCGAAGCCAAGATAGAAACGTAGACTACACTCAGAGTCGTAGAGTCTAGAGATTTCAAAGCCAAGTCAAGGATCGTAGATCACACTCTGAGTTCATAGAGTATATTGATTACATGCAGATATCGTAGTCAAGCAAGATCAGATGAAGACAACAAACACAAGGTAGAAATCGTAGTGTCAAGATCTGATCTCGGTATCGAAGTGTCTGTACAAGCCGAAGCTGAATCGTAGAGTGCAGAACTATGATCTAATAAGAAGTTCTCACAATGCCAAGGAAGAATCGTAGAGCATATACGGTTCTCAACAAATGAGCACTCCCAGAATATCCAAAGGAACGAAGCCTCTGGTTCAAGCTGCAAGCTACATCCAAGGAAACCAGAGAGCACTCAACAAATGGCATACAGGCTAGTAGAAGATCTAAGCACCAACACAATCAGCATCAAGATTGAGTTGTAAGGTCATTCATAATGAAGTCTTGCACAAGGAGATCCAAAGAAGACTTCAGAAGCTGACTAAGGAAAGTTAGCTAATGCAGTAGCTATCAAGTGAATAGAAGACAACGATCTTGGAGGCAACCATGATCGTAGTGTTTGCTAAACAAAGAAGGAACTGATGGAAGGTGAACCGAAATACTGGTCAGCCTCTGAAGAGCAAGGCTAAAGTGATTAAGTGCAGCGTCAGTTCATTGATGATAAGTGAACGGGATATCACAAGGAGAAAGCAAGCTGGACGCGCTTGATATTCAGAAGGGGACCAGAGCAAGGAATTAGGCCATCAGTATCTGAGAACAGTCGAAGCAAACAGAAGTATTGAAACACTGCACAATACAAGGAAGAGGTGTTCTACATTAAAGATCCAAGCAACACTCTTCAGGATCGTAGTGTTAACTCTACCAGTCAACGAGAAACACTCAACAAGACACTACGATCAGGTCCTTGAAGACGTGCATCAGAATCGTAGAGTTTGAATATCTGAAGACTGAAGCATTGGCAACGGTTTAATCTGAAGGATAATATTCGGATAAGTGCTTAGTGAGAGCATCGATGCAAAAGGACAACCTCTGATCAAGAAATCAGAAGAAATAAAGTCTTCAACCTGCCCAAGACATTAAAGTGATACATCTGATAGGGTAGGTGAAATAGTAGACTGCAGCGTCAGAAAAAGTATGACAAGTCACATCAAGCAGTCTACCTCAAACAACTCGAGATCTGTGAAGATTTTTGAATAGCCTTCAACGGTTACTTTCCAACGGAAGGATTGGGAAGGAGTATAAATGAGAAAGAGCTTCAAAAGTCAAAGGTTGCTGGAGTTACCGAGTTTAGAGAGAAGGTGGACTGATCTAAATCATGTGAAACAGTGAGTTTGAAGGCTCACTCTACGATCCACCAAGAACACTCAAAAGTCAGATACAGATAGAAGTAGAAGTGTGAGTTCTACTATATAGAAGTGAGAGTTCTACTACATGAAGAGTGTTCTGAACTGTCGAGAGAAATAAGAGCATTATGTCATCTTGATGTCCATCGTGGGAAGACTCTAAGTACATTAGAGAAGAGCCTACAGTCATCTTAGCAAGTCCATCATGAGAAGGCATCAAGTAGCAAGAAGAGAGATCATAAATGCCATCTTGGTGTTAAGCATGAGAAAGCTTCTAAGTACCTAACAGAAGAGTTTACAGTCATCTTAGAAGCCTCTCATGTGCAGATATCAAGTACCAAGGAGAAGGATCTTCAAGGCAGTTCACAAAAGGGGTCATCCAGAGTAGTTGCGCAGCCTAAGAAGCTGAGCATCATGCAACACTCAATTGTTCTTCAAGGATGATCAAGCAAAGCTGTTAAGGATAGAAGATGTTAAGAGCATGAAGACATCTTAGCAGTTCAGCACAGACTCCAACAACAATAAACAAAAAACTCAACAAAGTCAGGGCATGAGGGGTCCTTGTCCAGAGGGACTAAACAAAGCAGGGGCAAAGGGTCCTTGTCCGGAGGGACTAAATGAAGTTCCAAGCCTGCTGGGCTTGAAGAGTTCCTAGGGAACTATTGGAGTTCCAAGGCTACTGGCCTTAAAGAGTTCTTAGTGAACTGAAGTCCCAAGGCTGCTGGCCTTAAAGGAATCTTATTGATTCAGGGTGTTGCCCTTCCTTATTGGAAATCCAACTAGTTGAAAGCAGAAGAGTGGATTAGGAGCTTGAGTCTCTGAACTACTTAAAACCCCTTGTGTCTTTTACATTATGTCATTTACATTATGTACTATAACTGCTATAACTGTTATGTATGTTTTAACTGCTTACAACTAAACTTACTCTATGAACAATGTATGTATGATTATGAATATATCAATGAAGGGGA
This sequence comes from Panax japonicus, assembly GCA_020205505.1. Taxonomy (NCBI): domain Eukaryota; kingdom Viridiplantae; phylum Streptophyta; class Magnoliopsida; order Apiales; family Araliaceae; genus Panax; species Panax japonicus. Next base: position 69,763,785 of record CM035107.1, on the reverse strand, counting down.
TCTTTTACTTATTCCGTTGTGCTTGAAAAGATTCTTATGTTTATCATATATTAATTATGAATAATATAATATAAACCAGAAAAGTATTTTGAATTGAAAAGGATCTATTCAACCCCCCCCCCCTTTAGATCTATTGTGTCCTCTGGGAACTAACACAATCCATTCCCGGTATAACATCAAACTCACCAAGTCTAATTGGTATCAAGTCTACACTCATCTCTTGACCCTTTATAACCACTCTATAATTCTTATATATAAATCTAATAGGAATCACTTCCCTATTTGCAATCTTTATGCTCAAAGGATAATATAATTCTTCCTGAGGCAAATCTAAGTTTTGAGCAAATTCATCGGATATAAATGAACAAGTAGCACCCGAATCAAACAGTATATAAGCATTAATACCATTAATCGGAATGATACCTGACACCACATCCTTAGACTGAACAGAATCCTACACGGTCATATTGAAAGTTCTCGCAGTAGGTCGGCTTGACTATGCTGGTCCAGTGATAGTCAATGCACCACCACCGTTGTTGTTTCCCTTTCCTCCACTTGCACTCCCCGCTGGCTTTTTAGGGTAATCACGAGCCAAGTGATCCTTCGAACTGCAGGTAAAACATGCTCCTTTCTTTGGGCTAAAACAATTTAGTGGAATGTGTCCCTCCTGACCACAGTTGAAACACACTCGCTTTCCCTTCAAACACACCCCAGTATGGTTCTTTCCACAAGTAGCACAAGCTTCAAACTTTTTCTTCTGTTGGCTTCCCTGTTGTCCTCCCGTAGTTGAATTCTTGGTCCATTTCCTCTTCTGATTGTTACTTCCAACATTACTCCCACCAGCCTTATTCTCGTTATCATTCTTCCTCTTCTTCTGTTCTTGGTTGTACTTGGTCAAGGCATCGCTTCCACCTTCTGTAATAATTGCCTTTTCCAGTATAGCCGTAAATGTATTTAACTGGAACATTGAAACCTTGCTATACAGCAAGAGTTTTAATCCTTGTTCTAACCTTCTCACCTTACGTTCATCCGTATTAACTTGATAAGTGACAAACCTTGCCAACTCGTTAAACTTCGCAGCATATTCTGGCACTTTCATGGTTCCTTGATTCAACTCCAGGAATTGTACCTCCAACTGATTCTGAGAACTCGCTAGAAAGTACATTTCGAAAAACATTTCCTTAAATCTATCGCACATTATCACTCCTTGTCCCCCACGAACCTTATTTGCTTGCCACCAGTAGCTAGCTTCCGACTTCAGCATCAACGTCGCGAATACAGTCTTTTGATCTTCGTTAACTTTAGCAACATCAAACACCTTCTCCATTTCCATGATCCAGGTTTGGGCTTCCACTGGATTCATTGACCCTTGAAACTCTGGCGGTCCATCCGCTTTGAATTCCTTGAAAGTTGTAACTTGAGCTTGCGATTGATTCGTAAGTGCTCCCGTCAACAAAGCTACCAACTGTTGAACCAGATTAGCGTTGGCCTCATTGTTATTATTAGTAAACCCCCCAGGAGGTGCTTGTTGACGTAGTTGTCTTCTTCTAGGAGGCATTTTCTGTTAAAATATACGCTTATTAGTTCATCACTCCACTTCTTGGGTATTTGAAGTTTAACTTAAACATTCCAAGATTAAAGCTATATCACATAATATTTCAAATAAACTCTAATATTTTATTCATTCATAATGTTTTAAAACATACTAAAGATAGCATGTGACGAACGAGAATTTTGTAATTAATTTTAATATTTATTGAATTAAATAAATATTTTTCGATGATTTAATTATTATATTAAATAATTAATTGACGCAATTGTGGTAGATTAATTTAATTATATGTGTTACATTTATTAAATTAATGTAGAGAGTTTTTATTATCAAAGTATGTGATTATGTGAGCTTATTGTATTAAAAGAAATATTTACTAAGCATATTGGTATTTTAATTAATTTAATTATTAATTAGAGAATTAATAATTTGACATTATTTATTAATGAGAAAATTATTTATGTGACTATGTGAATTTATGAGAAATTATTATATTTTATTTAAAATATATTAAATAAAATATTGGATTTATTTTATAAGGAGTGTGACATTTTCAAACTATATGATAAAGCTTTATTAAATTAAATGACTTTGAATCAATTAAGGGTTGCCAAACAAGGCCCTAGTAGTGGTTGGATGCAGTTACCCATGTTTGGGTTAACTGACCATTACGCTCATCAGTTCTCTTCTCCCTCTGTTATATTACGTCTTCTTTTATTATTATTATTCTAAGTCTGGAAAAGCAGAGAGGCAGAGAGAGTTTGAGAACTTTAAGAGAGATTGTGAATACTGTGATTAAAGGTGAAAAAGTGTGAGGAATTGGGAATTGATGTTACCCTGTGTAATCTAAGCAGAGTATTCAAGGGTAATCCCTTCTTCCTAAATTTTAAAGTTACGTCATTTAGTTTTTATAAAAATGGCTTTAATATATTTTGTAAAATCTCTGTAATTGAAAAAGGGTTTGATTATGAGTTTATATATGGGTTAAGATATATCAAATCGTATTTGATTATATATATATTATGTGAATTATCATGTCATCAGTTTCATAATACTATGAATTGCTATTTCAAAATTTACAGAGTTTGGGTTTTGGCCATATGGCCTTATACGTGATATTTCATATATTAAACGTATATTATCCCTAAATTTTACATTCGTATGTTGTTATGCATGTTGATACGAAGAGACCAAATTTTAAATAAACGGATTCGGTGTTATAACGAATCCGTAGTGACAATTTTCATTTTTTTTATTTTCAAAACCTTCAAGAACATCAAGAACAGTGGAAGTAAATGTGTTGATTTTGCAAATTATGTGTTGTAACTTGTTAAAAATCATGCTAGATGGGTTAAGTAATGATTATATATGTATTACAATGATTGGGTAAGTCTAAATTCGTATAAAAATAACTAATTGGAAGTTATGGCCATATTCATGTATAATTTTACGTGTGATTGATTTTTGGCCTAATTTGGCCTTGTTATGTTCGCGAACTGCAGAACTGCAGAAAATGAGCCTAGGTAACCCCGCCCCCGGCGGGCGTTACCAAACTACATTACCCTGCCCTGGCGGTCAAAAAAATAAAAAAAAAATATTCGATGAAAATTATTATTAAAATATTTATAAATTAAATATTTTAATTGAGATATTTATGGAATAAAATAAATATTCGATGAAAATTATTATTAAAATATTTATAAAATAAATTAAATATTTTAATTGAGATATTATGGAATAAAATAAATATTTGATGAAAATTATTATTAAAATATTTATAAAATAAATTAAATATTTTAATTGAGATATTTATGGAATAAAATAAATATTCGATGAAAATTATTATTAAAATATTTATAAAATAAAGTAAATATTTTAATTGAGATGTTTATGGAATAAAATAAATATTCGATGGAAATTATTATGAAATAATTTATTCGAGTGTAATAATAGTAAGAGAATGAAAATATTCTAATTTAATTAAGTAATTAAATTAGAAGGGTAATGATTTGTTAAATAAAGTAGAGTTTATATTAAATAATTAAGTGAAAATATAACTAATGAATGTCGTGAATACATATGGTATGTGTGTAGGATTTGTGGTGAACGGAAGTAGTAATCATTTAGCCTACGCATGAGGCAAGTTTCCTAACCCTATTTGTCATTATTGTTCAAGTTTATTATTTACCTCGAGTAAATTGTCATTACTATTATTCAAGTTCAAATGTTATATTAAAGATTGATTATCTTTTCAAAGCATTATTCAGTTATACAATAATTGTTCTATTGTATACTTCCTGAGATTATTATTCAATTTGAATATCATTATTATTGAACCTTATTAGACTAGCGAACCCTTATTGATTCGACTAGTCCATAGTTGATGAGTGTTCTAAATTTCAGAACCCTTGATGAATTATCCAAACCAAACTTCCTTTGGTGCAGACTCGAATGTCAAATTGAGATGAACAACCCTGCAAAGGGATTTACTTATGTGTTAGCGTTAAGATATTGTGCACAGTATGGTATTAAGGGTTGATCCCCCTAAGTACGAGTAGAAAGGTCCATAGTCTTATGACTGTTAAAGGTTTCAAGTATAACCCTTGATAACCTAGGACATAGTTCAAGGTCTTATGACCCTCAGAAATCTTTTGATTCTTGTTATTCATTCTTGATTCAAAAGTTGAGCTTTTATTCAGATGTCTTTGATTCACTCGCATGTTATTATACTGTTATTTCATTGTTATAATTGTGGGCATTTGTGCTCACTCTTGCGTAATAATAACATTGCAGTTAAGAACGAAAGAACCGACGAACCTTCTACTAGTAAAGGCAAGGGCAAGGTTAACAAGTGATGAAGACTTGTTGTTTTATATGATGATGTATTTGTTTAAGACTTAAGTTAATGATGTTGTTAAGACTTAATTATTTATGATTCTGCACAGATGTTTAAGGTTAGAGTAACCTGGGATTGTATTTATTATGTAGTTGATGTAACCCCGTAAGGGGAGATTTATTATTATTTCTATCTATTGCATGGTTTGCATTTATTATAGGTAGATAGATAGATGATATTTGTACAGTGAACACCAAATCCCGTGGAATTGAAGTACCCGGATTTGGTGGTGTCACATAGCATAACCGCTAAAAACATCTATTTTCCTGAACTAGACAAGTTTCAGGATTAAATACTCATATTATCCCTTTATTTATCTCAGAATAAGGGATTCATAATTTATTTATTCACATAATTAACCACATATTATTATCACTCCTTATTCTATCTAGGCATATTAAAACGTCGTAAGGCTTCTCGACGTTCCTCCTCTATGATACGATAAGCCGTTCTACGATCCATCGCAAACCACGGCCAGTCTTCAAACTGAGGTGGGTAATAATGGACTTGATCATGGGCCCTATCAATCGCATAATTAAAAGCATAATCCATCTCCTTCATCTTGGCTATCTTCACTTGGACTTTAGCCTCAGCACGGTCTGCGCGTTAAGTCGCCTTCATCCAAGCGTCCTCTGCTCTTGCACGCTTAGCTGATTCTTCTGTGAAGTCATCATTTAATTTCTCCAAGTCAGTCTTCATCTTCTAGTTCACTGCCAACAGATCTTCATGCTGACCCTTGGTATGAACTAGATCCCATTATTTGTTTCCAAGTTTTGAGTCAAGTTCCTGAATCTCTACATCCTTCTGCTCCAACACAACGTGATGCATATCAACCATCTCCTTCAGTTCCTCTACATTATCCTGTAACTCTATGTTACGGTCATACAAAGCATCATACATCTCAGCCGATACTGAGTTTGGTGGAAACTCCACAGGATCCTCTTCCTCATCATCCTCATCTATCTCCTCAGGACTATCCTTCTCGGGATCGATCACAAATTCATCCTCCTGGATCAACTGTTCCCGCACTATGTGAATATCCCGGGGTTCGTCATCTCTAGGTATCTGAGGTATCACCTCTCTAGCTGGACTGGATCCTCCTTCGCCAGACATCCTGACAACAAAATATTTTAAGTTTTACTTAACATTATCGATACTCGTGAGCACATAAGTTATTAACACATAGCACATAATGTTGTTTAGTTTCAATGGATACCTTAATCCACTTCTTAAAACCCGATAAGAGTTAGACACCTCTATGTTTTTTGACTTCTTAAAGGCTACTTCCTAAGTTTTTCCCCACCTAAGGTTCATAACCTAAAGCTCTGATACCAACCTGTGACACCCCCAAATTCGAGTACTTCATTTCCACCAAATTTGGTGTTCACTATCAAAATAATTACATCTAACTACCCATGAAAAAGGGTAAAATATTAAATAACTTAGACAATAATCTTTCTCATTAAATGGTTACATCATCTCATAAACAATCCCAGGTAATCTAACCTTAAATTATTACATCAGTTTGCGAAATACATTATAAAATAAAACAAGTCTTATAACTTCATGCAATTAAATAAACTTTAACTAATTCTTCAACACTTAGACATCTTGCCCTTTCCCTTGCTAGTAGATGGCTCATCACCGCTTTCGACTTTAGCTGCATTGTTTAATTGCAAGAGTGAGTAAATAATTGCTCACTGACATGAAGAATAGTAATAATAACCATATGAGAATGAACAACGAATGTTGTACAATAATGAACTTGTTCTACGAATAGAAACAAAAACAAGTTTGAACCTTTAATATATGAGGGTCTTATGACCACGAACTATGTCCACGGTGATTAGGTATTACTACCCCAACCTTAATAGTTAATTAGACTGTACAGACTCTTCTTAACTTACTTAGGGGGATCAGTCCTTTGTACCATGTATTGTGCACAAACATCTAAACGTTACACATTCTAAATCCCATATGTTAGGGTTGTTCGTCTCAGTTTGAATTTAGAATTTCCGCACTAAAGAAGGTTTAGTTTAGAACTAGCTTATCAGTGTTTTTAGAATTTTAGAACACTTATTCAATTTCCATCAATAATGGTTTAATACAAGAATGTATAACTGAACAAGGATATCAAAGTCAAAGATGGGATATTAACAATATATAACTGAATAAACATGATATACATGCAAAGTATTATATTCAAAGAATTAGAACAATCTTCTTTGAATCAATGTGTTAGAACAATATATGCTTTGAATAATAATAACAAGAAATGAGAATATGAAACTCACTCGATGTAACGAATTAGGTTATAAGAGCTTAATCAATCATACATAAGAATAGAATCAATAATCTTGCTCAATGAAAGAGTTAAGGTTTAGAAACTTGCACAATTATGAAAGTAGGGTTAGAGAACTTGCCTTGTTTGTAAGCTACACAAGTGTAAAATAATCTCCAATTATCCTACATACATCATTAAAATCGTAACAACAATTAGTTGTATGAATATTAGCTTTAGGGTTTAAACCATCATTTAGGTCATAACCCTAGCCTAGCACCTAACCATTTAGGTTAACATACTTAACGAATCTGAAATCGCATTAAAAGCCAACATAACTTAATCGTTCATCTCTAACTTTTAAAAACGTCACTTTTAGTTTCATTATACAACTCAATTAAAAATCACTTAAAAATCTTTTACACTTTGTATACAACACCTTACAATCTTGTTATTGTAGTTTCTATTATGTCTTAACATCATTAACATGCATGCTAAACTAATACAAGTTCGTTACACATGACCTGCAATTAAGCAGACTGCACTGCCATAGTTCAGGGTGTGGTGCAACTGCCCCTCACTTATGCCTTGAACCAGCGTAGCTACGCCATTTTTGGCCTTGGCACTGGCGCAGCTGCGCCGGTACACAGACAGACGCAAAAATGCAGCAACAGTGTTCCATTTTTAGCTCAATCAACATGAATTTCACCATCAAAACAGTGAAATTATCACACAAAATAAATATAACACTATTATAAATATGATTGCAAACATATTCAATCAATTAGAACAATTTAACAACCACTAAAACTATTTTAATTTCTCAAAATTCATATTTTTCATATAAAACTCCATTTTTGAACTTCTTCACAAAAATCATCATTGACATCTCAATTTTTTACCAAATCACTTCGTTCAAACTACGTTATCTTCGTTTCTTAATGAACTAGCATAATCTAACATCAATTTGCAGAACATATCACATATAAGGTATAACATTTTGTACTTGCTAAAGCCACAACATATGAACATAAATATTGATATATATAATCTTTTGCTACAACCCAATTCCCACGAATTTGATACTCAAATAACCCTCGTATATGATAATTAACAGATTCTACAACATAATACACACCATATACACGACGCTTGAACCACAAATCCATAAAAACCAATTTACAAAGAACTTAGATAAAACAAAAACTTGAAAATTTAGGAATGAATTATACATTAATCCTCTTGATTATAGACTAGCACAAGATGGTGAATCTCTTCTTTCTCTTGGCAAACTCACAGAGATTATTCTCTCAATTTCTCACTCTCAATACTTTGCAACTCTCTCTTCCTATGTTATCTAGCAAGCCTTAGAAAAATAACACGTGAAATAACCCATAGCGTTTAAACACTGATAATCATGATTATTAGTTTATTAAGCCAAGCGTCTTTGGCAGTTATATTAACCAAAAGCCATTAGGCTTTGTTTGGTTACACAGAATTTCCATAGTAGATTATTATTATAATATTTTTATTATATAGTTTCACTTGTCACACATGCAACCCATTAAATAGCTTATAATTTATAATTATAATCTTATTATAATTATAGTTATAATAAATAAATAATTATATATATATATATCTAATTTTAATTAATAAATTAGAAACATCACTTTATTTAATTTATTCATTTAATGTTAAACAATTCACTTAATTTAATTATCTTCTTAAATATTAAGCAATTGATTTAATTTAATTATTTCCTTAAATTAAATCCATTAGATAAATTTATCATTATTCAAATTAACATTAATTAATTTAGTTACCAAATTAATTCACCATAATTCATCAATTACTTATTTTCCTCTATAAATAAATTATTTAAAATATTTATTTAATTCAATAAATATTTAAATTAAATTATAAATTTCTCGATCGTTACAGGATTTATATTTAATTATACTGGTAGATTGCTCTAGAATAGTAGTAGATTCTTTAGAGATTGGAAAATGATACACCTTGTGACTTTATATGTCAAATTTTTTGTTGCGAGTTACGTAAATAATTATAGTCGGTAATATTTTAACAATAAATTTCATATAGTAGGCCAACCATATAATCCTACCCAATTCCATGTATTGATATAATTCACAATTGTAATTCGGCAGAAGACTTTCACAATTCATAGCGGGACTCTTAGAGATTTTGTTTCCTTTTTAAATTAAGACTTTACTTAGTCTCCAAGAAATATGTTTCTTTTAGTCCTAAATATAAGCATTGTAATCCATACAAGTTTTTCCTATATTGAATGATTAATTATTGTTGGTTTTAAGCCTTGTGCTTATGGTTTTTTGCCTAATTATCTTATTTTAATCCCCTTTATTCCTTTCTTCAATCTTGTTATACATCAATTGGTATCAAAGTCAAACATGGTGATGAACCTATCTTCTTCCTACTCTGATATTTTTGCCTCTGCGTTAGTTGTGAATTTTTTTTTACCTCACACGACTCCTCGTTCAATTCACTTGTGAATCGACAACAATCTCCTACGAAAAAAATTAATATTGTTAACATTTGCATTGTTTGTCCCAGAAGTACTAATATGTAGAAGTCTTCATCATGTGTGTAGCTTTGCTCTTTTTTCAAGAGGTGTTTGTGAATTGAAATAGTTGATGATTCTTATATCAACTAAATGCCAAGATGCACGAATACAGTTGCGGGGATACGAGTGTGTTACACATGGATACTAAGATTTGTCAAATCTTAAAATGTAGGGATTTGGGTGTGGGGATTTGGCACATTTTTTATCCTTATATATGTATACATTTATGTGTCTAGTTTTATACACACTAACTCGCTAGCGGGTGCAGCTCCCTCACTCCATAAGGTGATATATATAAACACACACACACACTAAATCGCTAGCGGGTGGAGCCCCCTCACTCCATAAGGTGACTTCCATAGTAGTATATTCTAATATTTGCTTAAACAATTGTTAGAGTCAGAAGGGCTTCATAACTAAGAAGAGGAGTGGGCAAGTTAGTGTTGTAACTAAAGTTCTCTCTATACTTGGGAATAGAAAGAGAATGTGTGACGCCCCCAAAATAGGTATACATCACCCATCTTGAGTCGTCAAATACAGTGTACAGAATTCAAATACAAACTTAATTATACAACATGAACTGTGAGTTTTAATACAAATATTGTCTTCTAGACAGTATTCAAACTCAAAATACGACAAAACATAATCTGAGAGTTTTAACACGAATATTGTCATCTAGACAATATCCACACTCAAATTCAATCTTATTACATTTATAATCACACTATTTCATAGAATAGTGAGGACTACTAATGCTATCATCTGGACCGTCAATCCGTTCCCCGACTAGTTCCTACTACGTTCTTATTTCCTGAAGAGAACAATAAAAGCAAAAAGATTGAGCTCAACTAACCCAATAAGAAAATTTATGACTAAGATAATGCAGAATAATTTATCGTTAGCCTTCAACAGTGTTAAACTGATACAATATAACAACCATCAAGTTTAACTGCAGCGGAACAAACAATCCATTAGAAGAGTCAAGTAGAGAATAAAATATACTATCTTCTATGATTAAAAGGTTTTTCATCACTTTTATCATTGAGACTCAGCTTAATAAATAATCCACATCATCAAATCATCCCTGCACTACAGGCCAATGATATTCTTTAGTATCACGACCACGAATTATTCATGCACTACGGGCCAAAGATAATCGTATTTTCATCAAGGGTCCTGATCATGTCATAAAACAATTCATCTTTGCACCCTTGGCCGAAGAGAATCCATAGTCATAATCATACCAAAAATTGTCTATCAATGCACTACGGGCCAATGAGGATTTTTTTCCCACATCATTTGTAACATTACGGTCATGATTATACCGAATAATCCCTGGTCATAATCATACCAAGTCCATCTATACACTACAGGCCACAGATGACTTTCAACATAATATAAACATGAGGATGATGATAATGACATAATAATTCAATAAAACAAGTTCAAGAATTAATTTATCCAAGAACTACTAACGTCCAAATTGTCAACATGATACTGCTTTGTGGAGTAAAAATTCAAGAATGCTCAGAAGAATATTTACATGAAAAGATATTGGATGAAACTTCAATATCAAGGATATTTCACTAATTTCATGGAGTACAGAAGCCAAAACTTTAACCAAAAGAGTATCATAGAATATATGAAACTGCAATGGATTTTCACCCGCCATGCGGTAATCCACGTAGATAGCTCATTTCCATAATTTAATAAGAAATGAATACGAAGGGTCATTCACCATGCATGTGGCAATCCACATAGACAGGTTATTCCAACAGAATAATAAAGAATGGAATAACAGAAGAATTCACCATGCATGCGATAAACCGCATAGACAGGTTATTCCAACAGAATAATAAATAATGGAACCAGGTCATGCGTAAACCGCACAGACGGGATGTTCAAACAGAATAATAAAGAACGAAACTAGGTCATGCGTAAACGCACAGATAGGATATTCCAACAGAATAATAAATAATGGAATAAGAGAAGAATTTCACCAAGTATATGGTAGTCCGTATATACAGGTTATTCCAACAGAATAAAAAAGAATGGAATAACAGAAGTTCTTTTTATGAAGACGAAATAAATAATACCCCTTACGAGTATAACAAATAATATCCCTTACCTTATAATGAAAAGTACTCTGACGGGTAGGGCGGGGATATACTTGAAGAAAACATGCACTACGCTCAAAGCTTTCTTAAACTCTAAAGAAATACGCTCAAGATTATAGAAGAAGAATTCTCTCTCTAGAGTTTTAGTGAATTCGTAAGAAATAATGAAGAAATGAGCTTCTATTTATAGGAGAATGGACTGAATAGTAACTAATTCATGAACGGTCCAGATTGATTTATTTTTAAACGGACGGTCCATATTGATTTACTATACAGAACACTATGCAGGCACTATGAAACACTATGCATAATAAAATATAATATATTCTAATTATTGTCTAATAAAACAAATAACTTTATAAAATATTCTGTTTTATATAAAAAGATTTTACTATGCAAAACATTATGCATAATAGAATATAATATATTCTATTTATAGTCTAATAAAACAAATAACTTTATAAAAGTATTTTGTTTTATATAAAAAGATTTTACTATGCATAATAGAATATAATATATTCTAATTATTGTCTAATAAAACAAATAATTTTATAAAAGTATTATATTTTATATAAAAAGCTTTTCTGTTTTATTACATTAATAATACTAATAAAACAAAATTTATATATAATATATATATATATATATATATATATAAACTTCCGTGACTTAATAAAAAGACACCTCAATATATTTAACAACATTTACCATCATTATTATAATTCACAATATTAATCGATCAGGTCGTTCCGAAGAAGGTGGGGGCTTTCCAATAAGGATTTCTCCCTATTGGCGCGCAATTAGGTGATCAAACCTCTCCTTGGCAGAACTTCTGGACATCGTTAAAATTGTAAATAATAATATTAATAACTTCATCGTCTCAATTATTGATTTAATAATATATAAAATATTGACAATAATTAAATCAAATAATGTGAGATACTATGCTGCAATTACTGTAGCAATAATTGAACAAAACTGAGTGACTTCTCACGTAAGCATCAATAATCAATATCGTGTGTTACTATGCAACTACGCGTATTACTGTACTTTTACTACCGAGTAATTCAACAGTTTTAACGGTAAAACTTCCGCCGTTATTTTCATAAAAATATTTTTGTCATTTTCTCAATCCGACAATAATTATGTTGTGGGGTCCACCAATAATTGTACCGTCGTACGGATATTCCCCGAAAAAAAGAATATTCCTTGACCAATAGAATATTATACAACAACTTGCATACTTTTCAAAATTTATAAATACTACCCATAACTATAACACTATCTCAAATCCACACCATAATATTCAAAAAAATATTTCGAGAAAATTAAATATTTATTCATAAAATCTGGGGTCTCACAGAATTCCCTTTAGTTAGATCACTTTGTGAATATTCCTTAGATTGTGAAGGGTCACAACAACATTGGGCGGCAAAAATAGGTTGCTTACTTTTAGTAAGACCGCTTTTTTGGTAAACAAAATTCTATTAGATAGACATGATTGTTTACAAGACAAGAACTAGCTTCTAGCTGTTCTACGCCTGAACATATAAAAGAAGCAATCTTCAATCAGAAAAGGAAGATTGAGCAAAGTAGAAAGAAGTTGTCCCCTCTTCTCTGGTAACCCGCCACCGCATATATAGAAAAAGAGGAAGTGGGGAAGGAAGAACAGCCGTTTTATTAGCATGAGTTATATATATATATATATATATATATATATATATATATATATATATATATATATATATATATATATATATATATATATATTCAACAATATAGATACTCGAGAAAAATAAAAAACATCTAACATGATACTCCCTCCGTTCCTAAAAGATTATCGTTTTAAAAGAAAAATTTTGTTCAAAAATGTTTGTCATTTACAACTTTCGAGAAGAATAAATTATTTATTTTTCTATATTACCTCTACCTTCTCTCATTGTCCCAAGAAATTCTCTCTCTTGTATTAATAGTTTTCAATTTCCCATAAAGGGGTAGTGATGAAATTTTAAACAAATTTTACTTGGTAAGTGATACTCCCTCCATCCCATTATATCTGGCGTTCTACATATTTTCACACAGATTAAGCATAGATGCAATTTTACTATTTTACCCTTAATTAATACTTTGATCTCATCCTGTCGGATCTGACCATTCAGCCTCTTCTTCCCAACTCTTCTTCTCCATCTCCTCATCAGCCGGATCTGATCGATAGGTCATCATTAATATTCTTCTCCTCTCCTCTCCAATCTACATACATACTATCAACTCTTCTTATTCATCTCTTATCGGCCGGATCTGACCGAGATCTGACCATTAATGGCCAAAAGTAATTCCGGGGCATACTCTTCTACCGGCACCGAATGGAATCAACTCAAAATGTTACCCTTTCACATCTATTTTTTGTGAATTTCAAGGAACCTTTCGGGCCTAAACTCGGTTGGATCCGACCATATTCTCGGGTCACGGTGGAGCTTTCATAGGTTTACGAAGAGTCGTGTTCCTTTCGGGACATGGTAGCCGCCGACGGTGCAGTCTTCGAAAAATTCTATTTGACCTCCGAGGTAATGTTTTAGTAGTAGGAAAAACACGGGAACTGTCATAGAGAAAATAGTCATTAATGGTGGTGGAGAAGGAATGGTAGAGAAGAAAAACAAATAGGCAAAATATTCTTGGTATTGTAGAACGTCAAATATTTTGGAAAGAAAAAAATACTTTAAAACGTCAGATATAATGGGATGGAGGGAGTACTTTCTTAATCTATGTACGAAAATTTTAAACGACAATCTTTTAAGAACGGATGTAGTATAATTTTAATGTTTGGATATGATTGTCTGTCCGGGTAATGAAGAATCCCTGCTCCCCCAGGCTAAATGTTGCTTTTATAAAAAAGGCAAGAGGGGGTCAGAAGCCACTGTGTTGACCTATCTTTAAGAATCCTACTTGTTGGTCTTCCTCCCTTATCTTTGCCCCTTTTTAAGGGCCCAATGGAGAGTCAGTCCATTGAAGAACACTTAATTTGGCACTTTCGATATATTGGCTTACTTAACATAAATTATACCATTGGTCTTTTATATGGTTTTTAGGAAAATTTTAGTTCTGTTCTATGAAGCTGGAGAGGCTAGGGTTAGTTTGCAGAGGATATCTAACTTACTGTACACTGGTTTCAAATCAGTTCCTTCACAACACATTTTCTTAAATCTCCATATATTCTTTGCTCTTCTATTCAATATGTTTAATTAGTTTTCTCCCCATATTATTATCAGTTTTATTTTCTCAGAAAAAATGACGCTTAAACAAAATCTTGGTTATTTCTTACATCGTGTCTTTGCCTAAATCTTGGGAGCAGAACTTGAAGCCGAACGACATTAGCCTTGAAAAAGCCTTGCAGCTTTTGCTTGGTAAAGATGTCAAGCGATGTTGCCGGCCAAAGACCAAACCGAAGCTTCAAGAAGTAGATGCCATTGAAGTGATGTAAGCTGTAAATATAATGTCTTTGACCTAATAACAAAATTGAAGCTTCGATCGATATTGACTATCCCAATCAAGGCCCCTTTCTATATCTGTGGAATATAATGTGGAATCTTACTAATTGCACCCGTCTCTTCTCTGTATGAAGTGGCGGAGAAGGCATCGACTTGCAACCTGGAATCTAGATCTTCTTTTCCATTAACAGGTGGATATGCTTGTACAAGTAATTACCATATCCCACATTCATTTCATTGGTAGTTCGTCCAATTTTTGGAGGCTTAGTATTTTTTTTCATTGGTAGTGGAATCTTACCTTGAAACGTCCTTCAAATTCTTTTAATTTTAATTTTTGATGTAATAGGTTAAGAAAACGCTAGAGCAAATGTGGACAATCAGAAGATTTTTGAAATTGGTTGTTTACATATGGATACAAGTTGATTCGAAATCAATTCTGATATCGATCCTTATATATAAAGGCATCAAGACCGATCCTTTTAATTTCAAAATTGGGTGAGTCAACTCACTTAATTTGAAATTCAGCTGCCATTCAATTGGAATTCCAACACGAGTTAACTCGATTGATTTACTTTCGCGAATCTGCGTCGCTTTCTATTCTGAATTCCAAATCTCATATACAATTGATAATCATCCTCAGCCACCGATCGCACAAAACTCTTCGGATTTCCCTCCTCTTCCTCTTCTTCCTCCGTCTTCTCAATTATCTCATGCTCTTATATTTCCTCTTTCAAAACCTTCCCCTTCCTCTTCCCCTTCACTCTTCCTCTCAGGGAATTTCTCTGAAACTCACCCAGTTGAGAAGATTCAGTTCCGATCAATTAATCGATGAATACGAAGAAAGATGTAGAATCATCGAATCCTAGAGTTATGACCCCCAATTCAAAGAGAAACGACGTTATTGTTGTGACGCCCCCAAATCCGGGTACTTGAAACCCGAACTCGGTGCTTCACGATACCATTCTATAAGCTGACTAATACTAATAATAATAACAATAATATAAAATTCAAACTTAATTTACATATGCATCAAAGTTTATCTCCCCAGGTACGAGACCTTAAAGTACATTCCTTACAATACATGATTATATATATATATATATATATATATATATATATATATATATATATATATATATATATATATATCATTGTCTTAATAATATAAAACTATTACAGCAACTACCACAAATCTTATTCGATTAGCTTTCCTTTTCCTTTGTTTCTGCTTGAGCTTTCTGGTTCTTCAAACTTAATTGAAAATATTTAAATTAAACAAGGATGAGCATTTGAGTGCCCAGCAAGTAATAGCAATTATATATATAAGCTGAAAGAATTTAAATATTTTCTTTACATAACCCTTCTACAACGAATCAATAGTTGTGAAGTAATCTGAACCGATAATAATAACATAACAACCCTCTTTCAAATTTTTGAAACTACGTACTGACCATAAATGGGGTTTAAGTAACATACTATGAACATTCTTTTTATTTTCGAAAAGGTTTAGCAGAACTTCATCCGCAAACCGTCATAACTTACGGGCACGGAGGGTGATCAGCCCGTTGTACCCTGTATTGATCAACACTACATTACAAGAACGATGTTATCGTTCACTCTGTTCGCCTTGGGCGCATAAAAAGTTTTCCCATATAAAGGATGTACATATTTGTCAGTGTTCCAAACTAAAGGTTTTTATCTTGCTCAACAATAATCTATAATTCAACATATATATATATATATATATATATATATATATATATATATATATATATATATACGGGTAATTGACAAAGGTGTATCAACATGTGAATAAATACCATGATTATCCAAATGGGGACACTTGTATAACCATTTATAGAAATTAACGAACAAAATATATATATCTGAATTATCATATATTAAAATATTGATAGTCTTAAGTGTATATAATATAAAGTTAATAATCTGTACAGTAATAATATAATTCTGAAACATTCTTACTCATGTCCATTGCATAAAGAAAATGCAAAGGTAGGATACTTGCCTAATCTGCTGCTTACAATTCTCAACTTAGTTCTATCTCTTTTATCACGACCTATCATAAATTAGATCATTCGTTTGATTAGAACAATATATCATAACATATAGTACTGCCTATTGCAGTCAGCACATAACCTAATCACAGTATCACACATATTCAACAGTCATTGAATCACAAACAATCATTAACACAGTCAAAATATCTAAGTTCAGATCAATTTTTGAAATATGTCGGTGTACCGACAACTTTATCTAGGGATGCGCAACAGGCCGGCCTGGTCTGGCCTGGCCTGGGCCTGCCAGGCCTAGGGCTTTGACCAGGCCAGGCTAGGCCAGGCCAGGCCGTTGACTTTTGGCCTCCAGGCCAGGCCTTGGTCGCTGGGCTGTGGCCTGGCTAGGCCTGCAGGCCAGGCCAGGCCCAGACCCAAAGCCAGGCCAGGCCCAAGGTCTTGCCTGGTCTGGTCCCTTTTTTTTAATGTTACATATTAAATATTAAAAATATAAATTAATAAATTTTGTAAACATGATGCAAGATTTTTGAGATTTATTTTATTTTAACATTCTACTACACACCAACATAAGTTGAATGATTAGAACAAAAATAAATATATTCATCCTAAATTACAAAAAAAATATAATTTAGATGTAACTGAAATATAAAACAAATTGATTTCTTAAATATATGTCTAATTGTACTATGCACTTCGTATTAATATTTAATCAACTATGTAACTAACTTATTATTAATATTAAATATACTAACTAGTTATATTCATTGAAGATGTATATTAATTAAATGTATCAACAAGAAATCAAGAAAGAATAATTAAAATTTTAAATTTTATTGATGTATTCATTAAAACTAATGTACTATAATATATAAATTACAACAATGAATAAGTAAAATTTTATACTTTATTGATTAATAATTATAAATTTAAAGTTTAAAAATTGGATAAAAAATTATGTAAGGTCTCAGGTCAGGCCAGGCCAGGCCTCATGCCAGGCCAGGCCAGGCCAAACCTTTTTGCAGGCCAGGTCAGGCCAGATTTTTGTTTAAAAAAGCGGCCTTTTCAAGTCTTCCAGGCCAGGCCTAACCGGGTCAGGCCTTAACCAGGCTAGGCTTTGACCAGGCCGGGCCCAGGCCAGACTAAGGCCAGGCCACAGGCCTCAGGCCTTTTGTGTATCTCTAGCTTTATCGGGTAATAATCGAATCTAAGACTCTATTCTGTATCTCAATATCCATAAGTATCAGTCATATTATTTTTAAATGACTTAAAATAATTTTTAAACATTTATAGTAATTTATCATGAATTTTCAAACATCGAAATCATAATTAAATGATTTAAACATCAATCAATTATATTATCATTAATATTTAATTATTAATAAAATTATCCTTTAAATATTAAAAGTTATATTTTATAACTTAAAATATCTTTAAACACTTTATTTTCATTTAAAATTATTTTTAAAATAATAAAATCATTTTAAAACTAAATTATTTAATATAATCATTAAATAAATTTAATATCATTAATAATAATTAATTAATGAAATTCATCACAAAATATTAAAAGTCCTTAAAAATAACTTCAAATATTTTCTTATACCATAATATAATTTTAAATGATTTTTCAAATATTAAAATCATTTTTAAATCATTTATTTAATATTATAATTAAATAAATTGAATATCTTTAATATTCCAAAAATATTAAATATTTATGAAATATATCCAAAATAATTAAAATATAATTTTTGGACATTAAAATAATTTTTAGGAATTTATTTGTTATTTTTAATAATTTAAAACTAATTTATTCTAATTTTTAATCATTTTCGGAAGAAAAAAATAGAAAATAAATTAAATAGGAACTGTCGCTAGAGGCTATAGCGACGCTTATCTGTCATGTTAGGTGTTCTTGAGCCTAAACCCAAATTCCTTGTCAGAAACCGTGTTGCTATGTTTGACCATGATTACAGATTGGATCATGATGTTTCTGGGCAAGATATAACTTTGATCTTGTAGTATTGATGTAATACTACAAGTTTATATCAACATCTGGGACAGATCATAACATATGTACAAGATATAAAGCTTTGAAATCACTGTCAGACATGTTAATCATGTTTCTGGGCTACCCAGAATTTCTGGTCATGGTCGGTCAACGCCTTTAATTGCTTAATATATATTAATCTGTTCATGTTATGGGTTGTCTAGACGTGGGGCTGTGTAGACAAACTTACAGAGAACATGATACAAACATTTTCCAAGTCTAAACATCATTAACAAGAAAGATCGGAAGCTCAGAAAATCATGTCAGAGCATGCACTTCAATTCTGGTTTTTTCCAGAATTAAAAATAGAACGAGTATGCTAGTTTGGATCTTTATATCTCTCATTCTGAGTTTGATCTAAGTGATCTATTGATCCAAGGTTGTAGTAAACATGTAAGGCTACAACTCTATTACATACGATACATATAACAACAAAAGATCTAGCAGATTGAATCCGGTCAAAGGCTGACAGAAATCAGTTATTGATTTACTGGAATTTCCAGTAAATTGAATCCGTGATCAAATGGTCTAGTTTGACCAATGATTACTTACAATCTGTTGATTGTTTGAGTGATTTAAAAGCATGGATCTGGAGTATAACTAATATACTACATACGGGATACAACAACATCACTAAAACATCTAACACCTGACAGATATAGGCTTGAGAAAAGGTTGTCAGACACTATTCTAGAGTTTCTGGGCTGCCCAGAAACTCTTGGTCATGCTTGGTTAACTGAGTTTGACCTTGAATAACTTTTGATCTACAACAGATCTGACTGTAATTGTTTTTGTATACTAAAGACCACATTACAGGCTACACATAACAACTTAAAAACAACAAAAATCATAAACGACCAAAGATCTGTGGCCACTGACATTCACTGTCAGACCACTAAAAATAAAATTTCCAAATTTTTGAAAAACTTAATTTTGAGCAGTTTGATGTTATGGATTTAACAAATACCAACCCAGATCATCAAAATAGACTATAAACAACATATTCTAACAATCAAACATAACATCTAACTACAAATTTTGGACAGAAATTTAAAGTAGGGTTTTATACCTTCTATGCTTTGATTCTGATTTCTAGGCTTCTGATTTGCTATAATTGATAGTAGGGCTGTATTAAGGGATTTGTATGCTACAATAATTCGTAGGTTTTAGAGAGAGAAGCTCAAGGATGAGAGTTAGAAGAATTTTAGTGTACAAAATATATTATCTCTCTCCAATCTATATATAAACCAAGTTAGATGCATTGGATGCTACTCAATGGTTGGTTGAATCTGCATAATTGAGTATTGGATGCTAATTTGGCAGGGTAGGAGTGTTTGCCATGAATTGCTAGCAATAATGCACAATAATTCACTAATAATACACTAATGGGATAAAAAGGGTATTTTGGTAATTTCACTTATAATGGCAAGGACATTCTTGTACAAGGTAATTAAATCTAGGGTTTATTCACTAGATTGTAATTCTTATAATTTCCCAATTAATTTCTAGGCTTTGACAAATTAACATACTTGTGCAATAAAATCTTAATTAAACACAATAATTTACGATTAGGGTTTTTAAATAATAATTAGGGGTTTTCCTAATTATCAGCATAAAATAGTAATTAGGGTTTCTTCTAATTACAAAAATTCTAATACGCAAAAGAATTCATATAACATAACTACTACCAAGTCTTATCTCATAACTAAGTTTAATAATTAGGGTTTAACAACACAATATTAGGTTATACCCCAATTTACCACAATTAACCAATCATTATCTGTCCACATATATACAGTACATTTATATAGTACTGAAAATCACAATATAAATAATATTATGATATTATTCTCATCTCTTGATCACAATTCCAATTTAGGGTTTAGATTTCATATCTGACTTATTCTATGTATACAACATCAATAATCAAGTTAAAATAATTAACTTAACTATTCTAAATAAATTCATATAATAACATATTTATTATTATAATTTTAATTGTCACTTCATATATTATTTAAATAATATATAAATTATATTTTCATGGAAAATAAATAATAAAAACATTTCTGCTTACAGAAATTAATTACCATAAGAATATAATTTGTAGTAATTAATAATTCTAAAATTATTTCTAATTTTTCAAGTAATAAATATATTCGCATTTAACATCACAATACTTGACACTTATTCTCATCATTAAATAAATAAAAAAAAATTATATGCAAACTTTCTTATTTATTTTTATAGAAAATATTTGGTTATTACAATTGCTGTCAAATGTGGGATGTACGCTCTTTAGGACAAATTGGGTGAGCGAGTTCATATCAGTGTCCTTTGGTTGGATGAAAACATTGTCTCTCAGGTCAAAACCCCAGAGAAAGAAGGAATCACTGCCCTCCAGGTTCTATCATTTATCCTAATTCAGCATTGGTGTGTTTTAATTCAGCTTTTTATATGTTATTATTGATTGCACAATGACAGGTTTTATCTGTATTAGATAATTAATGGGTTATGTTACTTATGTCAATATGTTTGAAGTGTTGGTATTTTATTTATTCGTCAAAAGGTTTATTTTATAAGTTTGCTATGAGGCAATATGGATTTGTATTTTTAATTTCTTTGTTTAAGAATACACTCCCTCTACATAAAGTCTTAAGAGTCCCATTTGCAAAATTTGTGAATATTAAGAATATATTATTCTTACATGTATACCCCAAATTCTTAAGTTGTAATATTGTTGTATGATAATGAAATTATGATGTTAAATTTGAGGACATTGCGTCATTTTATTCACTACCCAGAAAAATGGACTCTTCTGGGGAACAATAAATTTGCACCCAGAAAAATGGACTCTTTTTAGGGAACAAAAAAAATTTACAAATGAAACTCTTTTTGTGGGACGGAGGAGGGAGTATTAATTTTAAGGCTTTGTTTTTATCAGAAAGCTGATGCTTATAAATGTGAATTTGTTTGTGGTGTTAGTTAGATTGGTTGCGGGCATAAAAAGGAAAAACATTTGACCAAACCCGAAGCGGGTCAATTTAGAGCTCAAGGTGTTCCTATGAAAAGGAAATTGAGAGAGTTTCCAGTAACAGAGGACGCTCTTCTTCCCGTTGGTACATCAATTGGCGTTCACCATTTTGTTCCTGGCCAGTATGTTGATATGACTGGTGTAAGACCCCAACTTTTTGAATAAAGATTAAATTTTCTCGAAATATATTTTTGAATATTATGGTATGGATTTGATATAATGTTATAGTTGTGGGTAATATTTATAAATTTTGCAAAGTACGCAAGTTGTTATATAATATTCGATTGGTCGGGGAATATTCGTACAACGGCACAATCATTGGTGGACCCCCACAACGGAATTATTGTCGGATTGAGAAAATGACAAAAATACTTTATGAAAATAACGGCGAAAGTTTTACCGTTAACTGTTGAACTACCCGATAGTAAAAGTATAGTAATACGCGTGGTTCCATAGTAGCACACGGTATTGATTATTGATGCTTACGTGAGAAGTCACTCAGTTATACTTAATTATTGCTACAGTAATTGCTGCATCATATCTATCATATTATTGATTCAATTATTTTCACAGTATCATCTGCATAAAATGTTTTTTATTAAATCAATACTTGAGACGACAAAGTTATTCATATTATAAATTTCAATATTTACAATGTCTAGAAGTTCTGTTAAGGAGAGGTTTGGTCACCTAATTGCGCGCCAATAGGGAGAAATCCTTATTGAAAAGCCCCCTTTTTCTTGGAAACGACCTGGTTGATAAATATTGTGAGTTATAATATTAATAATGAATGTTGTTCGGAGTTGAATTTGGAGACGCGGACATGATATTTAAGTCCGGAACGAAGAAATTAGTAAAAATAGTCTATAAACACAAAATTTTCCGGGATTCACTATTTGGTCAAAAAGTCAACAGTTGATTTTTTTGGGAAAAGTCAAACTTCAAAATTTATATTTTTGATAAAAATAGTTTCATTATGTTGGAATTGTTTGTGTTAGTGAAAATCGACATTTATTCCGATGATAATTGATGTCTAGGGGTTATATTGATAATCGGGTAATTTATCGGATAAATGAGCAATTAATTGTTACTAATTCACATGCTTATATAACTATTTGTTCACATATGTGTACTATTGAATCACATTATTTACTATTAGGGGAGTTGGTGCAAGATTGATAATACTTGCATGACTAAATTAAAAAATGGAAGTATAGATGGAGGTACAATACTGAAATTCGTATTTTTCACATGATTATACTATTGATTCACATGATTGAACTATTAATTCACATTATTTACTATTAGGGGAGTTGGTGCAAGATTGATAATACTTGCAGGACTAAATTATAAATGAAAGAAAAGTTGGAGGTATTATACAGTAATTTTCGAGGCCCAAAACGTGCAATTATCAAAACTATATTTTCCTATAAATAGAAGCTCATTCTTCCTTCATTTCTCACCAATTCAAAAAAGCTTTAGAGTGATTATTATAGAGAGAAAGAAGAAGAGAAATCTGTTACCTCACTATTCCAGTATCCAGTTTTTTCCAAGGTAGGGAGTATTATTTCTTTTCTTATCTATTAAGAGAACTTCTGTTATTCCATTCTTTATTATTCTACTGGAATAACCTGTATACGCGGGCTACCCTATACTTGGTGAAATTCTTCTGTTGTTCCATTCTTTATCATTCTGTTGGAACATCCTGTCTGTGCGTTCTACGCCGGACCTGGTTCCGTCTTTATTATTCTGTTAGAATATCATGTATGTGCGTTCTACGCCGGACCTGGTTCCATCTTTCTATTTTTCTGTTGGAATATCATGTCTGTGCGTTCTACGCCGGACCTGATTCCGTCTTTATTATTCTGTTGGAATATCCTGTCTGTGCGTTTTACGCCGGACTTGATTTCGTCTTTATTATTCTGTTGGAATATCCTGTCCGTGCGTTTTACGTCGGACCTGATTTCGTTATCTATTATTCTGTTGGAATAACCTGCTTGTGCGGTCTATCGCATGCTTAGTGATTTCTTTTGTTATTCCATTCCTTATTATACTCAGTTGGTTAAAGTTTTGACTTCTATACTCCATGAAATTAGTGGAATATCCTTGATATTTGCGATTCATCCAGTATCTTTTCATGGAAATATTCTTCTGAGCATTCTTGAATTTTACTCTACAAAGCAGTATCATGTTGATAATTTGGACGTTATTAGTTCCTGGATAAAATAATTCTTGAACTTGTTTTATTGAATTCTTATATCATTGTCATCATCCTCATGTTTATATTTTGTTGAAAGTCATCTGTGGCCTATAGTGCATAGATGGACTTGGTATGATTATGACCAGGGATTATTCGGTGTAATCATGACCATAATGTTACAAATGATGTGGAAAAAGTCCTCATTGGCCCGTAGTGCATTGATGGACAGTTGTTGGCATGATCATGACCCTTAATGAATACACAAATATTCTTGGCCCATAGTGCATGGATAATTGTGGTCGTGATACTAAAGAATATCCTTGGCCGTAGTGCAGGGGTGATTCGATGATGTGGATTATTTATTAAGCTGAGTCCCAGCGATAAAAGTGATGAAAAACCTTCTAAATCATAAAAGATAGTAGATTTTATTCTCTACTTGACTCTTTTAATGGATTGCTTGTTCCGCTGCAGTTAAACTTGATGGTTGTTATATTGTATCAGTTTAACATTGTTGAAGGCTACGATAATATATTCTGCATTATCTTAGTCATAATATTTCCTACTGGGCTAGTTGAGCTCACCCTTTTACTTTTATTGTTCTCTTCAAGAAATGAGAACGTAGCAGGGACTAGTCGGGGAACGGAGTGACGGACCAGATGATAGCCTTAGTAGTCCTCACTATTTTGTGAAATAGTGTGATAATAATTGTAATGAGGACTCCTTTTGAGTTTGTATAATCTCTAGTAGACAATATTTGTATTCAAACTCACAGCTTATGTTTTTTCGTATTGTACACGACAGTTGTATTATTAAGTTATATTTGAATTTATGTACCATATAAGTGGCGACCCAAGATGGGTGACGTATACCTAATTTTGGAGGCGTCACAGTTGGTATCAAGGCTTAGGGATATGATCTATTGCTAAGATGTGAGACTAGAACTAGGAGGGGAGAGACGGGGAATTCCTTCGCTAGTATGACCTTCCTAAGTTTATTTGGTATTTGATTGGTCGGTCAGAGTATAGTGATAATATGTTGCATGTCAATTAACCCTTATTTTGTGGCAGTGTTTGAAAATGGCATCCGAGAATGTTGAGAACATTAATGGAGCACAGGAGACCGTTGAGTCTCCACAGATCAATAACCAGGACAACGTGCATCAGGAAGGCGACAATCCTCATGCAAACAACAACACTAACGGTGGGAATTTGTAAAACGTACCCAGCCTGACGCACTCAAGATGTCTTGAGAGAAGTTCCAAGAGCTATTCAACGACAAGTACTTTCCCGAAAGTATTCGTCACATGAAAGAGGTGAAGTTTATCAAGTTGGAACAAAATAATATGATCGTGTCGCAATACGAGGCTACATTTGCAAAGTTATCCCGGTTTGCATCCCATTTGGTCGATAATGAGGAGCGAATGACACGAATGTTTTTAAGAGGTTTAAAACCGGAGATACGTCAATATCTTATTTCTCATAAACTGTGTTTGTACTTAGATGTTGTAAATAGGGCTCAGTTATTGGAGCGCGGTAACGAGTCAACGCAACCAAGGGAAAGCAGTCAGCAGCATGAAAATAGCAGTGGTAACAGTCATCGAAACGGTGACAACAAGCGTGGAGGGAATCAACATGCCAGAAATGGTAACCACTTCGGCGGTAATCATGGCCAAGACAGTAAAAATGGACATTTCAAGAAAAGGAGATTCAACAATGATGGAAAGACTTCAGCACCAGCACCCGTTGTTAAGGAAGAAGAACGACCACCTATCATATGCTTCAAATGCGGAGGGGAGGGACACATCAGTCCAAACTGCGCGATGCCGTCCAAAGCATGTTATAATTATGGAAGAGAAGGTCACTTAGCTCGATTTTGTCATTCACCGAAGACAAATTCAACTAGGATGGAGGCACCAAAGGCTGTCCCAGAAAAGTCAAAGCCGGTAGTGCAAGGGAGAGCGTTTGTTGTGACCTCCCAGAGAGCAAGGAACCCGAACGAAGTTATCACGGGTAAGCTTATCATAAACTTTAGTGAACTATATACCTTATTTGATACCGGTTCTACCCATTCTTTTATTTTTCTTACTTACGCTCAACGTTTAAATTTGACTCCGGAGAAATTAGACTTTGACTTATCTGTTGAAACTCCATTAGGAGAAACCTTCATTACATCCACTGTTTATAAGTCTTGTTTGATTCAAATCGGTAACCGCACGTTACCTATCGATCTTATCTCCTTAAAAATACTTGCATTTGACGTGATTCTAGGGATTGATCGGTTAACTACTCATCATGCTAAAATTAATTGTTTTCGTAAGGTTGTTAGCTTTCATATTCCTAATAAACCTATTATGCGAATTCAAATGACCAAACCATTAAAATCAATCACGGTCATCTCAAGCCATAAAGCTATTCGTTTATTGAAAAATGGATGTCAAGCTTTCTTAGCTCATGTCACGGATTTAAATAAAAATACATCAAATTTGAAGGATATTTCTATTGTTAATAAATTTCTTGACATATTCCCAGAAGAACTTCATGGCCTACCCCCAGAGCGTGAAGTTGGATTTTGTATTGACCTTGAACCCGGTACAAAACCCATTTTCAAAGCCCCATATCAAATGGCTCCTATTGAACTTCAGGAGTTAAAGACCCAATTGCAGGAATTTTTAGACATTGGTTTCATTCGTCCTAGTATGTCTCCTTGGGGTGCTCCTGTTTTATTCGTGAAGAAAAAAGATTGGAGTATGCGTCTTTGTATTGATTATCGGGAGTTGAATCATGTCACCATCAAAAATAGGTACTCATTGCCACGTATTGATGACATATTTGATTAGTTACAAGGAGCACAATTTTTTTCAAAGATCGATCTTCGTTCTGGATATCATCAGCTGAAAGTTAAAACTGAGGATATTCCAAAGACTGCCTTCAGAAGTCGGTACGGGCATTATGAATTCTTAGTCATGGCTTTTGGATTGACTAATGCTCCTGCTACCTTCATGGATATGATGAACCGAGTATTCAAGGAATATTTGGATCACTTTGTGGTCGTATTTATTGATGACATCCTTATTTATTCCAAAAGCCGTGAAGATCATGAGAAACACTTGAGGCTAATACTCCAAAAGCTTCGTGATTATAAGCTTTATGTCAAGTTAAAGAAATGCGAGTTCTGGCTTGAGGAAGTAGCATTCCTTGGGCACGTAGTATCAAGTCATGGAATATCCGTTGACCCGACAAAGATTGAAGCTATTCAAAGCTGGGAGCAACCCAAATCAGTGACCGAAGTATGTAGCTTTCTCGGTTTAGCTGGTTATTATCGGATATTCGTGGAAGGATTTTCTCGAATCGCTACTCCATTAACTCAGCTGACACGAAAAGATACAAAGTTTGGTTGGAGCGAGGAATGTGAGAAGAGTTTTCAAGAACTCAAAAGGAGACTCATTTCAGCACATGTTCTGAAAATACCATTTGGTTCGGAGGGATTTGTCATCTACAGTGATGCTTCGAGCAAAGGGTTAGGATGTGTTCTCATGCAATATGGGAAAGTCATAGTCTATGCCTCAAGACAACTCAAAGAATATGAGAGGAATTATCCTACTCATGATCTAGAGTTGGAAGCTGTTGTCTTCGCACTTAAAATTTGGAGGCATTACTTGTATGGAGAGAAAGTGGAGATCTTTACGGATCATAAAAGCCTTAAATATTTCTTCACTCAAAAGAAACTCAACATGCGACAACGACGTTGGCTTGAACTGTTGAAAGATTATGATCATACCATCCAATACCATCCTGGAAAAGTGAATGTGGTAGCTGACGCATTGAGTAGAAGATTATATGCGGGTACGAGTGCAATATTCACAACACAAAAGCCCATTTTGTGAGACTTGGAAAGGATTGAGATAGGGTTAAAGACTCCAGGGGCCCATGTGATGATGGCAAATATACGAGTAGAATCGACTTTAATTGATAAAGTTAAAGTTGCTCAAGTTACAGATCCGGAGCTGATGCGTATGAGAAAGAAAGTGCAAGAAGGTGCTATGCCGGAAGCAAGAATCGATGAAGAAGGAATACTTCGAGTCAACTCCAGACTTTGTGTTCCTTACGACCCTGATTTAAAGTATAAAATCATGATGGAGGCCCACAACACACCGTTTGTAATCCATCCTGGGAGTACCAAAATGTATCGTGATCTTTGGCATACATTTTGGTGGAGCAATATGAAGAGAGAGATAGCGCTATTAATCTCAAGGTGTCTAATTTGTCAACAAGTTAAAGCGGAGCATTAAGTACCAAAAGGTCTATTGCAACCACTTGAAATTCCAGAATGGAAGTGGGAACACATTACCATGAATTTCGTTACTGGTCTTCCCAAAGTTTCTCAAGGCATAGATACGATTTGGGTCATTGTTGATAGATTGACCAAGTCTGCTCATTTATTACCGATACGAGAAACTTATACACTTGAACGTCTTGCTCGTATGTACATAAACGAGGTTGTAAGATTGCATGGTATGCCAGTATCCATAGTTTCTGATCGAGACCCAAGATTCACTTCAAGATTTTGGGTTAGTTTGCAAAAAGCTATAGGCACGGATTTATGATTTAGCTCGGCATATCATCCTCAGACGGACGGGCAGTCAGAGAGGACGATTCAAACTCTTGAAAATCTATTAAGACTCTGTGTCCTTGACTTCAAGGGAAGTTGGGACAAGTTTTTACCATTGGTGGAGTTTTCCTACAACAACAGTTATCAAGCAAGTATTGGCTCCATTTGAGGCGTTGTATGGAAGAAAATGTCGTTCTCCAGTATGTTGGGATGAGGTGGGTGAAGCAACGTTTTTGGGACCAGAGTTGGTAAGTATGACTACGAAAAAGATTCAAACGATCCGATAACGTATAAAAACCTCACAAGATCGACAAAAGAGTTATGCTGATCTTCATCGAAAGGACGTGAAATTCGATATTGGAGATCATGTGTTATTACGTGTTGCTCCATGGAAGGGAGTTACGAGAGTTGGAAAGAAAGGAAAGCTCAACCCTAGATTCATTGCCCATTTTTAATCCTCGATCGAGTAGGAACTGTGGCGTATAGACTTGCGTTACCGCCATGTATGTCTCGTGTTCATAACATTTTTCACATATCTATGTTACGTAAATATGTGAAAGACCCGAACCACGTTATTGAATTAGATCCAGACGAGACAGAGGAAGATTTAACGTATGAAGAGTTACCTGTTAAAATCTTGGATAAAAAGGATCATATTCTACGCTCCAAGGTTATACCTCAGGTCAAAGTTTTGTGGAGAAACCGCGATGTGGAAGAAATGACCTGGGAGTTAGAATCTGAGATGAAATCAAGATATCCTTACCTCTTCGACATACCAGGTACGCACCCTAATTTCGAGGACGAAATTTCATAAGAAGGGGAGGTTGTAAGACCCCAACTTTTTGAATAAAGATTAAATTTTCTCGAAATATATTTTTGAATAGTATGGTATGGATTTGATATAATGTTATAGTTGTGGGTAATATTTACAAATTTTGCAAAGTACGCAAGTTGTTATATAATATTCGATTGGTCGGGGAATATTCGTTTTAACAGGGAGTATTCGTACAACGGCACAATCATTGGTGGACCCCCACAACGGAATTATTATCGGATTATGAAAACGACAAAAATACTTTATGAAAACAACGGCGAAAGTTTTACCGTTAACTGTTGAACTACTCGGTAGTAAAAGTACAGTAATACGCGTGGTTGCATAGTAGCACACGGTATTGATTATTGATGCTTATGTTAGAAGTCACTCAGTTATACTCAATTATTGTTACAGTAATTGCTGCATCATATCTATCATATTATTGATTCAATTATTGTCACAGTATCATCTGCATAAAATGTTTTTTATTAAATCAATACTTGAGACGACAAAGTTATTTATATTATAAATTTCAATATTTACAATGTCTAGAAGTTCTGTCAAGGAGAGGTTTGGTCACCTAATTGTGCGCCAATAGGGAGAAATCCTTATTGGAAAGCCCCCTCTTTCCTATGAACGACCTGGTTGATAAATATTGTGAGTTATAATATTAATAATGAATGTTGTTCGGAGTTGAATTTGGAGACGCAGACGTGATATTAGAGTTCGGAATGACGAAATTAGTATAAATAGTCTATAAACACGAAATTTTCCGGGATTCAATATTTGGTCAAAAAGTCAACAGTTGACTTTTTGGAAAAAGTCAAACTTCGAAATTTCAAAATTTATATTTTTGATAAATATAGTTTCATTATGTTGGAATTATTTGTGTTAGTGAAAATCGACATTTATTCCGATGATAATTGATGTCTAGGGGTTATATTGATAATCGGGTAATTTATCGGATAAATGAGCAATTAATTGCTACTAATTCACATGCTTATATAACTATGTGTTCACATATGTGTACTATTGAATCACATTATTTACTATTAGGGGAGTTGGTGCAAGATTGATAATGCTTGCATGACTAAATTAAAAATGGAAGTATAGATGGAGGTACTATACTGAAATTCGTATTTTTCACATGATTATACTATTGATTCACATGATTGAACTATTAATTCACATTATTTACTATTAGGGGAGTTGGTGCAAGATTGATAATACTTGCAGGACTAAATTATAAATGAAAGAAAAGTTAGAGGTATTTTACGGAAAAGTTGGACCTGATTCCGTTATTTATTATTCTGTTGGAATAACCTGCCTATGCGGTCTATCGCATGCTTGGTGATTTCTTTTGTTATTCCATTCCTTATTATACTCAGTTGGTTAAAGTTTTGACTTCTATACTCCATGAAATTAGTGGAATATCCTTGATATTTGCGTTTCATCCAGTATCTTTTCATGGAAATATTCTTCTGAGCATTCTTGAATTTTACTCTACAAAGCAGTATCATGTTGATAATTTGGACGTTATTAGTTCCTAGATAAAATAATTCTTGAACTTGTTTTTATTGAATTCTTATATCATTGTCATCATCCTCATGTTTATATTTTGTTGAAAGTCATATTTGGCCTATAGTGCATAGATGGACTTGGTATTATTATGACCAGGGATTATTCGGTGTAATCATGACCATAATGTTACAAATGATGTGGAAAAAGTCCTCATTGGCCTGTAGTGCATTGATGGACAGTTGTTAGCATGATCATGACCATTAATGAATACATAAATATTCTTGGCCCGTAGTGCATGGATAATTGTGGTCGTGATACTAAAGAATATCCTTGGCCTTAGTGCAGGGGTGATTCGATGATGTGGATTATTTATTAAGCTGAGTCCCAACAATAAAAGTGATGAAAAACCTTCTAAATCATAAAAGATAGTAGATTTTATTCTCTACTTAACTCTTTTAATGGATTGCTTATTCTGCTGCAGTTAAACTTGATGGTTGTTATATTGTATCAGTTTAAGTTGAAGGCTACGATAAAATATTCTGCATTATCTTAGTCATAATATTTCCTACTGGGCTAGTTGAGCTCACCCTTTTACTTTTATTGTTCTCATCAGGAAATGAGAACGTAGCAGGGACTAGTCGGGGAACGGAGTGACGGACCAGATGATAGCATTAGTAGTTCTCACTATTCTGTAAAATAGTGTGATAATAATTATAATGAGGACTCCTTTTGCGTTTGTATAATCTCTAGTAGACAATATTTGTATTTAAACTCACAGCTTATGTTTTGTCGTATTGTACACGACAGTTGTATTATTAAGTTGTATTTGAATTTATGTACCATATAAGTGGCGACCCAAAATGGGTGACGTATACCTAATTTTGGGGGCGTCACATTTGGAATTACTAGAGGAAAAAGCTTTCCAGTTGAAACTATCTTCTCTTTGTTTTTTAGATTCAGCTCTTATCCTCTCTTTTGTTTTACTTCTGTTGCTGTTTTATATAATGATTCACAGTTAACACTTTCAGTATGAACATTACACTAAATAGATTTAGAAACTCCTCTTTGTTATGGACACAAACTACTATGATTATTATTATCATCTTACTTATCTTCATTATGATCGAGTTACATTGCTCACAATTATCAAACCTTTTCCCCTAAACTATGCATTCCCTGCTGATGCAATGAAATTCAAAATAGAAGATAAAATGTTATTGTTAATTTATTAATCAAGGTTATGTTGCGCCTGTGCATTGCATCACAATTTCCTTGCAATAATGTTTGGAGACTGAGAGGCCTGACAAAGAGAAAGGAGAAAAGATGGGCCAAATGAAATTCATCTATTCTTTTTGAGGTACGCATCAGTTATATTTCGCGAATACCATTTGTGTTTTTCACAAATTTATGGTCGATCAATATAACATAAATTAGATAGAAAATCAAAATAATAAAAACGGTTTCCCTCGCTTTGAGCTCACACCCCAGATATGCGGAATTGCAAGGGAACTTTATATTTGACTTCCAAGATGTTTGTTCTTTGATTAATTTGCTAATTATATTAGTATTATATTAGTATGCTATAAAGGATGACACTTTTCTTCAAGTATTTTTATTTAGCAAAAAAAATGATGCTTTTCTTTAAGTATTTGTGTTTGGTGTGGGTTTGATTCTTTTTCTCTCATTTTAAGCTTCCCATGTAATAATTTTTATTAAAACTTTTCTTTTTAATGGATCATGAGGATTATTGACACTTCATTTCTGGTGATTGCAATGATTGTGGGATTAGGATTGTAATTTGTATGTTTATTATTCTCTTTATGCTTTTATTGGCTTCTTTGGTTTCAATTATGAAGTTGATAAATAAACCATTTTATGATTTGGCTGACCATGCCTATATATTTAATTTCTCGCAAAGCTGATATCTATGACTATGTATGCAAGTTAATTGTGTCTGCTCAAATAGTTGATCACGACTAAAAGGAAAATCAAGCAACTTCCAATTTTTGCCACCATAAATTGAAAATATCTATATCAAGACTATGACTATGTATGTCGTGTATCATTATCATGTTGTCAAGCTCCACATTTACTTTTACCCAGTTCCTCCATTATTTAAAATCAATAATATTAAAAAGCAAAAATATTTGATCAATTTTAAAGGCAGGAATTAGATGAGATGAAGATGAGGACACTAGAGCGGGAATTAAAAAAATGCAGGCCAAAGTCGCACGAGGTTTGTTTATTTATTTATTTTTTTCGTTTTTTAAGGTTTTGAAAAGAATATATAACATTATTTTTGTTAGGATTTAATTGTATCCATGAATACACTTTCATTAGTGTGATTTATGAATGCTAATTTTATACTTCATGTGGAATTGGATGAAACATTACATATTGCTATGTACTTTTTTGGGCTTTAATGCAAATAAAGTTTTCACATTTTAGGTGGGAGTGGTTAAAAGTGTGAAGAAAGAAGAGAGTTGTAAGACCCCAAATAATTAATAAATGAAATTTAATTTCCTTTAATTATTATTTTGAATAGTAAGGATTGATTTGATTAATGTGGATAGTTATGGGTAAAATACGCAAATGTTTCAAAATAAGCAAGTGGTTATAAAATATTCATTGTTGTCGGGGAATATTCGTTTGGTCGTGGAATATTCGTACTGTCGGGGAATATTCGTACGACGGCGCAGCCATGTGTGGGCCCCATAACGGAAAGCGATTGGAGGAAGAAAACGACAAATATAAGCTGTTTATAAATAACGGCGTAGTTGTTACCGTTTACACTGTTGGAATACCCGGTGGTTAAAATACAGTAATACGCGTTGTTGCACAGTAGCACACGGTATTGCATAGTATTTTGAATTATTGATCCTTACGTAAGAAGGCACTACTCAATAATTGCTACATGAGTTACTGTTCATTACTTTATTGATTCAATAATTGCTGCGTTGATATTTATATTATTATTGTTTCAATAATTGTCATTGCACAGTATTTTCAATTATCAGATCAATAATTCATATTATTTGAATAATATTATCAGATAACATTATTGGCAATGTCTAGAAAGTTCTGTCAAGGAGAGGTTTGGTCATCTAATTGCGCGCCAGTAAGGAGAAATCCTTATTGGAAAGCCCCCTCTATCCTGGGAACGGCCTGGTTGTCGGTACTGTGATTCGGTAATATTATTTTTAATAATTAATTATTGATTATTATGATAAAGAAAATATTTATTTTATGTGGATATAGATGGAGAAAATTTTTAATGTGATAATTGTTGAAAATTAATATTTTATCCTTTTCTGATAAAATAATTCATTTAAATATATTATTTTAATAATATATTAACGATGATATTTTTACAATGAATGTGGGATATATGAGTATATGAGAAGGTAGAGTATTTTTGTGGCATTAAATGTTTAACACATGTTTTGTGTGTCGGTGGACATAATTTTTGACCGAAAATTGATTATTGACTGTAAAATCGCTCGTTTG
This sequence comes from Panax japonicus, assembly GCA_020205505.1. NCBI lineage: Eukaryota > Viridiplantae > Streptophyta > Magnoliopsida > Apiales > Araliaceae > Panax > Panax japonicus. The sequence goes on along the minus strand of CM035107.1, from coordinate 69,729,085 downwards.
TGGATTTTGGATAATTTCTGTTTGGAATTTGGAAAAATTTTCTTCTGCAAAGTTGTAGAGAATGGAATTTCCCATGGAAAGACGCGAGTTTTGAATTTTTCTGATAACCGAGCTATTTTCTATGAATTATTAAAGTTACGGAAAATAAAATGATTTTTTATTAATTATGGTGGGACCCACTTTTTGGTTGGTGAGTAATTCACATGGGCTGCTGAAATTTTTGGTTCAATTGTGGTGGCTGGTCATGGAAGGATGCGTAGGAGAAAAAGAAATAAGTAATAATAATATATTTTATTAATTTAGTCTCCTTTGGCGTTCTAGCATTTTCCTATAAATAGAGGGCTAAGTTAGAATTGAAAATCACACCAGAAACAAAGTTTTCTCTCTTTTTCTCTCCATATTATCGAGCGTATTCTTGTGAGTATACTTTGAGTGTTGCTATACGGTGCGAGTTTCTGTCAGCACTATACCGAAATTCAGTCAGAAGTACGGCTATTTTGAGGTAAGGGATGTTATTTTCTTCTTAAATGATATTATTTTCTTCAATATCATTATGCCGAAATATTGGTGAACGTTTTTATCAAATTTGGAACTTTTTGTGCCGGAGTTACTATTCACGTATACGGTACTATTCACGTATACGGCACTATTCACGAATACGGCACTATTCACAGAAAAAAAAAATATTTTTTTTTTTTCGTCCAAAATATCTATTGTAGATACTAGCTTTGATTGTATCCATGTTTTGATCATTCTTGAATTTTTCACCACTATGATTATTTTTGAGGTATTTGTGGACATGGACAAAACAAAGTACGAATCCTTAATCCTTAATCCTTGTCATTTTGTTTCACTGGATTCGCTTCTTTAAAAATATTTTTATCATCTTCAGTCTTAAAGGATGTTATTATTGAATATCTTTGGCCTGTAGTGCAAAGATGAATGATTTCTGATGAATATCTTTGGCCCGTAGTGCAAAGATGAACAGGTGTTTAGATGAACATGACCAACAGATGAATATCCTTGGCCTGTAGTGCAAGGATGAATATATGATTAAAGATGTGTACTGATTGATGTTACAGGGATAAAAATATTATTGATGGACTGTTAAATTCATAGACATTAGTAGATTTCATCATCTACGTAACTCTTCTATGAATTAATATTTTCCGCTGCGAATATTGATTTAAAACTTGTTGTCTATTGTATTCTATTAGATTTTTCCCTGTTGAAGACTAACGATAATTTGTTGTATATTATCTTAGTCATAATATTCTTTACTGAGCTAGTTGAGCTCACCCTTTTCCTTTTTGTTCCATTTTTCTTCTCTGGAGACGAGAATATAGCGGGTACGAGTCGGGGTATGAATTGATGGTCCTTGAGAGAGTTGTTTAGTAGTCCTCACCATTTTTGTAAAATAGTAAATCAATAATTGTATTGAGGACATAGTTGGGTATGTATATTGTCTAGATGACAATGTTTGTATTCAAACTCACAGTTTATGGGTTGTAAAAGTTGTGGTTGTTTCTGTACCATGTATTTGGCGACTCAAAATGGGTTGGATGGAATGGACCTATTTTGGGGGCGTCACAGTTGGTATCAGAGCTTAGGGATATGATCTCTGGCGGAGATCGGGGAATAGAACTAGGAGGGGAGAGACGAGTAAATCCTTCGCTAGTTTGTCCTACCTAAGCTTATTTGTTAGTTGGTCAGTATATAGGGATATTATGTGATATGTGATTTGCTTAATTAACCCTTGTTTTATGGCAGTATTTAAGAATGGCAACCGAGAATGTTAACAATGGAGTTAATGAGACCGTGGAGATGCCTGTACTTACCAACGAGGAGAACGTGCAACAGGCTGGTAATGTTCCTCCTGTGAACAACACCACTGATCAGACGATGAACGACGCAATGTTTAGAAGCTTTTTGCAGTTCATGCAAAATCAGACGAGGGAGACTCGTGTTCAAAATACAGGAGGAAATGATAACAATTCACGGGTTGTCACAGCCAAGCAGTTCAAAGAGTTGGGACCACCAGAATTTAAGGGAAAGCCAGATCCGATCATGGCGGAGACATGGGTAAAGCAAATTACCAAGATATTCGATGTCTTGGGATGCACGGAGGAACAGAAGGTTCCATTTGCCACCTTTATGTTCCGTGGCGAGGCAGACTACTGGTGGGAGTCTGTGAAGCGTACCCATCCAGCCGCACTCAGCATGTCTTGGGAGACGTTTCAGAAACTATTTAATGACAAATACTTTCCTGAAAGTGTTCGTCATATGAAGGAAGTGGAGTTCATCAGATTAGAACAAAATAACATGACGGTGTCTCAGTACGAGGCAAAGTTTGCAGAGTTATCCAGGTTTGCACCTCATTTGGTGGAGAATGAGGAACGTATGACGCGGATGTTTCTGAGAGGTTTGAAACCCGGCATACGACAATACTCATCTCTCATAAATTTTCTCTCTATTCAGATGTTGTTAACAGGGCTCAATTGTTGGAGCGAGACAACGAGTACGGTCAACCGAGGTACCACAATCAGGATCATACTGAAGATAGCAGTCAGCAAAACAACAATAACCAGTGGAGAAAGAAAAAGACGGACAAAAATGGTAACCACTCTGGTGGTAATCATAGCTATGAAAATAGAAGAAGCGAGTCAGGAGGAGATTTTAAAAAGAGGAGATTTAACAATGACCATGTGAAGACGACAGTGCCGGCAGCAACTGGTTCTAAGGGAGGAGAAAGACCACCGGTTATATGCTATAAGTGCGGGAAAGAGGGACATATCAGTCCAAACTGCCCACAACAGTTCAAGGTATGCTATAATTGTGGAAAGGAAGGACATATCGCTCGAGATTGTACGGTAGCGAAACCTAGTTCAGCGGGGACGGTGACTCAAAAGACTGTCCCAGAAAAGCCAAAGTCAATGGTTCCTGGAAGAGCGTTTGTTGTGACTGGTCAACATGCGAGGAACCCAAACGAGGTGATCACGGGTAAGCTACTTATAAATTCTTGCGAAGTTTATACCTTACTTGATACCGGTGCTACCCATTCATTTATCTCTCCTGCTTGTGCTCAACGTTTAAACTTGACTCCGGAGAAATTAGACTTTGACTTATCTGTGGAAACTCCGTTAGGAGAAACTTTCATCACATCCACTGTTTATAAATCTTGTTTCATTCAAGTTGGCACCATCACCTTACCTGTTGACCTGATCTCTTTAAAGATACTTGCTTTTGATGTGATTTTAGGGATTGATTGGTTAACTACTCATCATGCCAAAATTGATTGTTTTCGTAAGGTTGTTAGTTTTCATATTCCTAATCAACCTGTTGTTCGAATTCAGGCAACTAAACCATTAAAATCAATCACTGTCATATCTAATCATAAAGCTATTCGTTTATTGAAAAACGGATGTCAAGCTTTCTTAGCCCATGTTATGGATTTGAATAAAGACACGTCAAAATTGAATAATATTCCTGTTGTTATTGACTTTCCTGACGTATTTCCTGAAGAACTTCCCGGTCTACCCCCAGAACGTGAAGTTGAATTCTTTATTGATCTTGAACCTGGTACAAAGCCCATTTCTAAAACCCCATATCGAATGGCTCCTATTGAACTTCAGGAGTTAAAAGTCCAACTACAGGAGTTATTGGACATCGGTTTCATTCGTCCTAGTACATCTCCTTGGGGTGCTCCTGTTTTATTCGTAAAGAAGAAAGACGGGAGTATGCGACTTTGTATTGACTATCGGGAATTGAACCATGTCACCATTAAGAATAGGTATCCTCTACCTCGTATTGATGACTTGTTTGACCAGTTGCAAGGAGCACAATTCTTTTCAAAAATTGATCTTCGTTCTGGATATCATCAGCTGAAAATTCAAACTGAGGATATTCCAAAGACTGCCTTCAGGACTCGGTATGGGCATTATGAATTCTTAGTCATGTCTTTTGGATTGACTAATGCTCCTGCTGCTTTCATGGATATGATGAACCGAGTATTCAAGGATTATTTGGATCAATTCGTTGTTGTCTTTATTGATGACATCCTCATATATTCCAAAAGCCGTGAAGATCATGAGCACCATTTGAAGCTGGTACTCCAAAGGCTTCGTGAAAACAAGTTATATGCTAAGTTGAAGAAATGCGAGTTCTGGCTTGAGGAAGTAACATTCCTTGGGCACGTGGTGTCAAAAAATGGAGTATCTGTTGACCCGACGAAGATTGAAGCAATACAAAGTTGGGAGCAACCGAAGTCGGTTACTGAAGTACGTAGCTTTTTGGGCTTAGCTGGTTATTATCGGAGATTCGTGGAAGGGTTTTCTCGAATTGCTACTCCATTAACTCAGCTAACTCGGAAGGATACAAAATTCGTATGGAGCGAGGAATGCGAGAAGAGTTTCCAAGAGCTTAAGAGGAGACTTATTTCGGCACCTGTTCTAACAATATCATCTGGTTCGGATGGATTTGTTATCTACAGCGATGCTTCGGGCAAAGGGTTAGAATGTGTTCTCATGCAACGTGGGAAAGTCATAGCCTATGCCTCGCGACAACTTAAAGAGTATGAGAGGAATTATCCTACTCATGATCTAGAGTTGGCAGCAGTCGTTTTCGCGCTAAAGATCTGGAGGCACTATCTATACGGGGAGAAAGTGGAGATATATTCAGATCATAAAAGCCTCAAATATTTCTTCACGCAGAAAGAACTCAACATGCGGCAACGACGTTGGCTCGAGTTGTTGAAAGATTACGACCACACTATTCAATACCATCCTGGAAAAGCGAACGTGGTAGCTGACGCATTGAGTAGAAGATCATATGCAGGAATGAGTGCAATGATGTCAAGTATACGCATAGAGCCAACTTTAATAGAAAAAGTTAAGGTTGCTCAAGCCACCGATCCGGAGTTGATGCATATGAAGACGAAAGTACAAGAAGGTGCCATTCCAGAAGCGAGAATTGATGAAGAAGGAATATTTCGAGTCCACTCCAGACTTTGTGTTCCTAACGATTCTGATTTAAAGTACAAGATCATGATGGAGGCACACAATACACCGTTTGCAATTCATCCTGGAAGTACCAAAATGTATCGTGATCTTCGACATACATTTTGGTGGAACAATATGAAGAGAGAGATTGCAAAGTTTATTTCAACGTGTTTAACTTGTCAACGTGTAAAGGCGGAGCATCAAGTGCCAAAGGGTCCATTGCAACCACTTGAGATTCCGAAATGGAAGTGGGAACACATTACTATGGATTTCATCACGGGTCTTCCTACGGTTTCTCAAGGCATCAATGCTATTTGGGTTATTGTTGATAGATTAACCAAGTCTGCTCATTTCTTGCCGATACGGGAGACTTATTCCCTTGAACGTCTTGCTCAAATGTACGTAAATGAGATTGTAAGATTGCATGGCATGCCAGTATCCATAGTTTCGGATCGTGACCCAAGATTTACTTCAAGATTTTGGGTTAGCTTGCAAAAAGCTATGGGTACGGAGTTACGATTCAGTTCGGCATACCATCCTCAAACGGACGGACAATCAGAGAGGACTATTCAAACTCTTGAAGATTTATTAAGACTCTGTGTCCTAGACTTCAAGGGCAGTTGGGATAAATATTTACCATTGGTGGAATTCTCCTACAACAACAGTTATCAGGCAAGCATTGGTGTAGCCCCATTTGAAGCATTGTATGGACGAAAGTGTCGCTCTCCAGTATGTTGGGACGAGGTGGGTGAAGCAACATTGTTGGGACCCGAGTTAGTACGTATGACTACGGAGAAGATCCAAACGATTCGACAACGTATACAAACTGCACAAGATCGACAAAAGAGTTATGCGGATCTTCATCGAAAGGACGTAGAATTTAGTGTTGGGGATCATGTATTGTTGCGTGTTGCCCCATGGAAGGGAGTTACAAGATTCGGGAAGAGAGGAAAGCTTAATCCACGATTTATTGGTCCATTTCAAATTCTTGATCGAGTAGGTAATGTAGCCTATAGACTCGTGTTACCTCCAAGTATGTCTCGTGTTCATAATGTCTTTCATATATCTGTGCTTCGTAAATATGTGAAAGACCCGAACCACGTCATTGAGTTAGAACCGGACGAGATAGCCGAAGATTTAACGTATGAGGAGGTACCTGTCAAGATCTTGGATAGGAAGGAGCATGTCCTACGCACGAAGGTAATACCACAAGTTAAAGTTTTGTGGAGGAATCATGCTATAGAGGAAATGACCTGGGAGTTGGAAACAGAAATGAAAGCGAGGTATCCTCACCTTTTCGAAACACCAGGTACGTATGTCAATTTCGAGGACGAAATTTCATAAGGAGGGGAGGTTGTAAGACCCCAAATAATTAATAAATGAAATTTAATTTCCTTTAATTATTATTTTGAATAGTAAGGATTGATTTGATTAATGTGGATAGTTATGGGTAAAATACGCAAATGTTTCAAAATAAGCAAGTGGTTATAAAATATTCATTGTTGTCGGGGAATATTCGTTTGTTCGTGGAATATTCGTACTGTCGGGGAATATTCGTACGACGGCGCAGCCATGTGTGGGCCCCATAACGGAAAGCGATTGGAGGAAGAAAACGACAAATATAAGCTGTTTATAAATAACGGCGTAGTTGTTACCGTTTACACTGTTGGAATACCCGGTGGTTAAAATATAGTAATACGCGTTGTTGCACAGTAACACACGGTATTGCATAGTATTTTGAATTATTGATCCTTACGTAAGAAGGCACTACTCAATAATTGCTACAGGAGTTACTGTTCATTACTTTATTGATTCAATAATTGCTGCGTTGATATTTATATTATTATTGTTTCAATAATTGTCATTGCACAGTATTTTCAATTATCAGATCAATAATTCATATTATTTGAATAATATTATCAGATAACATTATTGGCAATGTCTAGAAAGTTCTGTCAAGGAGAGGTTTGGTCATCTAATTGCGCGCCAATAAGGAGAAATCCTTATTGAAAAGCCCCCTCTATCCTGGGAACGGCCTGGTTGTCGGTACTGTGATTCGGTAATATTATTTTTAATAATTAATTATTGATTATTATGATAAAGAAAATATTTATTTTATGTGGATATAGATGGAGAAAATTTTTAATGTGATAATTGTTGAAAATTAATATTTTATCCTTTTCTGATAAAATAATTCATTTAAATATATTATTTTAATAATATATTAACGATGATATTTTTACAATGAATGTGGGATATATGAGTATATGAGAAGGTAGAGTATTTTTGTGGCATTAAATGTTTAACACATGTTTTGTGTGTCGGTGGACATAATTTTTGACCGAAAATTGATTATTGACTGTAAAATCGCTCGTTTGTGGATTTTGGATAATTTCTGTTTGGAATTTGGAAAAATTTTCTTCTGCAAAGTTGTAGAGAATGGAATTTCCCATGGAAAGACGCGAGTTTTGAATTTTTCTGATAACCGAGCTATTTTCTATGAATTATTAAAGTTACGGAAAATAAAATGATTTTTTATTAATTATGGTGGGACCCACTTTTTGGTTGGTGAGTAATTCACATGGGCTGCTGAAATTTTTGGTTCAATTGTGGTGGCTGGTCATGGAAGGATGCGTAGGAGAAAAAGAAATAAGTAATAATAATATATTTTATTAATTTAGTCTCCTTTGGCGTTCTAGCATTTTCCTATAAATAGAGGGCTAAGTTAGAATTGAAAATCACACCAGAAACAAAGTTTTCTCTCTTTTTCTCTCCATATTATCGAGCGTATTCTTGTGAGTATACTTTGAGTGTTGCTATACGGTGCGAGTTTCTGTCAGCACTATACCGAAATTCAGTCAGAAGTACGGCTATTTTGAGGTAAGGGATGTTATTTTCTTCTTAAATGATATTATTTTCTTCAATATCATTATGTCGAAATATTGGTGAACGTTTTTATCAAATTTGGAACTTTTTGTGCCGGAGTTACTATTCACGTATACGGTACTATTCACGTATACGGCACTATTCACGAATACGGCACTATTCACAGAAAAAAAAATATTTTTTTTTTTTCGTCCAAAATATCTATTGTAGATACTAGCTTTGATTGTATCCATGTTTTGATCATTCTTGAATTTTTCACCACTATGATTATTTTTGAGGTATTTGTGGACATGGACAAAACAAAGTATGAATCCTTAATCCTTAATCCTTGTCATTTTGTTTCACTGGATTCGCTTCTTTACAAATATTTTTATCATCTTCAGTCTTAAAGGATGTTATTATTGAATATCTTTGGCCTGTAGTGCAAAGATGAATGATTTCTGATGAATATCTTTGGCCCGTAGTGCAAAGATGAACAGGTGTTTAGATGAACATGACCAACAGATGAATATCCTTGGCCTGTAGTGCAAGGATGAATATATGATTAAAGATGTGTACTGATTGATGTTACAGGGATAAAAATATTATTGATGGACTGTTAAATTCATAGACATTAGTAGATTTCATCCTCTACGTAACTCTTCTATGAATTAATATTTTCCGCTGCGAATATTGATTTAAAACTTGTTGTCTATTGTATTCTATTAGATTTTTCCCTGTTGAAGACTAACGATAATTTGTTGTATATTATCTTAGTCATAATATTCTTTACTGAGCTAGTTGAGCTCACCCTTTTCCTTTTTGTTCCATTTTTCTTCTCAGGAGACGAGAATATAGCGGGTACGAGTCGGGGTATGAATTGATGGTCCTTGAGAGAGTTGTTTAGTAGTCCTCACCATTTTTGTAAAATAGTAAATCAATAATTGTATTGAGGACATAGTTGGGTATGTATATTGTCTAGATGACAATGTTTGTATTCAAACTCACAGTTTATGGGTTGTAAAAGTTGTGGTTGTTTCTGTACCATGTATTTGGCGACTCAAAATGGGTTGGATGGAATGGACCTATTTTGGGGGCGTCACAAGAGTAATGGCAATGGGCCTGAAGAAAAGGACCTTGAAGAGAAATTAGAAGAAGGAGAACCTGAAGAGGTAGTGGAAGGTGAAGAAGATGATGAAGGTGAATGAGAAATAGGGGTAAATTTATTTTCCTTACATTTTCTTGATTTTGTTTTTGGTTTCTAAGAAAATGGGGGTTTTTAATATATAATTGATATTTTGGTACTTCCATTTTGTGATATTGGAGTTCAGCAGATACCGAAGGGGGACAATAATTTTTTGTTTTTTTGTTATGGTTTATATCTGTTTGATATATAATATATGTGTATTAGAGTTGTTGATAGACTACAAATCTAATCCTAGACACAAGTTTAATAAAATTCATTTATAGGTAGGTATATATCATTTCTGCACTGCAGATAGCTTCAACGAAATCGATCCAATTTATCTCCATTGTTGTTGTCACCTTAATTATCACTCTTATTATGTCCATTGTTCTACTGCTTTTTGAATGTACTACTGTTATTGTTTTTTTTATTGTTTGGCTTTTGTAGTTTTCTGTATGTTAATATATTCTCAATTGGATTTTACGCTCTTTGCTTCTGGAATTAGTCAACTACTCAACCTTCTATAGGTTCTCTTGAAAGCATTCATTTTTTCCAAAGTCAACTTGACACGATGACTTCTATGAAAGATTGAAAGCCAATTATATAGCATAAACAACTATTATTTTGCTTCTACATCTAGATGAGGATATATGGCCAAGATATTGTCTGATTGTTGGTTTATTTTTTTTGATTCTTATAGAGTGGTAAGTTATATTAGGAACCCACACCCCAAGTTGAAGTGCAAGTTGGTGAGTCAATTAAATATGTTTGGTAATCAGTTAAAAATTTGACCTTTACTAATGAATGAATGAGTTGTTTTTGTTTGGAGTTTGAAATGATAGAACATTCTTCATTTGACCTTTATTGATGAATGATTGAGTTGCTTTTGTTTGGAGTTTGAGATGATAGAACATTCTTCGTTTTGTTGGGTAATGAATTTATTATCCGTTTTGGGATTGTTTAGGATTGATAGATTTTCAAAAGTAAGTTATAATTCTTTTATGGAGCTCATAAATCTTATTTTGTAGTAAAAGAAGCCTATAATATAGTGGGATGGTGTTATGGGCACCTTCAGATTCATAATGTTATGAATTCAAATAGCTTGAATCACATTGAACTTTGAGAACTTTTAAAGAACTACACATTCTTAAGAACTATTTTGCATGTCTAAGCTATGTTAAGTCAAATTTGAGGAGAAATAATTAATATCCTATCAATTATTTTATTGTATGATAATTTTGAACCTCTTCTAGGAGTCTTTTTAGTTAATGTTTATGTTGCATTTTAGTTGCAAAAGCAACCTACAAGGGAGTAGTCCTTAGAAATTGGCATTACTTTCATGTAAAAAACCTAAGATTACAACTTTACACGCAATAAATCTACTCTAGTTTTAGATAATAATGAAAGTTAATGTTTTAACGGAAATAAGACATGAATGGTTGACAAATTATACTATTCAAACTAGCCCGTGCATTGCACGGGCTATCACCTAGTTATAATTTAATGCAGTACCAGCTTTCCAGATTTATTAATACTCTCAATTGAATAAAGTTAATTTTTTTGAGAAATTTTAAATTTTTTTTGGTAAACTATTAGCCCTTTGAATACAAGTACAGTTGGTGCATATTTGGTTTGGGACTTATGGAGTTTAAACATCTTGTTTGTTTGGTGTGATGCGTTGTGTTATTTTTTGTGATGCATCGCGTAATTTTTTTGGTGCATGCATTTTTCATTTTTGGTTCGGTGCGTTTGTGGCTTAAAACCTGTCTAAACACATTTTTCAAATGATCCAACACATCAAAATGATCAAGTCCATTGTGGCAGTCACAATACATACACAGGAAAGACAACCGAAGCTACTTAACCTGCACGCCAAAACAAAACAAAAAAAAAGTTTAACTAGCACAAAAATAAGTAGTGGAACTCATGCTCTGTGTCACAAATTTAATCCAAAATCGGCTTATCTTTAGGACCAGCTAGCCCAATCAATACTCGTGGAAGTTAGAACTAGAATAAATGTGAATGCATAATATTGTTATCAAAAAGCCCAAATAATGTTTAGATAACGAGAATTGCTACATATGATAAAAAAAATTAAATACCGATAGATGGGATATGAGGCAATTGAAAAGGACTTTACACTTGTTATATCTTATCATTAGTAAAATTTTATGTTGATCGCAATCTAATTTCGTCATGAAATTTATACATAAATCATTTCCGTTAAATAAATGCTAAAACCGGAGTTGCTTGGGCACATCATGAGAAAAGTTGAGAAGCATGCAGAGCCTGTCATGACGCCAAGATCTGACCATACCACAATCCCCACCCATTACTTTCCAGTGTTAGTATTCCTCACACCTCTCGTATCCGCATATAATTCCGTCGGGTATAATAGCACTTTAATCTCATAAAATCCCATCCGTTTTATAATTGAACTCTTAAAGAGTACCAATCTTCCCAATCGTCAACATTTTCTAATAAAAAACTACTGAATTACCAATTTGAGTTTAGCGCGCTAACTTAACTTAATGAAGCCGAGTCAAACTTAACTTAACTTAATGATGACTTGCCAATGTGCTTCCCCGATTGAACTAGCATTGTGTACAAAAGATTTGCTGGTGAGGATGCAGTGAAACTTTTTTACTAACTCTTCCAGCCCAACGCTTTAAGATGAGTTTGTTTTAGTTCCATGTGCTTCCCAAGACTGCACAAACAGCATAATTAGCAAAAAAACATTGGTAGTTGAACTTCCAAACTTTCCAAGTGAACGGATTTGTTAAGGATGTAGGTATTGCATGATGTTAAACCATGTCGGATTCAATGAAAATGGTTTCTGGAAAGAATGTTGAATTGGTTCCTCTTTTATGCAGGAAGGGTTGAAAATAGGTGTCGAACATATATATATATATATATATATATATATATATGAGAAGAAAGGGTTAAGGGACCTATCCCTGCATGGGACCTGGAGAGAAACACACATAAAAAGCACATGGCTTGAATCTCAAAACTGATATATTCAACTCTCAGAGTACAACACTTGTATAGAGCTCCTTGTACCTGGAGGCCATGTATAATTCTAATAATTTGGGTGCCTAATTTACCAAGGAAACAAGTCCTAATTACTTCTCACATAATTCAAATATAATAACAAGGAAACAACGTCCTAATAATAATCTACTACTATTTAAAATTTAGTACATCGATTTACCTCTAAGAAATAATATAACTTAATTACTAATTCCTTTAATTCCATATATTGCTTCAAATCATGTTTTTTGAGTAAACTTAAAAGTCTCAAAATATATTGAATCTAAGTTGCACTAACACGCGTTTACAGTTTTACTAGCACGATCAAAACATTTAATCTTGAATCTGTTAAGCGTTAACTGCTCTCCAACATAGATTAATTTACACAAAAGCATATGAAATTCATGAATTACAATTCAATACATTTTAAAAGGCCCTCCCTTCCGTTAAAGGTTTATCATGTCTGAAAATACGTGCAGCAGTGTGTGCACATGGTCTGTGTATATATATTCCCTTTCCTGCTTCACAGGTTAGGGTGGGATTTGGAGTTTTCTACTTTTTCCAATTTTCCTTCTATTTATTTTCAAGCCAGAGGGAGGGCACTGAGAAATGTAACCCATGAAGTATCAAGAGCGCACTTACATAAGTTCTGGTGGAAGTCTAAAAGCCCCAATACGTACACGCTTAAGTGAGTAAATCTGAGAAAAGAAGGATGTGAACTCAATCCCAGAGCATAATCAAATAGGATCAAAGTATTCAGGATAAATATGCTAAAATAGTAGGCTCAATCCTGCAACAATAATTACATACAATAACTATGAAAGGAAAGGATTTATCTTTTGTACAGCTGGAGTGGACGTGCTCTATAATTAGAGAACTAAACAAAATCAAAGTCTTGGAGCCTCTACATGTAATACCAATTACGGAAACTTGTATAATATATATTCAGCATTAAGCAATGGAAATAATTTCTAATAAGAAAAAGGAAAAAAATTATGGAAAAAGAAAGTTAGCACCCACCAGAGGACCGAAGCACAAGCTCTATCCGTTACACCATGGGTTAGCGTCTTAAAAAACCCCAAAAAAATATTAATTACTGGAAAAATGCTCTCTAACTTGAACTTCACTCGCTTAAAGATCCAAAAGTTATAGAAAGTACTCCCTCTATCTATAAAAAAGTGTCCTACTTTCTTTTTATGTAACTAATAAAAGGGTGGTAATTTTTAGGAAAGAGGCAGTATGTAATTACTCCTAGAGCTGAAACAGCCATGACTCCCTACTTAAACTGGCCAAATTTGACAAATGAAAACATACTAATTTGACTTTAAAATAAAAATACACAAAATTCCACACTACAAATTTTGACCAATTGATGGTTGCTATAGTCATGGCCAACAAAGAGTTCACAGAATAGCCTTGACAGTTGACACTAATTTATACTGCCTTTTCCCCCAAAACATGGTGTAAGTACAATTTTACGGATGTCAAATTAGAATATTATAATATAGTTCCAACTTTGCATTTTTGTATTTGCCTTAAAACTAATAATTTTCTTAAAAACATGGGGCCCACTATGAGGGTAATAGTCCTTATTTATAGCACATTATACATTTAATTTCAATACTTTTATTCATTTGAATACAAACTTTTTCTTTGGGGGAAACAGGGAGTAAGAAATACACACACATATCTAAACAACCAGGATCATATACACCTCAATATCAACATCACTAAAATCGAATCAAAACTAATAATTGAGTGCTGGCTACCCCTAAGAAAATTAAGACAAATTCCAAGATTTGTGTTTTCCCCAACTTTGTTTTACCTTGAGCTCCTATGGACTACGTAACTAATTTACGATAAGTTTCCTTTCTCATATCTGCCTGCAATGCTCAAAATATCATTTAGATAAACAAGGTCCACCACAACTTTACAGCAGAGATGTTAGTCATGGTTACAGAGATGTAAGAGGCATAGTTAGGTTGTGAAAATTGACTTATCAAGAAGTATAAACCAACCTTAAGTCCAGCATTTTTTACAAGTTCTCTAACTTCATGATTTCTTCCCTCATGAACCTGTGCAAAAAGTTTAAGCAAATGAAGTTAATCCTTCGCACTAGGTTAACCTTTTGAATCTGAGAAAGGTAAAAGAGCAAATTAGCAACTAGTTACTCTCCCCCATAACTTATTAAGGAGATGTACACATACCAAAGAGCAAATTAGCAAGTAGTGATTCCATATATATATACATTTCTAGTTATCGTTCAGCTGACTTATTTACACAATAAATGTGTTCCGAAGGTAAAGGTAACCACCTAAGGCTAAGCACCATAGCGCTTCCCATTATATACTATATTCTCTGAACAAATTAAAGGCTGCCAAAAAAATTACAAAACAAAGAGAACTATCTTTGTTAGCCAGAGGCACTATTTAATACTAAGATGTGACAAACATGTAAAATTCCATTTTTTGTGAAAGAAAATGTGAAATTCCCTAGTTAAAGAATAAGTTGAAATTTTAGCTTTTGTATTTCTACTACACAAAATAGTTGACAAATGGCTTAAGGTTACAATATATGTAGGCATATGTTTATTAAAACTATAAATTTCATATCTCGCAGAAGAAAAAATTGGATAATAAACATAATGGTAGATGCAATAATCATACACAAAGCAAAACTCTAGTTGAATGCAAATACTGAATGCTTCTAAATGAGCAGAAAATAAAATCACCACAACGCGTATTCGAGATCTTGGTTTGTCAGGCTGTTGTGGTAGTAGCTCAACGGCATCCGGGGTGCAATGGACACCATCAATGACTGTCCCATCACTGATTGCTACTAAGTGCCGCTTATTAACTACGCCATCAATTGTTGCAATATATCTACAACCACAAAAGGTCAAAAGTATATAAGCACAATAATTATATGAAAGAGTACGTAGAACAAAATTCGGATAACATGAGAAACTGATTCAATTTAAAATTAAAATTTGATAATACAGAGAGTTGCAAGCAGCACAAGAAACAAACTGTAATAGAGAAACATAACTAATATAAGTCACCATTGAACTTCATGTCATTCCAACACACAAATCGTTACATCGCATTGCATGCGGTTTTTAAGCTTTGTCGTAAAATAACAATTCACCGTAAAGGAATATTCACATTAAAACCCATCAAATATTAAAAAAGTTGACAAAAAATTAAATAGAAACTTACTCCTTTGATAAACTAGAAGAAGGGTGCGAAATTTTTTGAGCAAATTCTCCTGCATAAGCAAGCAATTGGTTAAAAACTAGTCCAATTTATTATCCTTCTCAAAATCTACACTCATAATATCTTAAACCTCCATGTACTTACCATCATTTGTTACAATAATCAACCCACTTGTGGCAACATCAAGGCGGCCAACAGTAAACAGCCGTGGTTTTGGTTGTCCCGCATTTCTTTTGTCCTGGAAGAGCACCAAAGATAGCTATTACTAAGAAACACACTAACTACCCATATACACATAGCAAGTCTATTCCCAGGACAAGTTTTGGACATACCCAACTCTTCAAATAATCATCAAAAAGCGATATAACTGATTTTGTGTCTTTCTCCCCTGATGAGCATATGTACCTGCAATGAAGTTAAACTTCTCGACTTCAAAAAACATATAGAAGTCGAACCAAAGTTGAGTAAAGAACTTGAAAGGCCAAAGAAAACAAACCCTTTTGGCTTGTTTAGGGCAAGATAGACCTTCGGAGGAAGCTTCTTGGGAAGGCGATTTCCATTGACATAAATCACATCCCTTGCAGGATCAACTTTAGTCTGCCCATTTATTCAATTTAATGCTATATCAGTATTAACATAAAGTTCCTAATTTTAATAATCACAACAACAAATTTTTATGATCAACTGAGTCAATCCATCAGTCAAATAAACTAAACTACAACGTAACTAAGAAACAGTTATCTTTTAATCAAGAATAATAAAGAAAAAACTACACTAATAAAAATCTCAAAATATTTAAAAGATAACACGTTTTGAAATGAACCTGACCTGAGGAGTATTGCACACAGAACCATTCACAGTCACTCTGCCTTCAAAGATAAGATCTTCACTACTTCGTCTTGATGCCACTAATGAGATAAACAACATTATTCAATCAACAAACTTTCAACTAATTATATAAGTTGAAAACAAACACAAAAACTCACACTAGCACACATAGTAAAACAGAAAAATTGGATAATGAACTACAAATATACATTTATGAAAATTTATTGAAGCAAATGCAATCCCAATTCAGAAATCAAATAAACTAAATTTAAGAAAAATAATATAACATACAACAGATTTACATATAAAGTTACAAATTCTAAGCTCACCTCCGGCGGCAGCGAGTACCTTACTAAGCCTCTGCGGCGGATCCTTAAAATTTTCATTATAAAACCTCCGAGCAGCCTTCGAATGCTTAGGCTCCGAAGTCAAGACTGCTTTGCTTATATTATCTTTTTTCTTTTTCTTACAGGCCGAAGATTGAGTTTTGGCGTCAGCCATGGCATGGAGGAGACGCGCCGGTGGGGTGGATTGGAGTGTGAGGTTGCCATTTTCGTCTCGGACAATCCACGGGATGAATAATTGCTGCGCGAATTCTTCCGGCGAGTCGGAATTTGACACAGGATTGGAGTCGTTCTCGAGGGGTATTAGGGTTTTGCTAGGTTTGGGTTTGGGAGGGGCGAAAGTGATGTTGAATTCGGTAGAGGAAGAGGACAGAGAAGAAGTGATGATGGTTCGGAGGTGGTGGCGGGGAGTGGTGCGGGTGAGGGAGAGTGGTTTAGAGAGGTGGAGGGTGGCGGTGATGACGGTGGATGCGGCGGATAGCGCCGCCGCTATGGCCGTCATTTGTGGTGGTGGTGGATGGTTTTTGGAGGTTTTGGATGTGCAGTGGAGTTGAGATATAAGAGGCGGGTAGGACAGTTGGAAGAGTTGGAGTGGACAGTTTATGGGCTTTCAACTCTCTCTCCTCTCTTTTTTTTCTTGATTAAATTAGGTCCAATATCATTAAATATGTTATAAAACTTTAGCAAAGTGTATAAAAATATTTTTATAATTGCTGCATAAATTTAAAAAGAATAAATAAGAGAAAAGAGAGAGAAATTCTTCAGAGGAATTCTTATTATTTCCTTCTGTATTTCCTTCCATTATATAGAGAATAAATGAGAGGAGGATGAGGAGAGACAGGAGGGAGCACGAGAAGAGAAGTAAGAAGAAAGGAAGGTCACGGGTAGGGAATCATCTTTTAACACTTTTTCTTATTTTCTTATTTTCTACGATAGAAGATTATGTCTCATTAAAAATCTTGTTAAGAAAATTCAGTGGGAAAAACTTAACGAAGGGAAAAAGAGTACGTATCTTTTACATAAATATCTTAATTGACTGTATCGTTAAAACCTTGTCAGGAAAAATTCATTGGGATAAAAACTGAGACTAAGAAAAAAGAGTACAGTCTTCCCCTCAAAAGGATTTCATTACTCATTGATGAAATGTTGTCATAAGTCTTTCAGTCGACACATTCCGATCCTTTTTCGAAGTTTTGCAAACGTTGCATATGGCAGCGACTTTGTGAATAAGTCGGCTAGATTATCACATGATCGAATTTGATGCACATCTATATCACCCTTCTTTTGTAGCTCATGTGTGAAAAAAAATTTGGGTGAAATGTGCTTTGTTCTATCTCCCTTGATGTACCCTCCTCTAAGTTAAGCAATGCATGCAGCGTTATCTTCATACAGAATTGTAGGAATGTCTTTGATTGATGGTAATTCACATGACTTTTGAATATGCTGAATAATTGATCTCAACCAAACACACTCTCTGCTTGCTTCATGTATAGCGAGAATCTCTGAGTGATTTGAAGATGTAGCTGTCATGGTTTGCTTTGTGGATTTCCAGGATATAGTTGTGTCACAATATGTAAATACATAACCTGTTTGTGATCTTCCATTGTGTGGATCTGATAAATATCCTGCATCGGCATATCCAACCAATTGCGACGTTGAATTTCTTGGATAAAATAACCCACGATCTATACTTCCACAGAGGTATCTAAAAATGTGTTTGATCACATCCCAATGTCTCTTAGTAGGAGAAGAACTGTATCTTGCTAACAAGTTGACAGCAAAAGTAATATCAGGTCGTGTGCAGTTTGCAAGATACATAAGAGCACCTATTGCACTTAGGTATGGAACTTCAGGTCTAAGAACTTCTTCCCCACTTTCTAGAGGCCGAAATGGATCTTTATCAACTTCTAAAGATCGAACAACCATCGGGGTAGTCAAAGGATGAGCTTTATCCATATGAAAACGACTGAGAATCTTTTCAGCATATGTGGATTGATGAACAAAAATTTCAGATGCTAAATACTCCACTTGTATTCCTAAACAGAATTTTGTCTTTCCAAGATCTTTCATTTGAAAATCATCTTTTAAATAAGTAGCTGTTCTTGTGAGTTCTTCAGGAGTACCTACAAGATTCAAATCATCTACATATACAGCAATGATGGAAAATCCACTTTGTGATTTCTTAATAAAAACACGTGAACATATTTGATCATTTATATATCCATCTTTTACTAAATAATTACTAAGTCGATTATACCACATACGACCAGACTATTTCAAACCATACAACGAGCGTTGTAACTTGATTGAATATATGTGACGAGGCTTTTGAGATTAAGCCATTTTCAATCCTTCAGGGATTCTCATGTAAATCTCACTGTCAAGTGAGCCATATAGGTATACAGTTACAACATCTATCAGACGTGTTTCCAAACCTTCCATGGTTGCCATACCTATCTGAAAACAAAAAGTGAGTCCATCCATTACTGGAGAGTATGTATCCTGATAATCAATACCAGGTTTTTGTGAAAACCCTTGAGCTACAAGTCGGGTTTTGTATCTCACAATTTCATTTTTCTCATTTCGCTTTCGTACAAATACCCATTTGTTTCCAAATGGAATTACACCCAGCAGTGTTTGGACTACTGGTCCAAATACTTCTTTTTTCAATAGAGATTGTAGTTCAGTCTGAATAGCATCTTTTCATTTTGGCCAATCTTTTCTTTTCCGACATTCTTCCACGTTTTGTGGTTCAGGATCCGTGTCAGGAATCAAAGTAATATCTGATGCTATAGAGAAAACAAATATATCATCAATCATGACTTTGCTTCAATCCCATATTTTCTCATCATGTACATAATTTATTGAGATCTCTTGGTGTTCATTTCTTATCCCTTCACTGATATTTTGAACCTCTTCTGGGCCTATTCCCACTCTTGGAATATGTGCTGCTTCTGGAGCGGTTTGTACCTCTTCTAGGGGCTATTCCCATTCTTGGAATATGTGTTGCTTCTGGAGTGGGTATTCCTTCTGGGATTCCCTTAGTTGCTTTTGAAATTCGTGGTATAATGTCTTTTGCACCAACCGGTCTTCCATGCTTCTGGCGTGGTTTAGATTCTTCTATTACCTTATTCGTCAATTCTCCAGGAATTGATTTTTCAATAGGTATTTCTATCATTACTGGAGTATTCATTGCATGTGTATGTGACTTTATCACTTTTCTAGCATCATTAAATGCATCCAGCATTTGATTTGCAATATTTTATAAATGAATAATTCTTTGAACTTTAATTTCACATTGTCCTGTACGAGGATCAAGTGAATTTAAATCTGATGCATTCCATGATATTTCAGAGGGTTTTTTATTTAAAACTTTATCTCCTCCTAATGGAGGAAATACAGTTTCATCAAAATGACAATCTACATAACGTGCAATAAAAACATCTCCAGTTAAAGGCTCAAGATATCTGATAATAGAAGGAGAATCAAAACCAATATAAATACCTATTTTTCGTTGGGCTCCCAGTTTAGTTCTTTGTGGAGGTGCAATTGAAACATATACTGCACTTTCAAAAACTCGAAAGTGTGATATGTTGGGTATCTGTCCAAGAACTAACTGTAGAGGAGAGAATTTATGAAAAGCCGCTGGTCTTACTCGAATTATAGCTGCAACATGAAGAATTGCATGACCCCAAACTGAGGTAGGTAAGTTAGACCTTAACATTAATGATCGTACAATTAGTTGAAGTCTTTTTATTAAAGATTCAGATAAACCATTTTGTGTATGAATATGAGGAACAGAATGCTCAATAGAGATTCCAATAGTCATACAAAAATCATTAAAAGTTATTGATGAAAATTCAGTTGCGTTATCAAGTTGAATTGACTTGATTGGATGATCTGAGAACTAAGCCCGTAACTTGATTATTTGAGCAAGAAGTTTTGAGAAGGCAAAATTTCAAGAAAAGAGAAGACAAACATGAGACCATCTAGTTGAAGCATCTATTAAAACCATGAAATATCGAAATGGGCTAGACAATGGGTGAATAGGTCCACAAATGTCTCCTTGAATTCTCTCTAGAAATTTTGGGGCTTCTTTATAAACTTTTACTGGTGATGGTCGAACAATTAATTTTCCTCGAGAACACGCATCACAAGGAAATTCACTACTAGGAAAAACCTTCTTATCTTTGAGAAGATGACCAGTAGAATTTTCAATAATACGACGCATCATAGAAGTACATGGATGACCGATTCTTTTATGCCAAATGATTTGAGACTCAATTGCTCTAATTTTCATAGTATATAATCAGAAGAATTTGAATGAAGTTTTTCTAGGATATTCTTTTTTCCAAAAAAAAAAGTAGAAGTGATGAGAATATATTCATTATCATTTTCATTAGTTGTTTCAATGTGAAAACCATTTAGTCGAATATCTTTGAAACTAAGAAAATTTCTTCTTGATTTACTAGAATATAGAGCATCTTTGATAAAAATTTGTGTCTCATTTGGTAGCAAGAAACTAGCTTTTCCAAATCCCTCGATTAAATTTGATGTGCCAGAGATAGTTCCTACATTTCCCTTAGCTTTGATCAGTTGTGGAAAATAATTCTCATTTCGAACGATTGTATGAGTTGTTGCACTGTCTGCTAAACATATATCCTCCATATCCATTAAAAATGGTCTGACACATATAAAAACATAAATAAGAAAAGTTACATTTCAAATATAATTTTATTCATGAGAAACACATACCCCATATAGAATGAAAACTAATTATATTATACGTGCATGGTGTTTAATTAAAACAAGAAATTAAAAGATATCCCAAAAGATACTTTCAGAAGGTTCAGTAATATCAACAACCTTTTCCTCAATGTTGGTCATTGGTGAAACATCAACAATATTCAATTGATGATTAACAAAGTTTGTTTCTGCCTCCATTACTTTGTTCTTTTGAGACTCCTGGAATAAATTAACCAGATGCCTTGGCGTACGATAGGTACGTGACCAATGCCCATTCATCCCACACCTAAAATAAACATCTGGTTTATTCTTTATCTGTGTTGCATTTTCTTTATTTTTACCCGACCCAGACACATGCCACTTCTGGTGGCTTGAATTGTCGCGGTTCTGGAATTTGTTGTTATGATGGCCTCGTTTGTTCTTTTGTCCCCAAGACTTCTTATTATATGACCATCTCTTGTCACGTTTATTCTGCTAGAATGATGTGCTGTTAATATCTAGCAATGGGGTAGCACCCGTTGGCCGTACTTGATGGGTTTTTAACAATAATTCATTATTCTTTTCTGCAACCAGGAGGATAGACAACAAGTCACTGAATTTTTTGAACTTACTCTGTCTATATTATTGTGATAGAATCATGTTGGTGGGATGAAAAGTTGAGAGTGTTTTCTCTAACATTTGGGTTTCAGAAATTGGATCTCCACACAAAGCCAAAGTAGAGGTTATTCTATAAAAATTTGAACTATATTCCGTAATTGATTTGTAATCTTGTAGCCTTAAATTAAGCCACTCAAATTTGGCATTAGGGAGAACAACCAATTTTTGGTGGTCAAATCTTTCCTTCAGTTGTGCCCATAAAGACAAAGGATCTTTGACTGTTAAATACTCAGTCTTTAATCCTTCATCAATATGGTGACGAAGAAAAATTATGTCTTTTGCATTTTGTGCCGAAGTAGCTTTATTTCCTGATTCAATGGTCTTTTCTAACTTATTTGCACTAAGGTGCAATTCTGCATCAAGTACCCAAGCCAAATAGTTATCTCCAGAGATTTTCAAAATAGAAAAAATCTATTTTTACCAAGTTTTCCATCTATTATGGGTTAAAACACAATTTTATTATTTATTAAAATAATAAATATTTGCATGTATGATATAGAGAAAATAAACTAAGTCACGACTTCAAGTGGTGATAAAATGCAAATATAAATATTCTTATATTTATAATGCAAATGGATCTTCACCCGCCATGCGGTAGATCACATAGACAGGTTATTCCAACAGAATAATAAAGAATGGAATAACAAAAGAATTCACCAGGCACGCGATAGACCGCACAGACAGGTTATTCCAACAGAATAATAAATAATAGAACCAGGTCATGCGTAATACGCACAGACATGATATTCCAACAAAATAATAAAGAATGGAATAGCAGAAGAATTTCACCATGTATGCGGTACTTCACATATACAGGTTATTCCCACAATTTAATAAGCGATAAAAAGGTTCCCACCAAATCTTGTAAGATCAACAAGGATAGATGGCACCTCTGTAAATAACATAATTTAAAATGGACAATAAAACATAAATAAAATTATATTATTGGTGGCATAACCAAACCGGTAATATAATAATAAATTGCAAGAATTTAATTTTATCGTCTCAGTTGGTTAGAGCTTCGTGCTGGTAACGTGTTATAAAACTTTAGCAAAGTGTATAAAAATACTTTTATAATTGCTGCATAAATTTAGAGAGAATATGTAAGAGAAAAGAGAGAAATTCTTCAGAGGAATTCTTATTATTTCCTTATGTATTTCCTTCCTTTATATAGAGAATAAATGAGAGGAGGATGAGGAGAGAGAGGAGGGAGCACGGGAAGAGAAATAAAAAGAAAGGAAGGTCACGGGTAGGGAATCACCTTTTAACAAAATAGATAAATACTACGGGGGTAAGGTTTTTAAAGATTTTTTTTAAGTGACAAATTTTTTTTGTAGAATTTATGGATTGTAATGAATTTTAAAGAATTTTTTAAAATTACTTTTATAAACTCTACGAATTATGAATTAAATAACAGACTTTTATAAACTTTTTATCAAGATTGTGATAGACTTTTATATACTTCTAATATATAAAATTGAAAGATTATTAGATTTAAGATTAAAATTTTGCTACACAGTTAAATTATTTATTATATTTTATAGTGCATATATTATAAATAACAATCCACTACTTATGATAACAACTTTCAGAAAATATATTATACAAAAATTTCAAGTTCTGACAATATTATTTTATCTAAGCATTATAATACATATATTATAATATATTTATTACATGACTTCTGATCATTCAATTATTGGCTCCATGATTTTTTTTTCACAGAAAACGAAATCCACACTTGTGTGAGCATATGATTCAATATCATATTGATTGCTTTACTACTATATATATATATATGGTCCGGTTCCTATCCGGACTCCCGCATTTTCTTAAATGTGGACTTTTTTTTTAAACAACTAAAAAAAAGTTTAATATTTTATGAAACTTGAATTTTTATATAATAAAGTATTTTGGGTGTGATTTGGATACATATAACAAAACAGTATGTACAGACCTGTTTTGTTATATGTATCTAAATCACGCCCAAAATACTGTATTATAGAAAAATTCCAGTTCCATAAAATATTAAAAAAAAATTAGTTATTTTTTTAAAAAAATTGGTCCTCATTTTAAGCCAGTCCGAACTCCCGGACTGGATCCCTTTCCTCTATATATATATATATAAGACAAAATACTCATATTGATTGCTTTACCACTATCCATAATAACATATTATTGTTTTACTGCTATATATATAATCCCCCCTTTTACCAAATCATGTAATATAATTAATAATAAGACAAAAGCTTTAACTATATACATACATAATCTTCACAATTGATCTGAGAGTTTCATGATTTTTCACACATTTATTAAACAAATTTCTTTCGTTTTTGTATTGGAAGCTTTCGAATTGTCGCTTTCTCCCTTACCAATTTATTGTGTCTTTTTTCTCTTTTCTCGATTACACGTACTGTGAGACAAATTAGGTCTTTAGTTATTTGTTTACTTATTAATATATCTTGTTAATTCTCTTAATTATAATATAATTTAATTTTATCCAAATATAAATTAAATCCAATTAATTTTAAGGCCCAAATTTTACTAAATTAATTTATCTTTCACATATTAATACTTATTAGCCCATATAAAATAAATAACTAGTTTAACCCAATAAAAGACAAAGTCCAATTAAATTATTTAAAATTTAAATTTTTTTATTATTATTTTTCCTGGGTATTACACCGCGAATTTTTGGGTTCCCTCTCTACTGGCGATCTGAATTTTTACCTTTGTGTTTAATATTTGGAAGTCTTTAGAAATCTTTAGAGATGATGTCAAACTTTGGATATGCGTTGATAGTTATAATTTTTCTTCTAAAGTCTGTCAAACTCTACCATTTGATAGAAATCTAAAAAATCTATGACTTTTTAAATACCAAAATACTTTTATAGACTTTGTAAAAATCTTAATTCAATACCACCTAACTTTTAAAGACATTAAAAAAGTTATAATTGAATACCAGTAAACTTTTATAAACTCTTTAAATGTCTTAATTGAATACAACCAAACTTTTAAAATTTTCAAAATCTTAATTGAATACACCTCCTATATATAAAGGACCTTGGTTGGAAATGTCCAATAAAAAAGAAACATGGTTTTAAAAAACATACTCCATCTGATCAAAAAAAGTTTTCTTTGCAAAATTTAAATATTTCAAATATGTACTTTTTTTTATTTTAAAATATAAATTATTATTGATTTAAAGTTGATTTGAGACAGAATTATTTAATTTTAGTTAACAACTTAACACAATAATAAATATTATAAAATTATCTAAAAAATAATGTTAAAATAGTTAAGAGATTTTAGTTAACGACTTAACACAATAATGAATATTGTAAAATTATCTAAAAAATAGTGTTAAGTAGTTATAATTTTTTTTTATAATTATTAATGAATTATATCAAATTTGAGTTTAAAAATATCTTGTAGACACTCAAAATTTTGCATTCCTATTACTAACTTTGTAGGAGGGCAGAATCGTCTTATAGAGATAACCCTAGAAGTCAAATAAGCTCAATCTCAGAGACAACCCTGGGATACTCAGTTTTCAAAAATGGAGACAACCCTGAGATACTCAGTTCCAACCCCGGGAGATTCAGTTCCAGCCTCGGAGACAACCCGAGGGATGCAATTCCAAGTTCCGAAGAAATCAGTTCCAACATCAGAGAAAACCCTGAGGCACTCAATTCCAACCTCGGAGACAACCCCGGGAGGTCAATCACACCTCAGAGACAACCATGAGGACAATCAGTACTCACACCAGCCCAATCTCTGAGATAACCCTGAGCAACGAATGTTAAATCAGCCTAGAGCCAGAGATAACCCTAGTGAGGGGAAAAATCATCATTTTGCCACCTTAATACTACATTCACACCATCTCAACATCATTTCAACCCATATTTCATATAGAAGTATCCCACAAGAACCATAGCTCAAAATTCTGAGTGACTACTACACAAGACAGTACACCGGATAAAATTTGAAGACTTGAAGATCTGGTCATGGACCCATCTTCCCGACTTCATACAACATCTTATCCCATTTCATTGTGCAGCTCTCGACAACAGTATTCTGGAAAGGTATTACACGCCTCAATCGGATGCCCGAATTGAAAGTTATGAATGGTTAAATGGACAACGCGTTGCATGAGTGCATGTACTTCAAAACGACGGGACCCACAGAGCCCGAGGCACCCCGGGCAGTCGTAGGTGGACCAGCGGCTGCAGCAGGTAGACCCGCGGCTCCCCCCCTCTATAAATAGAGGGCTTGGGATGACCATTTTAAGAAAAGAAAATGCGAGGAAGCCCTGTCCATTTTACTATGTATACACTTTAAACTGAGTGCTTTCTTTTTCCAAACACTTGTGAGCTCGTGTTTTGTTACATTTAATCGGTGAAAATCGAGTATTCATTCATTAAAAGCTATCTGAAGTCTTCTTGGCAGCCCATTGTAAGACATCTCAGATTTTTAAGCTTTTTCTCACTTCCATCCACACATATCTATTCACGTTGAGAGTCGTGTTGTGTGTGTATACCCGGATCGTCGATCCGTGGCTTTTATTGCTTTTATATATATATATATATATATATAAATACATATGTATATTATTATCGAACTATGCTTCGATTGAGCCCGAATATAATATTCGGAGCGTTTACTGCTTTTATATATATAAATACTTATATATATATATATATATATATATATATATATATATATATATATATATTTCTTCCCATCAAATTCTGTTTGATTGAGCCTGGATATACATCCGGAGTGTTTACTGCTTTTATATATATAAATACTTATATATATCTCTCTTCATCAAACTTTGTTTGATTGAGCCTGGATTTACATCCGGTGCGTTTATCGCTTATATATATATAAATACTTATATATACGGTAAGGACCAAGAGCATTCTCCTTAAATAGCATTCCTCCTTAAATAGCATTCTTTTATTAAAACTACGTCGTTTTGGAGGGACGCGGTGGTATTTTTGTAAATACAATGTCACTGCGTATTTACAAAAATGTCATTGCGTCCCTCCAAAATGACGTAGTTTTAATAGAAGAATGCTATTTTAGGAGGAATACTATTTAAGGAGAATGCTCTTAATCTTGACCGCTTATATATATATATATATATATATATATATATATATATATATATATATATATATATATATATATATATATATATATATATATATATATACTGTTATCGAACTCTGTTCGATTGAGCCTGAGTGTGATATCCGGTGCGTTTACAATTTTTTTATATATATATATACATACACATTTTAGTCAGGCCTGGAGATCACTTCGTGGCCATCTACCACTTATATATATATATGTGTGACGCCCCCAAAATAGGTCCACACGACCCATTCTGAGTTGCCAGAATTCACACTACAGAAATCAAATACAAACTTCATTTATACAATTGTTGAACTGTCGTGCAGAGTACGACAACACATAAGCTGTGAGTTTTAATAAAAATATATATATCTCTCATGGTGTCTCGATCACAACACCTTACAATAATACTTTACATAAAAATACAGTTAATAACTATTTCAGAAATTAAAGTCTTTGGAAAATGCTCAAGGAAACCTTCATTCATGGGAGACCATGTATCTAAGTTATGATAGATATCATATGACTCGAGAATTATCCTTGGTTGACCCAATAGACCCCAAAGAAAAATGAGAAGATTACTATCATGTTGTTTCCAATGGTGAGTCTTCTCTTGACATATACTTATCTCCATTATCTCCAATTGAGAATTATATTTCAACCAAACTTCGAGATTATATAGGTAGTGCTCATTGATATAATCAGCAAGTGCATGTGCACAACCCTATCTTATGATAACACGAAGTCGTCTGTCATTAGACATCTTGTATGATATTGGAAAAATACCTTCCAAAGTTGGGTTCACCTCACCGTATTCGGTTCACCAAAATCAACTGTTAAAATGACGTATAAAATACGACACGCTTATCTAAAATTCTCAATAAAATTATTTCCATACTGTTTTAGGGGAAACCTTAACAGCTATAGACCACGTTCTATTCCCCTATTACCCCCGCTCGACCCAGCTACACTCTTATTACCTGAAAGAAATTGTGAAGCAAAAGGGTGATCACAACTAGCCCAGTAAAGAATATCATAACTAAAGATAATTAAATTATCAATAACATTCGTCAGTAATAAATCAGAGATTTAGAACATATGATAGATGATAAAACTTTTCAACCATAGTGGCAACGGAACGAACAATTAATTAGAAGAGTCAAATAGATCATAAAGTCTATTATCTTCTCCATGTTAAAAGTCCACCAACAATGTTTTATCCATGTAACATCAATCAACAGTTCCTGTCCACAATCATGTGAATAACTCATAATCATAATTGTAATTCTAAATTCCTCTTCGCATCTAGGACGAAGATAATTTTCATCACTTGTCTTTACCTGAAACATCAAAGATCATTGTAAACATGATACTACTTTGTGGAGTAAAATTCAAGAATAATATTCACGTATCAAAAATAATTTAGACAGAAAAGAAATCAATTTTTGTCATGAATAATACCCGAGTAATTAGTACCTGAGTGAATAGTACCCAGTGAATAGTACTTTGTGAATAGTACCCCGTGAATAGTACCCCGACATGAAAAGATTAAAATTTAACAAGAATGTTCAGAAAAATATTTCCGTGAAAAGATACTCGATGAAGCGCAAATTTCAAAGATATTATACTAATTTCAAGGAGTATAGAAGCAATACTTAAAAAAAATGAGTGTAGAATTAGGAATACGAAACGAATAATATTACTTACACACTATAGAGTATGAAAGGTAATATTATTTCATACGAGTATTGAACAAAAATAATATCCCTTACCTTAAAAGGAGAATATTTCGGACTGGTAGGGCGGGGATGTTATTGAAGAAAACTTATACTATTTTTTATACTCAAAGCTTCCTTAAACTCAAAAGAAATATGCTCAATATTATAGAAGAAGAATTCTCTGATCCTGGTGTGATTTTTATTTCTAAACTAATCATCTTATTTAGAGGAGAATGACATGATATTATTTAAGAAAAATAAACACAGACTACACAGTAAGATTCAAACGAATTCACGGGCGCAGACGACTGAATTTTTTTTGATTTTACTATGCGGCACTATGCAAATACTATGCAGTACCATGCATATAATATATCTATTTTTTAAAAAATCAAAACTTATATAATATATATATATATATATATATATATATATATGTATATATAAGTAATAAAACAAAATTAAGTTAACTTTCTACCGACGGTTTTGAAAAATGAGTAAGTGGGGGTCCATATAATAAGCCAAATTTACAACAAGTACTTCATAAAAAACCCTCTATCTATCTCAATTTACTTGGCTTTACTAAAATAATTTTTAATAACATTCATTCATTATTAATATTATAACACACAATATTAACAATCAGATCATTCCCAGGAAAGAGGGGGATTTTCGATAAAGATTTCTCCTTATTGGCGCACAATTAGGTGACCAAACCCCTTTCCTCGACAGAACTTTCTAGACATTGTCAATAATACAAATATTAATATGAATAAATTTGTCGTCTCAATTATTGATTTAATAATATAAAATATTATGCAGATGACACTGTGACAATAATTGACTCAATAATATGAGATACTATGCATCAACTATTGTGGCAATAATTGAATAAAACTGAGTGACTTCTCACGTAAGCATCAATAATCAAAGATATTGTACAATACTGTGTGTTACTGTGTAACCACACGCATTACTGTACTTTTATCACCGAGTATTTCTGTAAGACCCCAACTTTTATGAATAAAGAATAATTTTCTCAAAATATATTTTTGAATATTATGGTGTGATGTTATAGCTGTGGGTAATATTTACAAATTTTGCAAAGTAAGCAAGTGGTTATATAATATTTGATTGGTCGGGGAATATTCATTTTAACAGAGAATATTCGTACGATAGCACAATCATTGGTGGACCCCACAACGGAAGTATTGTCGTAGTTAGAAAATGACAGAATTATCTTTTTATAAAAATAACGGTGAAAGTGTTACCGTTAAAACTGTTGAACTACCCGGTAGTAAAAGTACAGTAATACGCGTGGTTGCATAGTAGCACACAGTATTGATTATTGATGCTTACATGAGAAGTCACTCAGTTATACTCAATTATTGCTACAGTAATTGCTGCATCATATCTCTCATATTATTGATTCAATTATTATCACAATATCATCTGCATTATATTTATTATTATTAAATCAATAATTGAGACGACAAAGTTATTTATATTATTATTTTTAATATTAACAATGTCTAGAAGTTCTGTCAAGGAGAGGCTTGGTCACCTAATTGCGCGCCAATAAAGAGAAATCCTTATCGGAAAACCCCCTCTTTCCTGGGAACGACCTGGTTGTTAAATATTATGAGTTATAATATTAATGATGAATAAGTTGTGTTGATTAAAGATGAATTTGAAAGTTCCATTGTGTTGGGATTATCAGTGTTAGTGAAAATTGACATCTATTCCGATGATAATTGATGTCTGGGGGTTATATTGATAAATCGGGTAATTTATCGGATAAATGAGCAATTAATTGCTACTAATTCACATGCTTATATAACTATTTGTTCACATGTGTGTACTATTGAATCACATTCTTGTACTATTAGGGGAGTTGGTGCAAGATTGATAATACTTGAATGACAAAGTTAAAAATAGAGGTATAGTTGAAGCTACTATACTGTAATTAGTTTTTTCACATGATTATACTATTGAGTCACATGAATAAACTATTAATTCACATTATTTACTATTAGGGGAGGTGGTGCAAGTTTGATAATACTTGCAGTACTAAATTAAAAATGAAGAAAAAGAGGAATGTATTATACTGTAATATTTCGAGCCCTAAAACGTGCAATTATTGAAACTATATTTTCCTATAAATAGAAGCTCATCTTTCCTTTATTTCTTACTAATTCACAAAAGCTTTAGAGCAATTATTATAGAGAGAAATTATAGAGAGAAAGAAGAAGAGAAGTCTGCTACCTCACTATTCCAGTATCCAGTTTTTCTAAGGTAAGGGGTATTATCTCTTTCGTGTTCTTGAAGAGAGCTATTATTATTCCATCCCTTATTATTCTGATGGAACCTTATGTCTGTGCGAATTACGCATGACCTGGTTCCGTTATTTATTATTCTGTTAGAATAATCTGTCTATGCGAAGTACTGCATACATGGTGAAATTCTTCTGTTATTCCATTCTTTATTATTCTGTTGGAACATCCTATCTGTGCGTATTACGCATGACCTGGTTCCATTATTTATTATTCTGTTGGAATAACCTATCTGTGCTGTCTACCTCATACATGCTGTTATTCTATTCTTTATTATTCAGTTGGAATTTCCTGTCTGTGCGTTTACGCATGACCTGGTTCCATTATTTATTATTCTATTGGAATAATCGGTCTCTGCGGTCTATCGCATGCCTGGTGAATTCTTTTGTTATTCCATTCTTTATTATACTCAGTTGGTTAAAGTTTTGGCTTTTATAGTCCATGAAATTAGTGGAATATCCTTGATATTTGCGCTTCATCCAGTATCTTTTCATGGAAATATTCTTCTGAGCATTCTTGAATTTTACTCCACAAAGCAGTATCATGTTGACAATTTGGACGTTATTGGTTCCTGGATAAATTAATTCTTGAACTTGTTTTATTGAATTCTTATATCATTGTCATCATCTTCATGTTTATATTTTGTTGAAAGTCATATGTGGCCTATAGTGCATAGATGGACTTGGTATGATTATGACCAGGGATTATTCGGTGTAATCATGACCATAATGTTACAAATGATGTGGAAAAAGTCCTCATTGGCCCGTAGTGCATTGATGGACAGTTGTTGGCATGATCATGACCATTAATGAATACATAAATATTCTTGGCCCGTAGTGTATGGATAATTATGGTCGTGATACTAAAGAATATCCTTGGCCGTAGTGCAGGGATGACGTGGTTTATTTATTATGCCGAGTCTAATCAATAAAAGTGATGAAAAACCTTTTAAATCATAGAAGATAGTAGATTTTATTCTCTACTTGACTCTTTTAATGGATTGCTTGTTCCGCTGTAGTTAAACTAGATGTTTGTTATATTTTATCAGTTTAACACTGTTGAAGGCTAACGATATATTATTCTGCATTATCTTAGTCATAATATTTCTTAATGGGCTAGTTGAGCTCACCATTTCTTTCACTGTTCTCTTCAGGAAATGAGAACGTAGCCGGGACTAGTTGGGAAACGGAGTGACGGTCCAGATGATAGCATTAATAGTCCTCACTATTCTGTTAAATAGTCTGACAATAAATGTAATGAGGACTCCATTGAGTTTGTATATTGTCTAGATGAAAATATTCTTATTAAAAACTCTTAGATTATATTTTATCGTATTTTACACGACTGTTGTATAATTAAGTTGTATTTGAAATTTGTACCATGTATTTGGCGACCCAAGATGGATGATGTATACCTGTTTTGGGGGCGTCACAGTTGGTATCAAAGCTTAGGGATATGATCCCTGGCTGAGATATGAGACAAGAACTAGGAGGGGAGAGACACGGAATTCCTTCGCTAGTATGACCTATCTAAGTTTATTTGGTATTTATTTGGTCGGTCAGAGTATAAGGATAATATGTGACATGTCAATTAACCCTTGTTTTGTGGCATTATTTGAAAATGACATATGAGAATGTTGAGAATAGCAATAGAGCACAGGAGACCGTTGAGTCTCCATAAATCAATAATCAGGATAATGTGCATCAGGAAGGCGATAATCCCCATGCAAACAACAACACTGACCAAATGATGAACGATGGAATATTAAGAGGCTTTATGAAATTCATGCAACATCAGGCGAGAGCGGCTCCTGTCCAAGATGTAGGTGGAAACACTGGAAACTCTCGGACGGTCACCGCTAAACAGTTCAAGAAGCTGGGACCACCGGAGTTTATTGGAAAGCCAATACCACTTAAGGCGGAAGCGTGGATAAAGTAGATCACCAAGATATTTGATATTTTGGGATGCTTAGAGGAGCAAAAGGTTCCATTTGCCACCTTTATATTGCGAGGAGAGTCAGATTACTGGTGGGAATCGATAAAGCGTACTCAACCTACCGCATTGAAGATGTCTTGGGAGAAGTTCCAAGAACTATTCAACAACAAGTACTTTCCCAAAAGTATTCATCACATGAAAGAGGTAGAGTTCATCAAGTTGGAACAGAACAATATGACCGTGTCGCAGTACGAAGCTAAGTTTGTCGAGTTGTCCCGATTTGTGTCTCACTTGATTGACAATGAGGAGCGAATGACGCGGATGTTTCTAAGAGGTTTGAAACCCGAGATACGTCAATATCTAATTTCTCATAAACTGTGTTTGTATTCGGATATTGTTAATAGGGCTCAGTTTTTAGAGCACGATAACGAGTCAACTTAACCAAGAGAAAGCGGCCGGCAAAATGATAATACCAGTGGTAGCAGTCATCGAAGCAGTGACAACAAACATAGAGGGAATAAAAATGCCAGAAATGGTAACCACTTCGGTGGTAATTATGGCCAAGACAGTAAAAATGGACATTTCAAGAAAAGGAGATTCAACAATGATGGAAAGATGTCAGCACCAACACCCATTGTTAAGGAATGAGAATGACCACATATCATATGCTTCAAATACGGAGGGGAGGGGCATATCAGTCCAAACTGTGCGATGCAGTCCAAAGCGTGTTATAATTATGGAAAAGAAGGTCACCTAGCCCGATTTTGTTGTGCACCAAAGACAAGTCCAGCTAGGATGGATGCACCAAAGGCCGTCCCAGAAAAGTCAAAGCCGGTAGTTCAAGGGAGAGCATTTGTCGTAACCTCCCAAAAATTAAGGAACCCAGACGAGGTCATCACGGGTAAGCTTATCATAAACTCTAGTGAAGTCTATACCTTATTTGATACCAGTTTTACCCATTCTTTTATTTCTCCTACTTGCGCTCAACGTTTAAATTTAACTCCGGAGAAATTAGACTTTGACTTATAGGTTGAAACTCCATTAGGAGAAACCTTCATTACATCCACTGTTTATAAGTCTTGTTTGATTCAAATTAGTAATCGCACGTTACATGTCGATCTTATTTGTTTAAACATACTTGCATTTGACGTGATTCTAGGGATTGATTGGTTAACTACTCATCATGCTAAAATTGATTATTTTCGTAAGGTTGTTAGCTTTCATATTCCTAATCAACCTATTATGCGAATACAAACGACCAAACCATTAAAATCAATCACGGTCATCTCAAGCCATAAAGCTATTCGTTTATTGAAAAACGGATGTCAAGCTTTCTTAGCTCATGTCACAGATTTAAATAAAAATACGTCATATTTGAATGATATTTCTATTGTTAATAAATTTTATGACGTATTCCCTGTAGAACTTCCTGGCCTACCCCCAGAGCGTGAAATTGAATTTTTATCAAACTTTAACCTGGTATAAAACCCATTTCCAAAGCCCCATATCAAATGGATCCTATTGAACTTCAGAAGTTAAAGACCCAATTACAGGAATTATTAGACATCGGTTTCATTCGTCCTAGTACGTCTCCTTGGGGTGATCCTGTTCTATTCGTGAAGAAGAAAGATGGAAGTATGCGACTTTATATTGATTATCAGGAGTTGAATCATGTCACCATCAAAAATAGGTACCCATTGCCTCGCATTGATGACCTGTTTGACCAGTTGCAAGGCACCAAATTCTTTTCAAAGATTGATCTTCGTTTTGGATATCATCAGTTGAAGATTAAAACTGATGACATTCCAAAGACTGCTTTCAAAACTCGGTACGGGCATTATGAATTCTTAGTCATGTCTTTTGGATTGACTAATGCTCATGCTACCTTCATGGATATGATGAACCGAGTATTCAAGGAATATTTAGATCACTTTGTGGTAGTCTTTATTGATGACATCCTCATATACTCCAAAACCCATGAAGACCATGAGTAACACTTGAGACTGATACTCCAAAATCTACGTTAAAACAAGCTATATGCCAAGTTGAAGAAATGCGAGTTCTGGCTTGAGGAAGTCAAATTCCTTGGGCACGTGATATCAAATCGTGGGATATCTGTTGACCCGGCAAAGATTGAAGCAATTCAAAGCTGGGAGAAACCTAAATCAGTGACCAAAGTATGTAGCTTTCTCGGCTTAGCTGGTTATTATCGGAGATTCGTAGAAGGGTTTTCTCGAATCGCTACTCCATTAACTCAGCTGACTCGAAAAGATACAAAATTCAGTTAGAGTGATGAATGTGAGAAGAGTTTTCAAGAACTCAAGAGGAGACTTATTTCAACACC
Organism: Panax japonicus; assembly: GCA_020205505.1. Taxonomy (NCBI): domain Eukaryota; kingdom Viridiplantae; phylum Streptophyta; class Magnoliopsida; order Apiales; family Araliaceae; genus Panax; species Panax japonicus. The sequence continues at coordinate 69,693,739 of CM035107.1, read as the reverse complement.
TGTTCTGACAATACCATCTGGCTCGGAGGGATTTGTCATCTACAGTGATGCTTCAGGCAAAGGGTTAGGATGTGTTCTCATGCAACATGGGAAAGTCATAGCCTATGCCTCACGACAACTAAAAGAATATGAGAGGAATTATCCTACTCATGATCTAGAGTTGGTAGCAGTCGTTTTTGCGCTTAAGATTTGGAGGCATTACCTGTATGGAGAGAAGGTGGAGATCTATACGGATTATAAAAGCCTTAAATATTTCTTCACTCAAAAGGAACTCAAATACGGCAACGACGATGGCTTGAGTTGTTGAAAGTTTATGATCATACCATCCAATACCATCCTGGAAAAGCAAATGTAGTAGCTGACGCATTGAGTAGAAGATCATATGCGGGTACGAGTGCGATATTGTCAACGCAAAGGCCCATTTTATATGCATTACAAAGGATGAAGATAGAGTTAAAGACTCCAGGGACCCATTTGATGATGACGAATATACGAGTAGAACTAACTTTAATCGATAAAGTTAAAGCTGCTCAAACTACAGAACTGAAGCTGATGCGTAGACGTTGAGATTTTTAAATTTCCCTTTCCGTTACTTGTTCTTTGGTGTTCTCATTTTTAGGTGAGATTTGTTTGAAAAAATAAGTGAAAAAGGTCCGACATGTATAATGTCGACGATGGACTGTTAAGAGTCGCCGGTTGGTTTTTTAAATGGTTGTACCAACACAACCGAGAGAAGGCTTGCACATTAACCCAGTGATGTGACACTGCTAAACGGGTCGGTGAAACCGTGATTCATTAGGGTCCGGGGACTTGGTTATGTGGAGGAAAGGTGTTAGGCACCCCCTGACATTCGTGTTACCACGGTGATCGCCTCTTTTCAAGAAACTATTATCTGAATGTGTGTGTGTGTGGGTTAATGTGCTGTTATTTGAAAGTAGTGCGAGGCCTCGTTCGCACCTATATACACATGGTTTGAATTTATGTAAAAATTTAATTTTAAGCAAGATATGGCAGTGATGTTTTATAATAGAGATATGGCAGTGATGTTTTATAATAGATATGGCAAGATATGGCAGTGATGTTTTACACTCCCATTTTATTAAGTGTTCGACTTGATTGATTTTATTTTACAGATGCGAAGCATCCGTACGAAAATAATATATAAAATAATGTCTACTTCCTCGTGGGTATGGAAACCATCTGAGGAAATTCAGACAACGCAGAATAATTTACAAGCTGCTTACATCTGAAAATGTCCATCACGGGAACCGAATCTAGATCTAATAGGCTGAATCTGTGATCACATGATTCCTAGGCGCACATGATACCGCAATTTGTATGAAAACAATTAGCAGGTATATATATAAAAGCTGTAAATATATATATAAAGACATGATCACCAACCACGAAGCACCTCCATGGGGGATCAGAAATGTAAATAAAGCTGTAAAAGCTATCAACCACCAAGGAGGAAACTCTAAGTGGGACAAAATGTAAATAAAGCTGCAAAGCTATCAACCACCATGGAGGAAACTCCAAGAGAGACGAAATGTAAATAAAGCTATACAAAGCAATCAACTACCACGAAGTGAACTCCAGGCAGGACGAAACATAAAGAAAGTTGTAAAAGCGATCAACCACCACAAAGTGAACTCCAGGTGAGACGATATATAAGCGATAAACGTACTGGATGTAAAATTCAGGCTCATCGAGCAGAGTTCGACAAAAGTTCTTATATATATATACATATATATATATATACATTTATATACATTTACTGCTTTAATATATATATATATATATATATATATATATATATATATATATATATTAAAGCAGTAAACGCTCCAGATCGAAGTCTAGGCTCATCGAACAAAGTTCGACACACATTTCATATATATATATATATATATATAAAAGCAAATAAACGCTCTAGACCGAAGTCCAGGCTCAATTGAAGCATAAATTGATAATGTTAGTCCATATATATATATATATATATATATATATATATATATATATAAACTGAAATAAAACCATGGACCAAAGTTCGGGCAAACACACGCAACACGACTCTCAACGTGAAGAAGGGTGTGTGTAAAGATGAAGAGAAAGACTCTAAGGTGTGTGAGAAGCCTTACAGTTGACTGCCAAAGAAGACTTATATATCTTTAAAGTGGGTAAACACTGGCTTTTGTATGTACAAAAGTAGCTATATATGAGCTCACAAGTGTTTAAAATGAGAAAGTGCACTGTATAGGGTGAGTGCAGAGCAAATTGGGCAAGGCTTGCTCGCAATTTTCTCTTTCAAAATGGCCACCCCAAGCCCTCTATTTATAGAGGGTGGAGCCGCAGGTGTACCTGCGGCTGAGCCGCAGGTGTACCGAGGCAACCCGGGTGGGCTCGGGTTTCTCGGGTCGGGTTATCTCGTAGTACGTGCACTCGGGCACTGTAATGTCTGCTTGAACTTTTAGAAGTGCAATCCATACATTAGATTGAGGTATACAGGACCTATTTTGGACCGCCGTTGTCCAGAGTTGTACAATGGCATAGGATTAGAGTTTGTACGAAGTCATTGAAGATGGGACGATGCCCTCCGGTCTTCAAGCTTCAAATTCCATCTGTTACCCCGCACAATAGTCACTCGGGATTGGTTTTTCTTGGCTCTTGTGGGACATCGTTGTGTATAGATGTGTATGAAATGTTAAGACGACATGGTGTGGCATCGAGTTGGAGAGATGACGATGTTGTCGCTCACCGGTGTTATCGCCGGTTTGGGCTGATAAAGTAGACGTTGCTCAGGGCTTCGCTGAGATTGGCCTGCTGTAATTATTTAAAAGTCCTCAATGTCATCTTTGAGGTGTGCCTACCCTCCCGGTGTTATCACCGGGTTAGTACATAGTATCTCATTGTGAGCGCCGAGATTGAAGCTGATCGCATTTGAAACAAACATTTTCGGGGTTATCGTCGAAACTGCATTCCTTGGGGTTATCACCAAGGTTGGTGTTTATTCCTATGGTTGGGACTGAGAATGGATACCTCGGGGTTATCTCTGAGATTAATCGGTCTTCTCTAGTGTGTGTTCCGGTATTGGATTTGTATGCCTCGGGGTTATATCCGAGGTTAGAATTGTTACTCCTAGTGTGTGTTCCGGGGTTGATGCAGAACTTTCGGTAGTATCTGGTATGGATATGGATTGTCTTTCCGGGTTCCCTCTTAAAAGACGAATCTATCCTTCTGCAATGTTAGTGACAGCAGTATAGAAAATTTCGAGTGTCTACAGATTCCCCTCTTTATCATACTCATGCATGGCGATGCATGGGTAGGATAAAGAATCCTAGACACTTGAAATGCAATAAGACAAACATGGTACTATGTGTAGTAACATGATGCAAATGTATGATGCATGTGTATGGAGTTGTAGCCCAATATGCTAGGGATGATTGCTGGCTCCCTGTTGCTTCAACTGGGGATTGACAATGATGACCAGATTTGATGTATAATCCGAATCTATTAGGATGTTGATGTTGGGGTTATCACCAAATTCCTGGGTCCTTGATAATGACTTGATCCTGAAGATGTACCTCTTATGTGTAAGAGATCTGCGGGGATAAAGCTTGATCTGTTTGAGGATGTGTATAACATATTCCATCATCTATCCTCCTTGATAACATTGACCTTTCCTGGTTGGTATCGCCAGGACATGTCAAGATTCTGTCGGATTTACTGCCAACAACAAATTTTGTCAGGGATGCCTGACCTTCGTTGACGTGTACTTCACCGACATGTGAATCAATGGCTGAAAAATCATGTGGGATAGACTGTCAAGGTTGTTTGACCTTCGCTGATGTGTGAATCAACGACCAATACTCCGTGCGTAGATTATCAAGGTTGCTTGACCTCCATTGGCGTGTGAATCAACGAAACGTTGCGCTGTGACCCCCATCGGGGATCCGCTGGGGAATATGAGTAATCGAGCATGAAATCCTTGAATAGCTCTAGAGTTCTGATAGGTTTAATCGCTATCGGCTGAGATAACGTCAAAGCTACTTGACCTTCATTGATATATGTGTCAACGGATGAGCATGCGTTGTAACCCCCGTCGGGGCTTTACATTGAGATCATCGCTGATGTGTGTAGTAGCGGCTGGTCATTGGATGGCTTCCAATGCTCTGTTGGGTTTGCTTCCAACGGTTATAATGATGTCAAGGATGCTTGACCTTCGCTGATTTGTGTGTCAATGGATAAGCATGCCTTGTAACCCCCGCCGGGGATCTACGTTGTAACCCCCGTCGGGGATCTACATTGTAACCCTGTCGGGGAATCACGTTGATCTTTTAGGGCAATGACCCGGAGTTGGCGGCATTGGAACTATACAAGGTATTGCCGGATGTGATTTGTAACAAATGAGATCATTAGTAGGGTATACCTCGTGTTCGGGTGACTACCAATGAGTGATGTATAGACTCAAAGTATCATCTGAGTAGACCAGGATTGCATGCTATTTTGCTCAATTGCGTGGCATTTTGGGCCTATGAGAGGCTCCCATGCTTGCGTCCTATGAGTGTGTTAGGTTTAGGTACCTATCCACGAGTACGACGATGACATCATTCCATTTTGCCAGAGGTCCCTGTAGCTGAGGGTTTCACTCACTACCGTATGCAGCTGAAGTTGCTGACTGCTGACACATCACATGGATTCCCTATTCAGGGGAACACTTGACCATCGGTTTTGAAGATGGATACCCGACTGGAGTCGAGTACGTGATTTCCACCAGGAGAGTTCCTCTCTTAACAGATGGAGGATGGGAGCTCTATTTAGGAGAGCGGGCTATTAAGAGCGCCACAGTGGAGATTCGTATGCCGATCTTGCCTCCTGTCAGGTGTCATTGGCCTGTATCGCAGTCACCTGTCACTGATATCCCATTGTCGGGGGTTGACAGTTTTGCATTATCAAAGGGTCCATGTACTCAGGAGACGTTCCAGTGTTGGTGGTTCCCTTGTACTATTGGAGCCCAGTCCCGCACCACATAGTTTATGGGGGATATGGTTCCAGGATCCGTGATGATGACAGATTAGATAGCTTGTGTCAAAGATCCGACTCATATGACACAGATTGATAGTTTAACCCGGCAGTTGGACCAGGCACACATATTTATTCGGCATTTGGACAGAGATCCGGCATAGGCGGCTTCATTTGATCCTTCCAGCTCAGGCGCTGGCCCCTCAGATGACCCATTCAGTTTTGCCGGTGCAGATCCTCCTTTGTATAGGCCTGACATCCACGTTGATAGAGATCTAGTGACTCAGGAGGAGTTACATCAGGTGGACATGATTGATGATGTGGACATCGAAACCATTGTCTTATTCTGATGTGTATTCTCGTTATATCTTTTGATAGGCCTCTATTAGATATTAGGTTGCTGTGCCCCATTCTCGCTATATCTTTTGATAGGCCTCTGTTAGTAGTAGGGCATCTGTGCCCCATTTCCCTGTATTTGTAGCTGTACAAAGATGATGTATTAGATGATGATATACTTAGGAATGTATGCACAGTTTTTCATTCCCTATATCATATTGCCATCCATTATCTGCTATGCATATATCATGTTATGCATATGTATGTATGTCCAGAGATATTCAACATTGACCCCTATATGGTCTTATGACACGGCCTGTACAGATGTCTTTTTCGACCGTTAGCCGTATAGATCATACCCCACCATCATTGGTGGAATTGGGTATGCGATCATGGTATGATAGCATGTCACCATCAGACAAGGTGACTGTAGATCATTTGCTGCAGCATACCATGACATTGTTTATGTTTCAGGTTTTCACAGGGTTTGTGGATGGGATGCTAGAGCATTGGATACCGAATAGGCAGGTTTTTTGATTTGGGACCTATGAGTTGACTCCTACTCTGGAGGAGTATGCACGATTGACGATGCTGCCATTAGACAGACCTTGCGTACATATGGCTTTGGGAGACATGAGTAGACAGTTCATGACTCTCACTGGATTACGGCGTAGAGTAGTACAAGATGATCTAACATCTGGCCATGTGATTTCCCAGCGTTTTATGTATGACAGATTTGGCTCTGAGGATAGCTATTCATGACATTCCAGGGATTTCACTGCACTAGAGAATCATTAGCGTTTAGCCAGGGTTGATATACTGCTGTTATACGTACTGTCGTTTGTCTATATACCCCGGTATATGGATGAGATAGACATAGGTGTCATCATGGCTTTGAGAGCTCTCAGGGAGGGTCGTACCATTATACCGATGATCATAGTAGAGACCCTGCGGTCAACATCTTATTGCTGCACTTATCCTGCAGGAGTATTCACAGGTAGTTCGGTCATGCTATATGTGTGGTTTATGTCACACTTGAGACCGATTGGAACTCTTAGACAGCATGGGTATTGGTTCACCCATGATATAGCCATGTCCTACTCCTTTCAGCCATCGGAGTGTACAGATGCTATGTCTTGGTCCATATTTTTGGCGGATATCAGGGATCCATTTGTTATATTGCTATGTTCGGGGCTTAGCTCACCATACAACTTTATTACTCATGCTCCGGGCATAGACTACCTCCCTTTGGCTGGTTTGAGGGGCGTGACTACTTATCACTCGCTGGTTGTGATGTCACAGTTCGACCAGTTTCAGGATTTTCATCCTTTCGAGGGGGTGATAGGTTAACGTTCAGCTTCTCGATATCTTTCAGCAGAGGACTGATCCCGGGTGTATGTTTATTGGGATCAGCGTGAGATAGCTTATTTTTCTGTGAGCCATCCGGGTTGTTCTGCAGAGTATTCCGCATGGATGGAGACAGAGATTTTATCGGCTGCATCAGTATCTACAGTACCGGATAGCAAGTCAGATGATGTAGAGCCCATGGAGCACATCGATTCCTTCATCGAGGAGGAGCCCGCTGCTGGGTTGCCATCATTTCCTCCGGATTCTCCCAGTACCAATACTGTTGTGATTCAGCACTCAGCACAGTACTTTGAGCAGAGTCTTCATCTGATGACCTTTGAGAGAGATCAGGCTCGATCTATGATGTTGACTGCCCTTGATGGGAGGGGCGCAACTCTATTAAAGAGAGATGAGGCATTAGCTCGCAGAGATGTCGCTGTTGTACGTTGAGCGGGATGAGGCTAGATCAGCGAGAGACGCAGTGATAGTTGAGCGGGATAGTGCTATATCTACTCGGGATGTAGCCATCACAAATAGTACTGCCGTGAGGTCCCTTACCACTGGCATGATTGCAGAGATGAGCGCATATATTGATGATCATATGGTCACCATGCAGATGGCTGCAGATCTGTTGAGTTGTGTGGATATCCTCATACAGGAGAACACAACTTTACCTCATTCTTCTGAGAGGGACGCCATGTTGGGCTTGTTAGCTCGCATACACGCTGACTTGTAGATGAACTTGTATTTTCCTGCACAGACTAGCTTAGCCATTTTGTCATGTACAGTTTACATTGTATATATCAAACAACATTATATATATAATAGGGAAATATATTTTTGATCACTTCCCTTTTAGATATGCCTGAATACTTGCTTGATATTTTGCCTGCTGCTTCAGGGCTTATGATTTTGATGTATTCTGAATTCCTCCTTGGTGGATGGACATTGAGTTTCCTCTGGACAGTTTAGAATGGATCATCGATCTGTATGTATCCCTACCATCTTTGGTGTCTTGGGACTGGTTTCTGAATGAAAATGTGAAGAGGAGTGTGGCTTTCCTCTCTGAGATTGACCGCACCATAGATGGTCGCCAGTACTTCTATTTAGGAGAAGCCTAGTTAATTCCATCTCTTATGGATTGGTGTTGCTCTTCAAGGTATGACTGCAACTTAGATGGTCACCGAATCTCCTATTTAGGAGGAGTTCAGGTAATTCCCATCCCTTTGGTCTGAAGCCGAATGCAATGTAGTGGATTAAAGTTTGATCCCAGTACCAACTGACAAGGGTTTGTGTTTTGGTAGGGGGTGAGACCGCACCATGAATGGCTGCCTACATACTCCTATTGAAGAGGAGATCAGGTCTTTGTAGTTCGAACCTGGTGTAAGAGGTTCAATGCTGTACATTTCAGAAATGGTGTAGGAATGTTTTTGTTGTTTTTGTTTTTGTAAGGGTAGAAATGTTTTTGTTGTTTTTGTTTTATTGCGACCTGACCATGTAACATGGTTGCCTACATACTCCTATTGAAGAGGTGATTAGGTCGACGTAGTTCACCCCTCAGGGCGAGATGAAAAACGTGATCCCATGTGCAGGTTAGAGTGCGGGGAGGAGAAAATTTAATCCTAGGTTGAGGATAAACTGCAGGTATGAGAAGTTTGATCCCATGTATGGGTAGCCAAACTGCAAACGCAAGAGGTTCAATCCGTAGTGGGATGACCTAAGTCGTAGGAACGCAGAGAAGCCAGGCTGCTGGCTTGAAAAGTGTGTTTTCATGAGGGGTAAAGTGTGGAAGAGTTGTATGTGGTAAAGGGTTAAAGAACCAGAATGACTGGTGACCTTATGGTCCAACACCAGGATGTTTACTTGAGGGCAACTTCAGACATAGTACCATTTCACGGTGTCTGAATTGATGAGTTGTGGAAATTCATCGCCATCCATTTCTTGTAATCTGAGAGCACCTCTTGTCAACAATTCTTTGAAAACAAACGGGCCTTCCCAGTGTGGAGCAAATTTTCCCTTAGATTGATCTTGGTTGTCAAGGATCTTCTTCAAAACCAAGTCATGTTGTTTGAACTGCCATACCTGGACTTTTTTATTGTAGAATCTGGCGATCCTTTGTTGGTATAACTGACCATAGAAGATAGCCGCGGTTCGCCTTTCGTCTATTAGAGAGAATTGGTGATACCTGTCTTGTACCCATTGGTCTTCATCCAGCTGAGCGTCTATCAACACTCTGAGGGATTCCATTTCAACTTCTATAGGGAGCACTGCTTCCATCCCATAGGTTAATGCGTAGGGGGTTGCCTCAGTTGAAGTGCGCATTGAGGTTCTGTAGGCTAATAGAGTAAGAGGCACTAGGTCAGGCCAATCTTTGTGGTTGGCGGACATCCTTTGCATAATCTTCTTGATGTTTTTGTTAGCCGCTTAAACAACACCGTTTATCTTCGGACGATAGATGACAGCGTTAAGATGTTTGATATGGAATTTACTGCATAATTCCTCCATCATTTTGTTGTTGAGGTTCTTAGCATTGTCTGACACAATAACCTCTGGTTGTCCATATCGACAAATGACATTGTTTCTGATGAAAGCAATGATGACTTCTTTGGTAACCCTGGGGAAGGAGGCTGCCTCTACCCACTTGGTGAAGTAGTCGATCATGGTGAAGATAAATCAGTGACAATTACTGGCTTTAGGCTCAATGGGCCCGATAACGTCCATTCCCCACATTTGGAAGGGCCAAGGCGAACTCATATTGTGGAGTTCCCGTGGAGAGGCGTGGATAGCATTCCCATGAATCTAGCACTGATAGCATCTCCTAACGTGGTCATGGTAATCAGCTTTGAGAGATAGCCAGTAATGTCCTGTCATGAGGACCTTCTTGATAAGGGGGGGGCACTCATGTGGGGGCCACAGACTCTACCATGGATTTCATCCATAAGCCTTTGGGCTTGATCTTTGTCTAAACATCTGAGGAGACCTAGACTTGAATCTCTTCTGTAGAGTGCATCTCCACTCAGGTAGAATTTCATAGCAAGTCGATGGATCCTCCTTTTCTCAGTCGGGCTTGCTTCCGCGGGTGTAGATCCATCTCGTAGATATTCCTTGATATGCTGATACCAAGGATGTTGGATGTGAGGTAGCTCATCCGATACTTCTCCAACGTAGTTCCCATAGGCTGGGACCTTGTGCAGGGAAATTGTGACGCTTGGCAAGTGTTCCTTATCTGATATTTGAATCAAAGAGGCCAAAGTTGCTACCGCATCCGCAAAGTCATTCCTATTACGAGGAACATGTAGAAAGGAGATTTCTTCAAACTCCAAAACCATCTTCAAAACCTGCCGATGGTAAGGCAACAAATGTAGCTCTTTTGTTTGATAGATTCCAGTGGATTGTCTGATTACCAACTCTGAATCTCCAAAGATAGTTAACCGCCTGATGCCCATTGAACGGGCAAGTTTTATCCCTATGAGACAACCTTCATACTCAGTTGTGTTGTTGGTGCTGACAAACTGCAATTTAACGGCGACGGGATACTGCTCCCCCGTACCAGATACCAGAACTGCTCCTGTAACGAATGAGTGGTTTGAGTTGTGTTTCTGAGGACAGAATCCTTGTAAGGAGGGAATGATGTAACAATCCAGATTTTTTTATTATAATATTTAAATATTTATTAAATTATATAAATATTTAATGGATGTATTTATCGTGAATAAATATTTGTTTGATTTGATTTGATTAATTAATTATTTAATAAATAATTATTGAGTTAAAGAAATTAATAATTATGGGATAATGTTCTAGTTTAATTTAATAATTAAGTTAGAGAGTTTATATTGATTAAATGAATTATTATATTGATATTTTATTTTTGATGAGTAATTATTTGTATTGAGTTTTGTGATTTAATGATTTAATTGATAAATTGTTATTGGTATTAATTAGATTAAGTATGAAAACTTAATTAATTAGAAGTGTGACAAATAACTATATTATAAGTGGTTATTAAAATAAATTAAAGTAGTTTTAATTTATTTTGCCAAACAAGGCTTAAATATATTAAGTCTTTAATTTTAAATGATTTTCCAAACAAAGCCTATGGCTTTTGGAATTTAAATTATTAATAAAATAAAACAAATATATAAATAAAATATATTTATATTTATAAGTTATATGTTTTTGGTAACTGATAGTATTTAGTAGTATTATAATGACCACATGCGTTTCTTTTATTTACGTTGACTTATCAGTTTAGAGTACGCATAGATTATCAGTTGATTTTTAGTTTACGCATTTGTCTAAACCTAAGCCTAAGTAAGAAAAGGGAGAGTCTGAAAGAGAGAAGCAAGAGATAGACAGGTCTTTGAATTCTTCAACTTTTATCAGTGATTTACAAGTGTCGTTTGAACAAGTTAAAGGTATGTTGCATAATCTTTACACGTATATATGTTTTACAGTATAATGCTTAAAGTATGTGCTTGAAATTTACTATGTATAAGATTTTTACAAAAATTGTATGTAAATCATGTTTTAGAATTGGTTATGATGTTACATGTATTTGTAAAGATAATTTTTATAACAAGTATATATATATATATATATATATTTATATGTATGACTGTATGCTAATTACGATCAAAAAGAAAGAAAAGAGTTTTTACAGTAAAAACATATGAGTATGAACATGTTTTGTAGGATAACAAAATTAGTAATTGATTGTATTCTAATTGTAAAATTGAAGTGTGATTATGTTAATTGGGTATGAAATAACAGAGAACTTAGTTAAAAAGGAGTCAATTGGGTTTATAATTTTGGTTACAGTGTTCACTGTGTCAAGAATATAAACAATGGAGTTTTGGGTTTTTAAAACAATACTTTCAAGGATTTAACTTCTCTTAAATAGTTGTTTAAGTTGTGCTAAGTTAATATATGTATGTTTGGTGAGATTATGTGTAAATTACATCAGTTATATGTATGTAATTAGTTTCTAGAATTTCCTAAACAGACCGAAAATGGTCTTCGTGCTCGATTCTGTTAGTTTTTGGCGCCCCAACGCCAAAAATGGAGCCCCATCGCCAAAATTCACGCCCCAGCGCCAAAAATTCGCACCCCAACGCTGAAATTCGCGCCCCAGTGCCAATCTCACGCTGTGGCGCCACTGGTTAGCCTAGTTCTCGCGCCGCAACGTGGGGACAGAAATCTTAGTCAGACAGTTTTGGCCTCTTGTAGTAAAATTGCCATAACTTTCTCATACGAACTCTGATTTAGGTGAGTCAAGATGATCCGGAACGATGACGAATAGACCTACAACTTTAATGCTTTAAGTTTTTTAATTTGAGGTCTGTAACAGTAGTCAAAATGGTCATCTTTAGGAATATTGTGTTTTGAGGGCAATCAGAGGGCGTCAGGCATGCACATATGCATGTGTAGTGCTCCTGACGATAAAAGAGGATGTCCTAAGTTACAAAACATGAATATTAGTAAATATAATAATGCTTAACATTAATAAATAATGTATTAGATAAGTTATAGAAGCATAGTAAGCATACACAAGAGAGACAAATAGGGCGTGTGACGATCGAACTGTTATTGGTAAACAACGATCAAGGCAAGTCTTTCGGTTCCTATTTGTTACGTGGACTTGATGAACTGTTTTAAATTGCATGATATGTTATACATGTTGAAATTATGAAAGTTAAAGTCAATATATGACTGTATTGTTTTGGCTAAGTAATGATGATTGTGTAAGGAACTCAATCTTTATATTTGCTATGTGAATAAAAAGCATGTATGCCATGTTACTTTAATGAGATGTATATCGAGCATGTTATTATGTGCTATGTGATGCATGAAAACTGTTAGATTTAGATGGGCTGTCGAGCTCACTCTTGCAAATAACCACTTTTGCAGGTCAAGATTTTAAGGTAAAGATATGTGCTAAGTGAGTTATAGAGATCTATATTCACGAATATTACTTATGTTTTATGAGAACTGTATTTCATATTTTGAACGTAACATGTTGTTGAATTGTAAGTTGAGCTATCCCATGTATATGAATATTTAGTTATAATGCAAGACTTTGTATAGTCATTTTGTTGTAACGATTCATGATATAAGATTGAATCAAAGAGATGTAATGTAAAGGTTGCGATTCAGGGAAAGAAAGAAGGAAATGTATAAACGTTTTAAATATTCCGCAATTTTAGTGTTTTTAATATCGAATAATGATATAAAATTAGAGATTTAATGTATGGTTAACGACCGAAGTTGAGATTTAAATTGTATGGATTTTGGGGTCATTACAGTTGGTATCAAAACTGTAGGTTATAAACCTTAGGTAGGAGTACCGTAGGCTATAACCTTAGAAAAGAAGGTGAAGATAATGAAATAATAAGCTCAAATAGAGTTTGAACAATAAGAAGTAATTTAAGAAATTTATAAAGAAGGGATTTAAAACATGCGAAAGAGGGTTCAAAGAAGAATCTCGCAGAGTTATAAGGAATATGAATGTGGGGTTACCCAACTCCAATAATAAGGATGTAAGGTGATAATAAATAGACCATGTCTATAAGAAGAGAATGATAAAGAAGTTAAGAATAGAGAGTATTGTGCAATTGTACTCTTTAGTAGTTGATGTATGGTATCTGGGCTAAACGATTCCTTCATAGAGCGGAGGTATATACGAACTAGTAACTCGGAACCTAGTTTGTTGGTTGTTTATGGGAAACCACTCAGCGTACCATATTGGAACTGTTAGAGACTCGATGTGTACCAAGTATAGAAATGGAGACATATGATGAGAGTTTAGAACTTGAATGAAATTTTGAGCGATGTAAATGAAGTTAGAAATTCTTAAAGGAAGAATTTTTTTATATAAACAAGAAGATTCAAAGAAGAATCAAAGAGATATAAAGATAAGAAATGGGAGTTTCCTAACTCTAAAAGCCAAAATAAAGAATAATGTCGTAAATGATGAAAAAAGAGAAAGAATGAGGATCGTAAAACAAAACGATCACGAGTTGACAAAAGAATTTTAAGAGAGATGATTACAGAATAAGATCACGACGTGATCAGTTTAAGTTATAAAAGAAAGATGATATGTAATGTTTGAATGATTATAGCTTAATGCTATGAAGATAATGTACTTTGATATAGTACAAGATAAACTCATGAGGAGTTATAGATAATGTGATACGAGGAATTCGTATCGAGTAAAGAGCAAGTTATAAGCAAGATAGAGTTAGGAGGGATTTCAATTGAGGACTCAGGTGGTGGCTGAGTTGTACAAACCTTTGTATGGGCGAGGGTTTTGTGCTTTTACTCAATTTATCACATTGATAATCATTGGAATGTTTGCGTCGCGCTATTTGCTATATGCCTGTTGAGAAGGTGATTCTTTTCTCATGTGTATAACAGATAGGTAGAGTACTGTTAGAGAATATTATAAGGTTAAGTGCGAGTTCTTAAAACTCATACTTATGGTAGGTTCGTGACTCATAATTATATGGTATTTTTTGAACCCCTCAACGAATGGACGCCTATGGTCTGAGTAAGATAAGTTCTTAAATTCATATGATTGTGGCAAGTTCCTAAACTCATAACGTGTGGTAAGTTTGACGAACTGGGTATAGATAAGTGTGAATGGAGTATTGAGGCTGATAGGAATAAATAGACCTATTAAGCAATGGATCATTATAGAAAGTGGAGTTGATGGTGGAAGCATAGGTATTCTAAATCTACTAGCTATGCTAGACTTTCGAAATTTATTAACTTCGTGCTGATGTTTACACTTTTATTTTCTTGAAAAACATTGGATCAAATGATGGAACCAATGAGTTTTAACAACAATACTGTTATTCGCATGTCTATGCTAATTGCTTCGGCTAGACAAAAATGATTTGCAATATATCAAAATGTATTTTATATCATTAATGAATAATGTAACCTGGTGCAAAGATGATAAAAACGATGGAGTCATCAATGCAGTATTACCTAGTGTTAGATGTGATCTAAGGATCGTCAGCCCACTATGGTATGATGTAGTATGATAAAATCACCCAATGACGGAATCCTCAACGTACTGTAGATACAGTGCGGTATCATGACATCATAAAAATATTTTTGAGATTTCTTTAAGATATTAGAATACATATGTATGTATGTATATATATATTTCGGTTGATGTCCGAATTATTGTAGAGGTCTATGCTATTTGATTCAGCTAGACAAATATTGAAAGATGTTCATGAAATTCAAGAGTTTCTTGAGAAGTTATGCCAAACCAAATTGCTTTGGTGCGGATTTAGATGTTGAAAAGCTGAGATGAACAACCTTATTATTTTGGGGTTGCACTTAGTTTATACTTTGCGCTAAAATGTTTGTGTACAACACATGTACAATAGGTTGATCACCTAGAGTACTTGCGGATGGTGTTTTTAGTCTTTGTGATTGATAAACATTCTGCCAAAGAGGGTTTAAAGTGTGAAGAACTGGGGGGTGAAGCACTATTAAACCTAGAGAATAGAGTTCAAGGTCTTGTGACCCTCAACATGATTTGGAATCTT
Organism: Panax japonicus; assembly: GCA_020205505.1. Lineage (NCBI taxonomy): Eukaryota > Viridiplantae > Streptophyta > Magnoliopsida > Apiales > Araliaceae > Panax > Panax japonicus. The sequence goes on along the minus strand of CM035107.1, from coordinate 69,678,470 downwards.
TTAAATTCCCAAGTTATTCATACTACTTCCCTATTATTGAACAATTGTGGAAGATTCTTGTTATTCTGCAAGATGAAAGTGTAAAAGGAAAGTATTCCTTAGAAAAAAGTGAGTCGTAAAATGCGACGCTGAATGCTGAATATGTTGAATAAGTGAGAAAAGAGATTTTGAAGTGAGAAGGATGTGAGTTATCAAAGAATAATGTGAAACTTTTAATAGAAAAGTTAATGGTTGTAGAATGATCTTTGTGGAAAGAAAGTGGTTATAGAAACCAATGAATGAATGAAGTAGTGATGTACAAATCTACTTTGATAGATGGAATGAATAAATATTAATAAATAAAATTTCGAGGACGAAATTCTTAGAAGAAAGGGTGAATGTAATATCCCGAGTGTTTGTGATAGCGATCCTTAGAAAAGGAAATGAATGGGTAAAGAATATATAATACTCAGAATATATTGAGTTCAAGTGAAAGTTATGAAATGAAACCTACGATTTGTTAATGTAATGAATGTAGTAGGAAATATAAAATCTATATTTAGATAAAATGATGAAAGATTACTTTGAGTTATTTGTTTAAATTGTGTCTTCGATTCTGGGGACATAATCTTTGTAGGTAGGGAATATTGTAATGAATGAGTGGTTTGAGTTGTGTTTCTGAGGACAGAATCCTTGTAAGGAGGGAATGATGTAACAATCCATATTTTTATTATTATAATATTTAAATATTTATTGAATTATATAAATATTTAATGGATGTATTTATCGTGAATAAATATTTGTTTGATTTGATTTGATTTGATTTGATTTGATTTGATTTGATTAATTAATTATTTAATAAATAATTAATGAGTTAAAAAAATTAATAATTATGGGATAATGTCCTAGTTTAATTTAATAATTAAGTTAGAGAGTTTATATTGATTAAATGAATTATTATATTGATATTTCATTTTTGATGAGTAATTATTTGTATTGAGTTTTGTGATTTAATGATTTAATTGATAAATTGTTATTGGTATTAATTAGATTAAGTATAAAAACTTAATTAATTAGAAGTGTGACAAATAACTATATTATAAGTGTTTATTAAAATAAATTAAAGTAGTTTTAATTTATTTTGCCAAACAAGGCTTAAATATATTAAGTCTTTAATTTTAAATGATTTGCCAAACAAAGCCTATGGCTTTTGGAATTTAAATTATTAATAAAATAAAACAAATATATAAATAAAATATATTTATATTTATAATTTATACGTTATATAAGTTATATGTTTTTGGTAACTGATAGTATTTAGTAGTATTATAATGACCACATGCGTTTCTTTTATTTACGTTGACTTATCAGTTTTAGAGTACGCATAGATTATCAGTTGATTTTTAGTTTACGCTTTTGTCTAAACCTAAGCCTAAGTAAGAAAAGGGAGAGTCTGAAAGAGAGAAGCAAGAGATAGACAAGTCTTTGAATTCTTCAACTTTTATCAGTGATTTACAAGTGTCGTTTGAACAAGTTAAATGTATGTTGCATAATCTTTACACGTATATATGTTTTACAGTATAATGCTTAAAGTATGTGCTTGAAATTCACTGTGTAGAAGATTTTTACAAAAATTGTATGTAAACCATGTTTTAGAATTGGTTATGATGTTACATGTATTTGTAAAGATAAATGTTATAACTAGCATATATATATATATATATATATGACTGTATGCTAATTACGATCAAAAAGAAAGAAAAGAGTTTTTACAGTAAAAACATATGAGTATGAACATGTTTTGTAGGATAACAAAATTAGTAATTGATTGTATTTTAATTGTAAAATTGAAGTGTGATTATGTTAATTGTGTGACTACCCGAGAATTTAGACAATTTATAAAAATCATAAATGATTGATTTAAGGTCAAATATTAGACCTAGACAGAAAATAAGTGTATGCGTATGATGTTGTTGGGTTTGAATTTTGAGGATTTCAAAATTCGGTGAAGGATATAGGTGAATTATTCAGGATTAAGTGTTTACGTGAATATGCTCTATGCATATGGATAATGATGTGTTCAGAATGTGGTTAAAGGGTTATGGGTTGACCAGATAAATTACATCTGTGACAAACCCTATGTATATATTAAGAACGTCAACGTTCAGTTAGAAAATTCTAACGTCTGATAAGAAACCCTAGCAATCGGTTCTGAAAACCCTAGTTTCAGTTCCGGGAGTCCGAACCCTAATTCGGATATCGAAAACCCTAGATTGGGAATGCAATGTTATGTATAAGGTTAAACGTCATTAATTAGGAAAAACCCTAATTAATTACTGGAAATTCTAATTGATTATTAGAAAAACCCTAATACCAGAACTGAAAACCCTAATTTCAGATTCTGATAAAATTGAAGCCCTAATATGGGAATATAGCGGAGAATTATAATGCTTAAGTCTAATTAGGGCTAAGCTTAATTAATTAGCAAACCCTAATTTAGAAAACCCTAATTTCGGGAATTGAAACCCTAATTTTATAATTAGGGAAAATGAAAGTGTTAATTGAATACTTTTAATGTTAATTAGAATATATTAATTCTAATTTTAAAGATTGTGTAATTATAAAACTGTAATCTAATTACGAATATTTAATTTCTATTTTAGAAAATTATTCTATTTTAGAAACCCTAAATTTGTGGGTTGAAAACCCTAATTCATGATTTTGAACCCTAATTGTTCAGGGGTTGATTAAATTGCTATAATTGCAATGTTAATTAGGAAATATAAATCCTAATTGTCAAGATATTAGAAACCCTAATCTAATTGGGAAATTTAATTTCAAAAATTGAAATATTATATTATTTAAAACCTAAAATGTGGTTTTGAAACCTAATGTGCAATTTTGACCCTAATTGCGTATTAACAATTTTAATTAGGATAAATTAGTCCTAATTAGCAAAGATTGATTCATGATTAGGAAATTATGAAATAATTAGGAAGCCCTAATTATAATTTTAGAAATCAAAATTTTCTATTTTTATATTTAATTAGAAAATTTTGGAAATTCAAGTTGCTAAAAATTTGGGGATTAAAACCTAAACCCAAATTTTGTCCAAATCATAAATCTAAGTATGCTCAAACCCTAAACCCTAAGGGTTTCATCAAATTACAAAATCTAGAATAAAACGGAAATGGCAAAAATGCCCTTAAGTGCATTATTGTTTGTTGCTTGCAAGTCTTGCCCTAAGATGGTTGTTCACCAACCCTAGACCTAAAATGTAGATTAGCATGTGACTATATCTCAGCAATGTCCAGCAAATTAGCAGCTACATCACACATATGCAATGAATCAATATATATAAATGGATTTAGAGAGAGAAAATGTACAAAACTTAGCCAAAATCAATTTTGCTCTCACCAACTTCTACTCTCTCTCAAACCCACGAAAATCTAAGCTAGACCAGTTCTTAAATCAAGCCCCACGTTGATCATAACAGATCAGAAGCTCAGAATTGAAAATCAAGCTCAAAAGAGGTATAATTTCTTTAATTTTTGAAATCCTTCAATTGGTTGTTAAATGTTGCAATTGATTGTTGAAAGTGGTGTAATAGGGTGTCAATTGATGTTCTGGGTTGTTAAATCCATGACCCATAACATCAAAGTGCACGAATTGAATGTTTTTCAAAATCTGGAAATGGGAAATTTTCGTTTTTTTCAGTCAAATGTCAGATCCTCTAGATCCGTGTGTGTTATGTGTTTTTGATGTTTAAAACTTGTAACATGTAGCCTGATATGTGTTCTTTAAGTTGAAAAAAGAATCAGACCTAGATCTATTATAGATTGCAAGATATTCACGGTCAAACGTCGTTGACCGATCTGCCTAAAAACCGCGAACCCAGAAAATTAGAACAGTGGTCCGTGTCCTAGTTTGACCGGCCGTATCTTGTTCATGCTTTAATGTTTTTGTGTTATTTGGCACTATAGTTGTAGTACTACATGGTATCTACAACTTGTAATTGATAGATCGCATAAAGGTTTCACGATTAGAAAGTTATTAAGCATCAAAGTAGGTACCTAAGGCTGTTCTTCAAATCTGGAAAACCCAGAATTTGAAGAACATGCCTGACCTCATTTTTGGAAGCTTAGATCTAGCTTATATGTTGTTGTTTGGCCATGAACTTGGTTTCATGTTGTAGTATTGCAAAAGTACTACAATCTGAAAGTTTTAACCCACTCAGAATCGCAATAGACAAGGATTTAAGGTCGGTCAAACCAGCAACCTCGCCTCTGTCGGAAATCTGGAAAAGGCCTCAAGAACACCTATAGCGACAGAAAGCGTCGCTATAGGCCTTTAGCGACAGATTTATTTAATATTTCCGGAAATTATTAAATAAATAGGAAAAAATGTTTTTTTATTTATTAAAAATACATATTAAATTATGAAAAATCATTTTAAAGTCTGAAAAATAGTTTTTAACTATTTTGAGTATATTTCGAAAATAATTATTATTTTTGGAATATAAATGGTATTTATTTATTTAATTACTATATTAAATAAATTATTTAAAAATAGTTTTTAATTCATGAAAAATCATGAAAAATAATATTATGGTATAAGAAAATATTTTAAGTTATTTTTGATAACTTTTGATATTTTGTGATGAATTTCATTAATAATTTATTATTAATGGTAATTAGTTTATTTAATGAATATATTAAATAAATTATAGAAAAATAGTATTAATGATTTAAAAATCATATAAAAATGATTTAAGTGTGATAAAAATATTTTAAGTTATAAAATATAACTTTTGATATTTTGGCATGGAAATATTAATATTTTAATATTAATAGCAATTATCGGATAATGGATTTAAGTGTTTAAAAATCATATAAATATGATTTTAAGGTATTAAAAATACTTTAATATATTATAATGATATTATAATATTATGTAATGATTTTCATTAATATTTTATATTAAATGAATATTAATGATTAAAGTATTATGGGGTATTTAAATTATTTAAATACGGTTTTAAGGATTGAAAAATGTTAATAAATGGTAATAATTATCCGAAAATTATTACGAACCTAGAAAAGATGTTTTGACTGATAAAGAAATTATCGGTGTTAATGGTTAAGTGTTCAGGAAGAGTTTAATTGAACTTAAACTCGATATTCGTCCGACTAGACCGTCGGGATGATAGAATTGTGTCGGTTTCAACTCAGACTGCAATAGTTTGACTTGATACTTAGTCTTATGTGTTGTAAAGACTGAAAGGGTTATGTGGTAATGTGTTTAGGTTATTCTGTGGATATAAATATAACAGTAATATACTGTGATGATATTATTCTAATATTGGAGATCTATATTATTAATATTAGGTCTTCGGATAAAGCGTTATTAATTGCGTGCGGTAATCAATGGTTCAGGGAAGTTTTTCAGTTCTATTATGTTTGAGGATGGAATGTGGTTATATGTTAAATTGCATATCATGCTCTATGAATTGTTGAAAGTCAAAATATGACTAAGTTAATTGAGTTATGGAACTCAATCTATATGTGATTACATGTTGTATGATATAATTCGATAAATTAGAAATGTATAATGCATGACTGTATGTTTTGAAAGGAATTATTGATGCATGTAAGATATGCATAGTAAAGAATATATGTTGCATGTATAGATGCATATTAATGGAAAGGTAGTGCATATAGGATTATGTGCTATGTGAAACATGATAGATTGTTAAATTTGCTGGGCTGTCGAGCTCAATCTTGCAAAAGCAAACTTTTTGCAGGTTAATGATATTAGACAATATTAATTGCTATACGGATGATGAAGATTGATCGATGCGCAAATGAATACACTTTCTTGAATTAGAAATGGTATAATTTATGATCGATAGTTTTGTCAAATGTAATTGTCAACTATGTAAAGTTTGAAATGAGAATAGATATGACTCTTAAATAAATGAATCATCAATAGAAAGATAATGCCAATTTTAGTTTGGAATATAAAGTGCAACTCTTTTGTAATAAAATAGTTTGATAAATGTGTTATAAAGATTATGAATTGTATTTAAGTTAAGGTTACTCGACCTTGGGGAATAGTGTGTAATGTATTGTATAAACAATTTATGTTTATATCTTCCGCAAATGGTTATAGAAATAGTATACCGGATCCGAGGTGATTTGGGGCCCGGATTTGGGGTTGCTACAGTTGGTATCAGAGCTGTTGGTTATGAAACTTAGGTAGGAATACCCGAAACCAATAACCGCAGTGATTAGGATAAGAATAACTCAAATAGAGTTAGTGGGTCGGTAAGATTCAAAGATGAATCTCGGCGAGTGTAAAGCACAGAGTTCCCTAACTCTGATAATAAAGTTGAACAGTAATGATGAATAGATCGAGTCTAAAAGACTGAAAGTGCAGGAATAGAAGATCGTAAAACAAAACGATCAAGACATGGAATTGAATCGTAATATATATGATAAGATCACCCCATGATCTGATAAAGGTTATGACAGCTAGAAAGAATTAATCTGATGATTGAAAACGATCAAGTCATAGAATTGAATCGTAATATATACGATAAGATCACCCCGTGATCGGATAAGGTTATGATATGGGAAAAGAATTAATCTGATAATTGAAAAGTTTACAGCAAGATGCTGTGTCTATGTTGTACTATGAAATGGTACTATGAAAACTCATAAAAGAGTTATGAATTGTAAATACGGATTAAATAAAATTCGTATGGAGTAAGTTTAAAGCTAGAATTATATGGGATTTCAATAAGGACTCGTGTCAGCAACTGAGTTGTATGATTTCTTGTATGGGCGGGAAATTTTACTTGGTGTAAAAACTACTTGGTTGGTGGCATTGGTAATAATTGAAATGTTGTGTCACGCTAGTTGTTATGTGCAGATAAATAGGTCATAGGTAGAGAATATAGGATTAAGTACGAGTTTTTAGAACTCATACTTATGTGACATTCTTGACTCATAGTTATATGAAATGTTTATGAACCCCTCAGCGAACGGACGCCAAGGGTCAGACTAGGGTAAGTTCTTAAACTCATATAATTGTGGCCAGGCTATGAACTCATAAGTGTGGTTTTATGAACTGGGTATAGTTGTGAATGGAGAATTGAGAATTATAGAAATAGATGGAGAGATAAGAGAAGAGAATTATTGATAGATCATTGCCAGTTATTTCGGCTAGATCGAGAATGAAAACTTGATAGGTTGGAGAAGAGAAGAGAAGCAAATAGAATTTGAAATCATAGTATTTTGTGGTTAAATCAAAATCTTGATTCTAAAGACTGAGAATAACAACCTTTTATATAAAAGGGAATATTTTATTGGGTGTTAATTTGACTTTTGCACGCGTTTTGAGTATCTTTGATAGATACCCGAGAAATTTGAGTATCTTTGATAGATACCCGAGAAGTTTGAGTATCTTTGATAGATACCCGAGAAATTTGAGTATATATCAATGTAAATCTTTGATAGATACCCGAGAAAATAAGTTCAAGATCTTGTGTGATCGCTCACTATACAAAGTGTAAGGTGTAAGGTGTAAGGTGAATTTCGGGAAAGAAATTCTTAGAAGGAGGGGTGAATGTGACAACCCGAGAATTTAGACAATTTATGAAAATCATAAATGATTGATTTAAGGTCAAATATTAGCCCTAGACAGAAAATAAGTGTATGCGTATGATGTTGTTGGGTTTGAATTTTGAGGATTTCAAAATTCGGTGAAGGATATAGGTGAATTATTCAGGATTAAGTGTTTATGTGAATATGCTCTATGCATATGGATAATGATGTGTTCAGAATGTGGTTAAAGGGTTATGGGTTGACCAGATAAATTACATCTGTGACAAACCCTATGTATATATTAAGAACGTCAACGTTCAGTTAGAAAATTCTAACGTCTGATAAGAAACCCTAGCAATCGGTTCTGAAAACCCTAGTTTCAGTTCCGGGAGTCTGAAACCCTAATTCGAATTTCAAAAACCCTAGATTGGGAATGCAATGTTATGTATAAGGTTAAACGTCATTAATTAGGAAAAACCCTAATTAAATACTGGAAATTATAATTGATTATTAGAAAAACCCTAATACCAGAACTGAAAACCCTAATTTCAGATTCTGATAAAATTGAAGCCCTAATATGGGAATATAGCGGAGAATTATAATGCTTAAGTCTAATTAGGGCTAAGCTTAATTAATTAGCAAACCCTAATTTAGAAAACCCTAATTTCGGGAATTGAAACCCTAATTTTATAATTAGGGAAAATGAAAGTGTTAATTGAATACTTTTAATGTTAATTAGAATATATTAATTCTAATTTTAAAGATTGTGTAATTAGAAAACTGTAATCTAATTACGAATATTTAATTTCTATTTTAGAAACCCTAAATTTGTGGGTTGAAAACCCTAATTCATGATTTTGAACCCTAATTGTTCAGGGGTGGATTAAATTGCTATAATTGCAATGTTAATTAGGAAATATAAATCCTAATTGTCAAGATATTAGAAACCCTAATCTAATTGGGAAATTTAATTTCAAAAATTAAAATATTATATTATTTAAAACCTAAAATGTGGTTTTGAAACCTAATGTGCAATTTTGACCCTAATTGCGTATTAACAATTTTAATTAGGATAAATTAGTCCTAATTAGCAAAGATTGATTCATGATTATGAAATTATGAAATAATTAGGAAGCCCTAATTATAATTTTAGAAATCAAAATTTTCTATTTTTATATTTAATTAGAAAATTTTGGAAATTCAAGTTGCTAAAAATTTGGGGATTAAAACCTAAACCCAAATTTTGTCCAAATCATAAATCTAAGTATGCTCAAACCCTAAACCCTAAGGGTTTCATCAAATTACAAAATCTAGAATAAAATGGAAATGACAAAAATGCCTTTAAGTGCATTATTGTTTGTTGCTTGCAAGTCTTGCCCTAAGATGGTTGTTCACCAACCGTAGACCTAAAATGTAGCTTAGCATGTGACTATATCTCAGCAATGTCCAGCAAATCAGCAGCTACATCACACATATGCAATGAATCAATATAAATAAATGGATTTAGAGAGAGAAAATGTACAAAACTTAGCCAAAATCAATTTTGCTCTCACCAACTTCTACTCTCTCTCAAACCCACGAAAATCTAAGCTAGACCAGTTCTAAAATCAAGCCCCACGTTGATCATAACAGATCAGAAGCTCAGAATTGAAAATCAAGCTCAAAAGAGGTATAATTTCTTTAATTTTTGAAATCCTTCAATTGGTTGTTAAATGTTGCAATTGATTGTTGAAAGTGGTGTAATAGGGTGTCAATTGATGTTCTGCGTTGTTAAATCCATGACCCATAACATCAAAGTGCACGAATTAAAAGTTTTTCAAAATCTGGAAATGGGAAATTTTCGTTTTTTTCAGTCAAATGTCAGATCCTCTAGATCCGTGTGTGTTATGTGTTTTTGATGTTTAAAACTTGTAACATATAGCCTGATATGTGTTCTTTAAGTTGCAAAAAGAATCAGACCTAGATCTATTATAGATTGAAAGATATTCACGGTCAAACGTCGTTGACCGATTTGCCTAAAAACCGCGAACCCAGAAAATTAGAACAGTGGTCCGTGTCCTAGTTTGACCGGCCGTATCTTGTTCATTCTTTGATGTTTTTGTGTTATTTTGCTCTATAGTTGTAGTACTACATGGTATCTACAACTTGTAATTGATAGATCGCATAAAGGTTTCACGATTAGAAAGTTATTAAGCATCAAAGTAGGTACCTAAGGCTGTTCTTCAAATCTGGAAAACCCAGAATTTGAAGAACAGGCCTGACCTCATTTTTGGAAGCTTAGATCTAGCTTATGTGTTGTTGTTTGGCCATGAACTTGGTTTCATGTTGTATTATTGCAAAAGTACTACAATCTGAAAGTTTTAACCCACTCAGAATCGCAATAGACAAGGATTTAAGCTCGGTCAAACCAACAACCTCGCCTCTGCCGAAAATCTGGAAAAGGCCTCAAGAACACCTATAGCGACAAAAAGCGTCGCTATAGGCTTTTAGCGACAGATTTATTTAATATTTCCGGAAATTATTAAATAAATAGGAAAAAATGTTTTTTATTTATTAAAAATACATATTAAATTATGAAAAATCATTTTAAAGTCTGAAAAATAGTTTTTAATTATTTTGAGTATATTTCGAAAATAATTATTATTTTTGGAATATAAATGGTATTTATTTATTTAATTACTATATGAAATAAATTATTTAAAAATAGTTTTTAATTCATGAAAAATCATGAAAAATAATATTATGGTATAAGAAAATATTTGAAGTTATTTTTGATAACTTTTGATATTTTGTGATGAATTTTATTAATAATTTATTATTAATGGTAATTAGTTTATTTAATGAATATATTAAATAAATTATGGAAAAATAGTATTAATGATTTAAAAATCATATAAAAATGATTTAAGTGTGATAAAAATATTTTAAGTTATAAAATATAACTTTTGATATTTTGGCATGGAAATATTAATATTTTAATATTAATAGCAATTATCGGATAATGGATTTAAGTGTTTGAAAATCATATAAATATGATTTTAAGGTATTAAAAATACTTTAATATATTATAATGATATTATAATATTATGTAATGATTTTCATTAATATTTTATATTAAATGAATATTAATGATTAAAATATTATGGGGTATTTAAATTATTTAAATACGGTTTTAAGGATTGAAAAATGTTAATAAATGGTAATAATTATCCGAAAATTATTACGAACCTAGAAAAGATGTTTTGATTGATAAAGAAATTATCGGTGTTAATGGTTAAGTGTTCAGGAAGAGTTTAATTGAACTTAAACTCGATATTCGTCCGACTAGACCGTCGGGATGATATAATTGTGTCGGTTTCAACTCAGACTGCAATAGTTTGACTTGATACTTAGTCTTATGTGTTGTAAAGACTGAAAGGGTTATGTGGTAATGTGTTTAGGTTATTCTGTGGATATAAATATAACAGTAATATACTGTGATGATATTATTCTAATATTGGAGATCTATATTATTAATATTAGGTCTTTGGATAAAGCGTTATTAATTGCGTGCGGTAATCAACGGTTCAGGCAAGTTTTTCAGTTCTATTATGTTTGAGGATGGAATGTGGTTATATGTTAAATTGCATATCATGCTCTATGAATTGTTGAAAGTCAAAATATGACTATGTTAATTGAGTTATGGAACTCAATCTATATGTGATTACATGTTGTATGATATAATTCGATAAATTAGAAATGTATAATGCATGACTGTATGTTTTGAAAGGAATTATTGATGCATGTAAGATATGCATAGTAAAGAATATATGTTGCATGTATAGATGCATATTAATGGAAAGGTAGTGCATATAGGATTATGTGCTATGTGAAACATGATAGATTGTTAAATTTGCTGGGCTGTCGAGCTCAATCTTGCAAAAACAAACTTTTTGCAGGTTAATGATATTAGACAATATTAATTGCTATACGGATGATGAAGATTGATCGATGCGCAAATGAATACACTTTCTTGAATTAGAAATGGTATAATTTATGATCGATAGTTTTGTCAAATGTAATTGTCAACTATGTACAGTTTGAAATGAGAATAGATATGACTCTTAAATAAATGAATCATCAATAGAAAGATAATGCTAATTTTTGTTTGGAATATAAAGTGCAACTATTTTGTAATAAAATAGTTTGATAAATGTGTTATAAAGATTATGAATTGTATTTAAGTTAAGGTTACTCGACCTTGGGAAATAGTGTGTAATGTATTGTATAAACAATTTATGTTTATATCTTCCGCAAATGGTTATAGAAATAGTATACCGGATCCGAGGTGATTTGGGGCCCGGATTTGGGGTTGCTACAGTTGGTATCAGAGCTGTTGGTTATGAAACTTAGGTAGGAATACCTGAGACCAATAACCGCAGTGATTAGGATAAGAATAACTCAAATAGAGTTAGTGGGTCGGTAAGATTCAAAGATGAATCTCGGCGAGTGTAAAGCACAGAGTTCCCTAACTCTGATAATAAAGTTGAACAGTAATGATGAATAGATCGAGTCTAAAAGACTGAAAGTGCAGGAATAGAAGATCGTAAAACAAAACGATCAAGACATGGAATTGAATCGTAATATATACGATAAGATCACCCCGTGATCTGATAAAGGTTATGACAGCTATCTGATGATTGAAAACGATCAAGTCATAGAATTGAATCGTAATATATACGATAAGATCACCCCGTAATCTGATAAGGTTATGATATGGGAAAAGAATTAATTTGATAATTTAAAAGTTTACAGCAAGATGCCGTGTCTATGTTGTACTATGAAATGGTACTATGAAAACTCATAAAAGAGTTATGAATTATAAATACGGATTAAATAAAATTCGTATGGAGTAAGTTTGGAGCTAGAATTATATGGGATTTCAATAAGGACTCGTGTCAGCAACTGAGTTGTATGATTTCTTGTATGGGCGGGAAATTTTACTTGGTGTAAAAACTACTTGGTTGGTGGCATTGGTAATAATTGAAATGTTGTGTCACGCTAGTTGTTATGTGCAGATAAATAGGTCATAGGTAGAGAATATAGGATTAAGTACGAGTTTTTAGAACTCATACTTATGTGACATTCTTGACTCATAGTTATATGAAATGTTTATGGAACCCCTCAGCGAACGGAAGCCAAAGGTCAGACTAGGGTAAGTTCGTAAACTCATATAATTGTGGCCAGGCTATGAACTCATAAGTGTGGTTTTATGAACTGGGTATAGTTGTGAATGGAGAATTGAGAATTATAGAAATAGATGGAGAGATAAGAGAAGAGAATTATTGATAGATCATTGCCAGTTATTTCGGCTAGATCGAGAATGAAAACTTGATAGGTTGGAGAAGAGAAGAGAAGCAAATAGAATTTGAAATCATAGTATTTTGTGGTTAAATCAAAATCTTGATTCTAAAGACTGAGAATAACAACCTTTTATATAAAAGGAAAAATTTATTGGGTGTTAATTTGACCTTTGCACGCGTTTTGAGTATCTTTGATAGATACCCAAGAAATTTGAGTATCTTTGATAGATACCCGAGAAGTTTGAGTATCTTTGATAGATACCCGAGAAAATAAGTTCAAGATCTTGTGTGATCGCTCACTATACAAAGTGTAAGGTGTAAGGTGTAAGGTGTAAGGTGTAAGGTGAATTTCGGGGACGAAATTCTTAGAAGGAAGGGTGAATGTGACAACCCGAGAATTTAGACAATTTATGAAAATCATAAATGATTGATTTAAGGTCAAATATTAGCCCTAGACAGAAAATAAGTGTATGCGTATGATGTTGTTGGGTTTGAATTTTGAGGATTTCAAAATTCGGTGAAGGATATAGGTGAATTATTCAGGATTAAGTGTTTACGTGAATATGCTCTATGCATATGGATAATGATGTGTTAAGAATGTGGTTAAAGGGTTATGGGTTGACCAGATAAATTACATCTGTGTCAAACCCTATGTATATATTAAGAAAGTCAACGTTCAGTTAGAAAATTCTAACGTCTGATAAGAAACCCTAGCAATCGGTTTTGAAAACCCTAGTTTCATTTTCAGGAGTCCGAAACCCTAATTCGGATATCGAAAACCCTAGATTGGGAATGCAATGTTATGTATAAGGTTAAACGCCATTAATTAGGAAAAACCCTAATTAATTACTGGAAATTCTAATTGATTATTAGAAAAACCCTAATACCAGAACTGAAAACCCTAATTTCAGATTCTGATAAAATTGAAGCCCTAATATGGGAATATAGCGGAGAATTATAATGCTTAAGTCTAATTAGGGCAAAGCTTAATTAATTAGCAAACCCTAATTTAGAAAACCCTAATTTCGGGAATTGAAACCCTAATTTTATAATTAGGGAAAATGAAAGTGTTAATTGAATACTTTTAATGTTAATTAGAATATATTAATTCTAATTTTAAAGATTGTGTAATTAGAAAACTATAATCTAATTACGAATATGCAGAGGTGTTACCGTTAAAACTATTGAACTACTCGGTAGTAAAAGTACAGTAATACGCGTGGTTGCATAGTAGCACACAGTATTGATTATTGATGCTTACGTGAGAAGTCACTCAGCTATACTCAATTATTGCTACAGTAATTGCTGCATCATATCTCTTATATTATTGATTCAATTATTGTCACAGTATCATCTGTATAATATGTTATATTATTGAGACGACAAGTTATAATGATTAATAATTGTTGAAAGATTAATTATGTGTTGATTAAAAAATAAAATGATTTCTGGTAATTTTTATTCAATCCTTGATGTATATAAAGAGTGTATTATGAGACATTGGTGATAAGTTTAATTATTTATGGGGGGCCATATGTCGTCATCTAAGAGTCTCTTTCGTAAATAGTAATTACCTTCGTAAATAGTAATTACCTTCGTAAATAGTAATTACCTTCGTCAATAGTAGTTACCTTCGTCAATAGTAGTTGTCCCTTCAATATTACCAAGAGTTAACTGCCTCTTCGGTGTTCCAAGGGTTAATTACCCCTTCGCAAATAGTAGTTGTCTCTTCAATATTACCAAGAGTCATTTTGACCCTTCGTTAAGACCAAGAGCCACCCTCAGTTTTTCTATAAATAGAAAGCTCATTCCTTCATTATTTCTTACGAATTCACTAAAACTCTAGAGAGAAAGAAGAAAAGTATTCTGCTACTTCACTTTTCCAATATTCAGTTCTTCTAAGGTAGGGAATATTATTTGTTGTACTCGTAAGGGGTATTATTCTTTCTTCTTGAAGAGAACTTATGTTATTCCATTATTTGTTATCCTGTTGGAATAACCTGTAAAAGTGGCATACCCTATACATGACCTGTATATGCGGTATACCCTATACTTGGTGAAATCCTTATGTTATTCCATTCATTATTATTCTATTGGAATAACCTGTATACGCGGAATACCCTATACTTGGTGACATCCATTTACTATTCTGTCTTTATATTTTTGTCGGAATATCCTGTCTGTGCTATACGCCGGACCAGGTTCAATTTACTATTCCGTCTTTACATTTTTGTCGGAATATCCTGTCTGTGCTATACGCCATACCTGGTTCCATCATTTACTATTTCGCATTTATTATTCTGTTGGAACATCCTGTCGGTGTGAATTTCACATGACCTGGTTCCGTTATTATTATTCTGCTGGAATAATCTGTTTGTGCGGTCTTTATCGCATGCATGGTGATATCTTTTGTTATTGTATTCGGTATTACTCAGTTGATTAAAATTCTGACTTCTATACTCCATGAAATTAGTGGAATATCCTTGATATTTGCGCTTCATCCAGTATCCTTTCATGGAAATATTCTTCTGATCATTCTTGAATTTTACTCTACAAAACAGTATCATGTTAACAATTTGGACGTTAATAATTTCTGGATAAAATAATTCTTGAACTTGTTTTATTGAATTCTTATATCATTGTCATCATCCTCATGTTTATATTTTGTTGAAAGTCATCTGTGGCCTATAGTGCATAGATGGACTTGGTATGATTATGACCAGGGATTATTCGGTGTAATCATGACCATAATGTTACAAATGATGTGGAAAAAGTCCTCATTGGCCCGTAGTGCATTGATGGACAGTTGTTGGCATGATTATGGCTATGGATTCTCTTTGGCCGTAGTGCAAAGATGAATTATTTTATGGCATGATCAGGACCGTTGATGAAAATACGATTATCTTTGGCCCGTAGTGCATGGATAATTTGTGGTCGTGATACTAAAGAATATCCTTGGCCTGTAGTGTAGGGATGATTTAATGATGTGGATTATTTATTGAGCTGAGTCTCAGCGATAAAAGTGATGAAAAACTTTTTAAATCATAAAAGATAGTAGATTCAATTCTCTACTTGACTCATTTAATGGATTGCTTGTTCCGCTGCAGTTAAACTTGATGTCTATTGTATTTTATCAGTTTAACATTGTTGGAGGCTAATGATAATTTATTCTGCATTATCTTAGTCATAATATTTCTTACTGGGATAGTTGAGCTCACCATTTCTTTCACTGTTCTCTTCAGGAAATGAGAACATAGCAGTGACTAGTCGGGGAACGGAGTGACGGTCCAGAGGATAGCATTAGTAGTCCTCACTATTCTGTGAAATAATGTATTAATAATTGTAATGAGGACTCTTTTTGAGTTTGTATAATCTCTAGTAGACAATATTTGTATTCAAACTCACAGTTATGTTTTGTCGTATTGTACACGACAGTCGTATTAGTAAGTTGTATTTGAATTATGTACCATGTATCTGACGACCCAAGATGGGTGATGTATACCTAATTTTGGGGGCGTCACAGTTGGTATCAGAGCTTAGGGATATGATCCCTGGCTATGATGTGAGAATAGTACAAGGAGGGGAGAGACGGGGAATTCCTTCGCTAGTATGACCTACCTAAGTTTATGTGCTATTTAATTGATCGGTCAAAGTATAGGGATAATATGTGATATGTTAATTAACCCTTATTTTGTGGCAGTGTTTGAAAATGGCATCCGAGAATGTTGAGATTATCAATGGAGCTCAGGAGACCGTTGAGTCCCCACAGATCAATAATCAGGACAATGTACAACTGGATAGCGATAATCCTCCTGTAAACAACAACACTGATCAATTGACGAACGACGGTACGTTTAGGAGCTTTTTAGAATTCATGCAACATCAGGCGAAGGCGACTCCTGTTTATAATGCAGGTAAAGACAATGGCAACCCACGGTGGTCACCGCTAAGCAGTTCAAGGAGCTGGGACCACCGGAGTTTTTGGGAAAGCCAGAACCACTTAAGGCGGAGACGTGGTTAAAGCAGATCACCAAGATATTTGATGTCTTGGGATGCTCTGAGGAGCAAAAGGTTCCTTTTGCCACCTTTATGTTGCGTGAAGAAGCAGATCATTGGTGGGAATCTGTAAAACGTACCCAGACTGACGCACTCAAGATGTCTTGGGAGAAGTTCCAAGAGCTGTTCAACGACAAGTACTTTCCCGAAAGTATTCGTCACATGAAGGAGGTAGAGTTTATCAAGCTGGAGCAAAACAATATGACCGTGTTGCAGTACGAGGCTAAGTTTGTGGAGTTGTCCCGATTTGCATCCCATTTGGTCGATAATGAGGAGCGAATTGTGCGAATGTTTCTGCGATGTTTGAAACCCGATATACGTCAATACCCCATTTCTCATAAACTTTGTTTATATTCAGATATTGTGAATAGGGCTCAGTTAGTGGAGCGCGATAATGAGTTATCACAACCAAAAGGTAATGACCAGCAGCACGATAATAATCATACTCGGTGGCAACGGCCATCGGAACAATGATAACCATCGTGGGGGAAATTATCATACCAAGAATGGTAACCACTTCGGTGGTAATCGTGGCCAAGATAATAAAAATGGACATTTCAAGAAGAGAAGGTTCAATAATGATGGAAAGACAGCAACGCCAGCACCCGTTTCAAAGGAAGAAGAACGCCCATCGGTCGTATGTTTCAAATGCGGACAAGAGGGACACATCCGTCCAAACTGTACGCAACAATCCAAAGCGTGTTTTAATTGCGGAAGAGAAGGTCACCTAACTCGATTTTATCGTATGGTGAAGTCAAGTCCAACTGGGATAGTGATGCCAAAGGATGTCCCAGGTAAGCCAAAGCCGGTAGTTTAAGAGAGAGTGTTTTTTTTCCGTGACGAGGAACCTGAATAAAATTATCACGGGTATGTTAGTCATAAACTCTTTCGAAGTCTATACCATGTTAGATACCGGTTCTACTCACTCTTTTATTTCACCTAGTTGTGTTCAATGTTTGAAGTTAACTCCGAGAAACTTTCGTTACCTCCACTATTTATAAATCTTTGTTTGATTCAAATCGACACTTTCACGTTACCTGTCAATCTTATCTCTTTGAAAATACTTACCTTTGATGCGATTTTAGAAATCGATTGGTTAACTACTCATCATGCTTTTTGTAAGGTTGTTAGCTTTCATATTCCTAACAAACCTGTTATGCGAATTCAAGCAACCAAACCACTAAAGTCAATCATTGTCATTTCAAGCCATAAATAAAGAGCCCCAGTCCTTTCATTGTTGACTTCCTTATGTGGAATGCACCGAAGACAGACTTTCCGTAGGAGACGTCGTGAATGACGATGACAAGTTGATAGGTATCAATGTGAAGTGTTATCCAAGTCTTGGATGAGGGTCACAATTTTGAATGATATTTCTAGTGTTAATAAATTTTCTGACGTATTCTTGAAGACTTCTTAGCCTACCCTGGAGCATGAAATTGAATTTTGTATTGACCCCAGTACAAAACCCATTTCTTAAACCCTCAAATATTTTCTTCACCTAAAACGAACGTAACATGTGCCAAAGACTTTGGCTCGAGCTGTTGAAGATTACGATCATATCATTTAATACCATCGTGGAAAAGCGAACGTGGTACCTGAAGCGTTGTATAGAAGATCGTATGCATTTACAAGTGCGAATATACGAACTCACGTGAAGATAACGAATATACAAGTAGAATCGACTTTAATCGATAAAGTTAAAGCTGCTCAAGCTACACACTCAGAGCTGATGAATGTGAAGAATTAAGAAGGTTTAAGAGGGCGTTATTCTAGAAGCAAGAATTGACGAATAGAGGAAGTCTAAACGCTCGATTTTATTGACCCATTTGAAATCCTTGATCAAGTAGGAATTGTGGCTTATAGACTCATTTTACCGCCAAGTATGTTGCATGTTCAGAACATTTTTTTTCGTATCGATGTTACATAAATATGTGGACGACCCGAACCATATTATTAATTTAGAACTGGACGAGATAACGGATGATTTAACGTTTGAAGAGATACGTGTTACAATCTTGGATAAGAAGAATCGTATTCAACACTCAAAGGTTATATCTCAAAGAGTTAGAATTTGAAGTGAAGTCAAGGTATCCTCACCTGTTCGGCATACCAGGTACGTACATAAATTTCGAGGGCAAAATTTCTTAAGGAGGTGAGATTGTGAGACCCCAGATTTTATGAATAAATATTTAATTTTCTCGAATTATATTTTTGAAAATTATGGTGTGGATTTGATATAATGTTATAGTTGTGGGTAATATTTATAAATATTGCAAAGTACGCAAGTTGTTATAAAATATTCGTTTGGTCAGGGAATATTCTTTTTGTCGGGGAATATTCGTACGACGGCACAATCATTGGTGGACTCCACAACGGAATTATTGTCGGATTGAGAAAACGACAAAAATACTTTATGAAAATAACGGCGGAGGTGTTATCGTTAAAACTGTTGAACTACTGGGTAGTAAAAGTACAGTAATACGCGTGGTTGCATAGTAGCACACTGTATTGATTATTGATGCTTACGTGAGAAGTCACTCAGCTATACTCAATTATTGCTACAGTAATTGCTGCATCATATCTCTTATATTATTGATTCAATTATTGTCACAGTATCATCTGTATAATATGTTATATTATTAAGAAGACAAGTTATAATGATTAATATTTGTTGAAAGATTAATTATGTGTTTATTAAAAAATAAAATGATTTCTGATAATTTTTATTCAATCCTTGATGTATACAAAGAGTCTATTATGAAACGTTGGTGATAAGTTTAATTATTTATGGGGGGGCCATATGTCGTCATCTAAGAGTCTCTTTCGTAAATAGTAATTACCTTCGTCAATAGTAGTTACCTTCGTCAATAGTAGTTGTCCCTTAAATATTACCAAGAGTTAACTGCCTCTTCGGTGTTCCAAGGGTTAATTACCCCTTCGCAAATAGTAGTTGTCTCTTCAATATTACCAAGAGTCATTTTGACCCTTCGTTAAGACCAAGAGCCACCCTCAGTTTTTCTATAAATAGAAAGCTCATTCCTTCATTATTTCTTACGAATTCACTGAAACTCTAGAGAGAAAGAAGAAAAGTATTCTGCTACTTCACTTTTCCAATATTCAGTTCTTCTAAGGTAGGGAATATTATTTGTTGTACTCGTAAGGGGTGTTATTCTTTCTTCTTGAAGAGAACTTATGTTATTCCATTCTTTGTTATTCTGTTGGAATAACCTATAAAAGTGGCATACCCTATACATGACCTGTATATGCGGTATACCCTATACTTGGTGAAATCCTTATGTTATTCCATTCATTATTATTCTATTGGAATAACCTGTATACGCGGAATACCCTATACTTGGTGACATCCATTTACTATTCTATCTTTATATTTCTGTCGGAATATCCTGTCTGTGCTATACGCCGGACCTGGTTCAATTTACTATTCCGTCTTTACATTTCTGTCGGAATATCCTGTCTGTGCTATACGTCGGACCTGGTTCCATCATTTACTATTCCGCATTTATTATTCTGTTGGAACATCCTGTCGGTGTGAATTTCACCTGACCTGGTTCCGTTATTATTATTCTACTGGAATAATCTGTTTGTGCGGTCTTTATCGCATGCATGGTGATATCTTTTGTTATTGTATTCGGTATTACTCAGTTGATTAAAATTCTGACTTCTATACTCCATGAAATTAGTGGAATATCCTTGATATTTGCGCTTCATCCAGTATCCTTTCATGGAAATATTCTTCTGATCATTCTTGAATTTTACTCTACAAAACAGTATCATGTTAACAATTTGGACGTTAATAATTTCTGGATAAAATAATTCTTGAACTTATTTTATTGAATTCTTATATCATTGTCATCATCCTCATGTTTATGTTATGTTGAAAGTCATCTGTGGTCTGTAGTGCATAGATGGACTTGGTATGATTATGACCAGGGATTATTCGGTATAATCATGACCGTAATATTACAAATGATGTGGAAAAAGTCGTCATTGGCCCGTAGTGCATTGATGGACAGTTTTTTGGTATGATTATGGCTATGGATTCTCTTTGGCCGTAGTGCAAAGATGAATTGTTTTATGGCATGATCATGACCGTTGATGAAAACACGATTATCTTTGGCCCGTAGTGCATGGATAATTCGTGGTCGTGATACTAAAGAATATCCTTGGCCTGTAGTGCAGGGATGATTTAATGATGTGAATTATTTATTAAGCTGAGTCTCAGCGATAAAAGTGATGAAAAACTTTTTAATTCATAAAAGATAGTAGATTCAATTCTCTACTTGACTCATTTAATGGATTGCTTGTTCCGCTGTAGTTAAACTTGATGTCTATTGTATTTTATCAGTTTAACATTGTTGGAGGCTAATGATAATTTATTCTGCATTATCTTAGTCATAATATTTCTTACTGGGCTAGGTGAGCTCACCCTTTCTTTCACTGTTCTCTTCTGGAAATGAGAACATAGCAAGGACTAGTCGGGGAACGGAGTGACGGTCCAGAGGATAGCATTAGTAGTCCTCACTATTCTGTGAAATAGTGTATTATTAATTGTAATGAGGACTCTTTTTGAGTTTGTATAATCTCTAGTTGACAATATTTGTATTCAAACTCACAGTTATGTTTTGTCGTATTGTACACGACAGTTGTATTAGTAAGTTGTATTTGAATTATGTACCATGTATCTGACGACCCAAGATGGGTGATGTATACCTAATTTTGGGGGCGTCAAAATGCTAATTGCTTCGACTAGACAAAAATGATTTGCAATATATCAAAATGTATTTTATATCATTAATGCATCATGTAACCTGGTGCAAAGATGATAAAAACGATAGAGTCATCAATGTAGTATTACTTAGTGTTGGATGTGATCTAAGGATCGTCAGCCCACTATGGTATGATGTAATATGATAAAATCACCCAATGACGGAATCCTCAACGGACTGTAGATACAGTGGGGTATCATGACGTGATAAAAAGATTTTTGAGATTTCTTTAAGATATGAGAATACATATGTATGTATGTATATGTATATTTCGGTTGATGTTCAAATTATTGTAGAGGTCTATGCTATTTGATTCAGCTAGACAAATATTGAAAGATGTTCATGAAATTCAAGAGTTTCTTGAGAAGTTATGCCAAACCAAATTTCTTTGGTGCGGATTCAGATGTTGAAAAGCTGAGATGAACAACCCTATTATTTCGGGGTTGCGCTTAGTTTATACTTTGCGCTAAAATGTTTGTGTACAATACATGTACAATAGGTTGATCACCTAGAGTACTTGCGGAGGGTATTTTCAGTCTTTGTGATTGATAAATATTCTACCAAAGAGGGTTTAAAGTGTGAAGAACCGGGGGGTGATGCACTATTAAACCTAGAAAATAGAGTTCAAGGTCTTGTGACCCTCAGCATGATTTGGAATCTTTTAAATTCCCAAGTTATTCATACTACTAACCTATTATTGAACAATTGTGGAAGATTCTTGTTATTCTACAAGATGGAAGTGAAAAAGGAAAGTATTCC
This sequence comes from Panax japonicus, assembly GCA_020205505.1. NCBI lineage: Eukaryota > Viridiplantae > Streptophyta > Magnoliopsida > Apiales > Araliaceae > Panax > Panax japonicus. Next base: position 69,655,940 of record CM035107.1, on the reverse strand, counting down.
TTAGAAAGAAGTGAGTCGTAAAATGCAACACTGAATGATGAATATGTTGAATACGTGAGAAAAGAGATTTTGAAGTGAGAAGGATGTGAGTTATCAAAGAATAATTTGAAAATTTTAATAGAAAATTTAATGGTTGTAGAATGATCTTTGTGGAAAGAAAGTGGTTATAGAAACCAATGAATAAATGAAGTAGTGATGTAAAAATCTACTTTGATAGATTGAATGAATAAATATTAATAAATAAAATTTAGAGGACGAAATTCTTAGAAAAAAGGGTAAATGTAATATCCCGAGTGTTTGTGATAGCGATCCTTAGAAAAGGAAATGAATGGATAAAGAATATATAATACTCAGAATATATTGAGTTCAAGTGAAAGTTATGAAATGAAACCTACAATTTGTTAATGTAATGAATGTAGTAGAAAATATAAAATCTATATTTAGATAAAATGATGAAAGATTACTTTGAGTTATTTGTTTAAATTGTGTCTTCGATTCTGGGGGACAGAATCTTTGTAGGTAGGGAATATTGTAATGAATGAGTGGTTTGAGTTGTGTTTCTGAGGACAGAATCCTTGTAAGGAGGGAATGATGTAACAATCCATATTTTTTATTATAATATTTAAATATTTATTGAATTATATAAATATTTAATGGATGTATTTATCGTGAATAAATATTTGTTTGATTTGATTTGATTTGATTAATTAATTATTTAATAAATAATTAATGAGTTAAAAAAATTAATAATTATGGGATAATGTTCTAGTTTAATTTAATAATTAAGTTAGAGAGTTTATATTGATTAAATGAATTATTATATTGATATTTCATTTTTGATGAGTAATTATTTGTATTGAGTTTTGCGATTTAATGATTTAATTGATAAATTGTTATTGGTATTAATTAGATTAAGTATAAAAACTTAATTAATTAGAAGTGTGACAAATAATTATATTATAAGTGGTTATTAAAATAAATTAAAGTAGTTTTAATTTATTTTTCCAAACAAGGCTTAAATATATTAAGTCTTTAATTTTAAATGATTTGCCAAACAAAGCCTATGGCTTTTGGAATTTAAATTATTAATAAAATAAAACAAATATATAAATAAAATATATTTATATTTATAAGTTATACGTTATATAAGTTATATGTTTTTGGTAACTGATAGTATTTAGTAGTATTATAATGACCACATGCGTTTCTTTTATTTACGTTGACTTATCAGTTTTAGAGTACGCATAGATTATCAGTTGATTTTTAGTTTACGCTTTTGTCTAAACCTAAGCCTAAGTAAGAAAAGGGAGAGTTTGAAAGAGAGAAGCAAGAGATAGACAAGTCTTTGAATTCTTCAACTTTTATCAGTGATTTACAAGTGTCGTTTGAACAAGTTAAAGGTATGTTGCATAATCTTTACACGTATATATGTTTTACAGTATAATGCTTAAAGTATGTGCTTGAAATTCACTGTGTAGAAGATTTTTACAAAAATAATATTTAAACCATGTTTTAGAATTGGTTATGATGTTACATGTATTTGTAAAGATAAATGTTATAACTAGCATATATATATATATATATATATATATATATATATATATATATATATATATATATATATATATGACTGTATGCTAATTACTATCAAAAAGAAAGAAAAGAGTTTTTACAGTAAAAACATATGAGTATGAACATGTTTTGTAGGATAACAAAATTAGTAATTGATTGTATTCTAATTGTAAAATTGAAGTGTGATTATGTTAATTGGGTATGAAATAACAGAGAACTTAGTTAAAAAGGAGTCAATTGGGTTTATAATTTTGGTTACAGTGTTCACTGTGTCAAGAATATAAACAATGGAGTTTTGGGGTTTTAAAACAATACTTTCAAGGATTTAACTTCTCTCAAATAGTTGTTTAAGTTGTGCTAAGTTAATATATGTATGTTTGGTGAGGTTATGTGTAAATTACATCAGTTATATGTATGTAATTAGTTTCTAGAATTTCTTAAACAGACCGAAAATGGTCTTCGTGCTCAGTTCTATTAGTTTTTGGTGCCCTAACGCCAAAAATGGAGCCCCATCGCCAAAATTCGCGCCCCAGCGCTGATATTCGCGCACAACGCCAATCTCGCACTGTGGCGCCACTGGTTAGTAAATATAATGATGCTTGACATTAATAAATAATGATGCTTAACATTAGTAAATATAATGATGCTTAACATTAATAAATAATGATGCTTAACATTAGTAAATATAATGATGCTTAACAAGAATATTAGTAAATATAATGATGTTTAACATTAATAAATAATGTATTAGATAAGGTATAGAAGCATAGTAAGCATACACAAGAGAGGCAAATCGGGCGTGTGACGATCGAACTGTTATTGGTAAACAACGATCAAGGCAAGTCTTTCGGTTCCTATTTGTTACGTGGACTTGATGAACTGTTTTAAATTGCATGATATGTTATACATGTTGAAATCATGAAATGTTAAAGTCAATATATGACTGAATTGTTTTGGCTAAGTAATGATGATTGAGTAAGGAACTCAATCTTTATATTTGCTATGTGAATTAAAATCATGTATGCCATGTTACTTTAATGAGATGTATATCGAGCATGTTATTATGTGCTATGTGATGCATGCAAACTGTTAGATTTTGCTGGGCTGTCGAGCTCACTCTTGCAAATAACCACTTTTGCAGGTCAAGATTTTAAGGTAAAGATATGTGCTAAATGAGTTATAGAGATCTATATTCATGAAGATTACTTATGTTTTATGAGAACTGTATTTCATATTTTGAATGTAACATATTGTTGAATTGTAAGTTGAGCTATCCCATGTATATGGATATTTAGTTATAATGTAAGACTTTGTATAGTCATTTTGTTGTAACGATTCATAATATAAGATTGAATCAAAGAGATGTAATGTAAAGGTTGCGATTCAGGGCAAGAAAGAAGGAAATGTATAAACGTTTTAAATATTCTGCAATTTTAGTGTTTTTAATATCGAATAATGATGTAAAATTAGAGATTTAATGTATGGTTAACGACTGAAGTTGAGATTTAAATTGTATGGATTTTGGGGTCGTTACAGCTCCAGCTCCAGAATCTTCCAGATTAACAGCTCCATCAAAATACATCTTCCATGATTGGCGCGTATCGTACTGATGGTGTTGCTAAACTGTCATTACTGCTTCATCGGGGAAATATGTTTCCAAGGGTTTGAAATCCCCTGAAGGTGCGGTGGCCAGTTGATCCGTAATTCCTTGACCACTGATGGACTTTTGAGTCACATATACGATGTTAAATTGTTGTAGGATCAATTGCCATCTGGACAACCGGTAATTTAACATGGGTTTATTGAACACGTATTTGAGAGGATCCACGCGGGATATGAGATGGGTTGTGTGTCCATGGATGTAATGTTGTAACCTCATAGAAGCCCATGCTAAAGCACAACACGTCTTCTCGATCAGAGTGTACTTGTGTTCACTGCTGTGGAATCTTTTCCTGAGGTAATAGATAGCTTTTTCTTGGCCTCTATCGTCTTTTTGTCCCAGCATGAAGCCCATGACATTGTCATTTATGGACAGGTACATGAACAGGGGAACATAATCCCTGGGTGGTACCAAAACGGGAGCTTTGACTAGCTGTTCTTTAATTGTAAGGAAGGCCTTTTGGCACTCATCATTCCATTTCATGGAGGAGTTCTTCCTTAATAGCTTGAAGATTGGCTCACAAGTTGCTGTGAGTTGGGAGATAAACCTGCTAATGAAGTTGATTCTTCCCAAAAATTCCCGTATTTCCTTCTCTGTCTGAGGAATGGGCATTTCTGTGATGTCCTGGATTTTGGCAGGATCCAGCTCAATCCCTTTGTGGCTTACTAGAAATCCTAGCAACTTGCCTGATTTAACGCCAAAGGAGCATTTAGCTGGATTCAACTTCAAGTTGTACTTACGCAATATGTTGAATAGCTTTCTGAGATGGTCTAGATGGTCATCCTCGTTCCGGGACTTGATAATGATGTCATCCACGTAGATCTCGATCTCTTTGTGCATTAAGTCATGGAAAAACGCCATCATAGCTCGTTGATAGGTGGCTCCGACATTGATGATGCCGAATGACAACTGTCTATAGAAAAAGGTTCCCCAAGGTGTGATGAAAGCTATTTTCTCATGATCTTCCTCAGCAACCATGATCTGATGATACCCTACGAAGCAATCAGCAAAGGAGTACATGTCGTATTGCGAAGTATTCTAAATAAGAATGTTGATAAATGGCACATGAAAGTTATCTTTTAAGCAAGCTTTGGTCAAGTCCCGGTAATCCACGCAAACTCGCACCTTCACTCCAGGTTTAGGCATGGGAACAATGTTGGATATCCACTTAGGATATGTAGACACCATGATGATGTCAGCTTAAAATTGTTTCATAATTTCCTCCTTCACCTTTAAACTTCATTCAGGTTTCAAACGCCTGAGCTTTTGCTTAACTGGCTTAAATCTCTCTTTAATGGGAAGGCGATGAAGGACAATGTTAGTGGACAAACCCACCATGTCTTCATGAGACCATGCAAACATATCCTAGAATTGGGTTAATAGCGTAACCATGTCATTCCGTTGGTTTGGGGTAAGGTATGAACCAATCTGGATTAACTTAGGGCTTTCTAAGGTTCAGAGATTGACAGAAGTGGTTTGATCAAGGTTGGGTTTAGGTTTGTCTTTGACCCATTCTTGAATTTTTGAAGGCACCTCAATGTCATCCTGTATATCCATCAAGGCGGAATTCATCTCTACATCAAAGGTACAATCCTTGTGGAGAAGAGGCACCATATCAGCAAGTACAGACACATCTAAATTTATAGTCTTGAAACAAAATATGCTTTCACTTAGTATATATGAAATGTGTTAATCATACACAGTGTTAGAATATACTGACCAAATAAACTGCTAATACTGTACAGAAAAGTAGGTAGTTATTACATCTACAGGGCAAAGAGAGTTCTACTCGTTTTACCCTTGTCGACCAATACAAGGAATGCTGTTCTAATTGGAAAGGGTAAAGTCCGGGTGGACCACAGTGATGGAGGGATTGCCATCATCCTTCCTGCCCCGAATGATGGCCATTACGTTGGGGCAATCATCTTTTGGGGTGTATCTGTTGGTATATTCATCATAAACGATGATGCGTATGCCTGACATCATTCGGATGACGTCTTGCTTGATTCTTTGCTTCTCTTCCACCACTCGGGGATCTGGAACAAAGACTTCTTTCTCCTTCACCGGTACTGGCTTGCAAAATAACATAGCCATCACGTTGGCTGGCACCTTTACAGGAGGTTGTGCGGACTTAGAGTTTGAAGGCGAAGATGAACGCCGCGTGGTTGAAGCTGAAGGAATCTGCTGATGTTTATGAGGATTCATATGACTAGAACTAGCAGAATAGCCTAGTCCAGCTATTCCAGTCAGCCTGGCTAATTCAATTGGGTACTTGATACCCTGGTGATCTTTTCCCAGCCCTTGTCCCGACTGATGACCCAATGCCATCATTTCCTAAGTAGCTGACATTACTTCGACAGAAATCTTGGGTTCTGGGAGTGACGTTCCAATTGCATGGTATTGGGTATTGCTTACTTCCAAGGCATGAAAGTTGACCGGTTCAATATTTGTATTAACGTTGATGAACGACATGTCCCCATATTGAGGATATTCTGGTTCAGCGTTGACCGTGACCAGGCTATTATTGATAATGTATTTCAACTGCTGGTGAAGAGTGGAGGGGACTGCCCCAGTCATATGGATCCATGGTCGTCCCAAGAGTAGGTTGTATCCTGAATCTATCTTGAGTACGTGGAAGGATACGCAGAATGTATTGGGACCAATTTCAATTGGCAGCTCAATTACTCTAACCGAATTCCGGCCGGCTCCATCAAAAGCTTTGATGACGGTATGGCTACTCCGGAGTCGGTTGAGATTGATATTCATCTTCACCAAGGTAGCGTATGGACATATATTAAGAGATTAACCTCCATCTATCAAGACTCTAGCTATCATATATCCGGAGGACAAGACCGTAATGTGCAACGGCTTACAATGATCGGTCCCTTCGGGCGGTATATCATCATCAGTGAAGGATATCACATTGTTGTTGAAAATGTGATCAACCAGATGTTGAAATTTTTTCGTATCAACTGATGTTGTTAGATAAGCTTCTTCTAAAACCTTTAACAAGATCTTCCGATGATCCTCGGATGTGACAACCCCAAAATAGGTCCATTCCACCCAACCCATTCTGAGTCGCCAAATACATGGTACAGAAAACAACTACAACTTTATTACAACAATTGTCGCGCAAAATACAACAACACATATGCTGTGAGTTTTGATACAAATATATACCAACTGTGACTCTCATCCCAACCTTGGATAGCTCGTCACAATGGCACCTTACATAAAGGTATAGTCAAAAACTGTTTTAGAAATTAAAATCTTTGGGAAGTGCTCAAGGAAACCTTCGTACATTAGAAGCCATACTTCCAGGTTATGATAGATATCATATGTCCACAGAATTATCCTTGGTTGACCCAATAGACCCCAAAGAAAAACGAGAAGATTACTATCATATTCTTCCCAATGGTGAGTCTTCTCTTGACATATCATTATCTCCGCTGTATCTAATTAAGAATTATACTTCAAACAAACACCCAGATTATATAGGTAGTGCTCGTAAATATACTCAGCAAGTGGATGTGCACAACCCTGTTTTATGATGACACGAGGTTGTATGTCTTTAGACATCTTGTATGATAGTGGAAAAACACCCTTCCAACGTTGGGTTCGCTTCACCCTATTTGATTCACCAAATATAACTACTAAATGATGACCACCGTTCTATTCCCCTGTTACCCCCGCTCGACCCAGCTACACTCTTATTACCTGAAAGGAATTGTGAAGCAAAAGGGTGAGCACAACTAGCTCAGTAAAGAATATCATGACTAAAGATAAATAAATTATCAATAGCCTTCAACAGTAATAAATCAGAGATTTAGAACATATGGTAGATGATAAAAATTTTCAACCATAGTTGCAGCGGAACAAGCAATCCATTAGAAGAGTCAAATAGACTATAAATTCTATTATCTTCTCCATGTTAAAAGACCACCAACAATGTTTAATCCCTGTAATATAAATCAACAGTTCCATTCCACAATCATATGAATAACTCATAATCATAATTGTGATTCTAAATTCCTCTTCTCATCTAGGACGAAGATAATTTTCATCACATGTCTTTACCTGAAACATCAAAGATTATGGTTATACCAAATCACAGTTCCTGTTCATAATCATACTAATAAATTCATCTTTGCATTACGGGCCAAAGATATTCATTAACAGTTCATCTTTGCACTACAGGCCAAAGATATTCAACAACAGGTCATCTTTGCATTACGAGCCAAAGATATTCAACAGGTTATCTTTGCACTATAGGCCAAAGATATTCAACAATAATTCATCTTTGCATTACGGGCCAAAGATATTCACATCTCAAAAAAATATATAATCATTTCAAAATCTATATAAACCATAATTATAACCATGTTGATCAATTCACCTTTGCGCTTAAGCTAAAAATATTCAATTATAAATTCAATGGTTATGATCATATTAGTCACAACTCATCTTTGCACTACTGGCCAAAGAGAACCCATAGTCACGATCATACCAATAATCTACCCATCTTTACACTCAAGTCAAAGATAAATTTCTTCACCAGGATTATAAAAATGTTATATATGATAATAAAAACAATATAATCAACATATTGATTTAATCTCAAGAGTAAGATTCATAAATCAACGATAATTTGGTCATAAAAAGAAACCAATTTTTGTCATGAATAGTACCCGTGAATAGTAACTCGTGAATAGTAACTCATGAATAATAACTCGTGAATAGTACTCCGTATTCTTACATAGTACCGTATACGTAAATAATGTCATATACATAAATAGTGCCATATACATGAATAATGCCGTATACGTGAATAGTGTCGTATACGTGAATAGTAACCCCGACTCAAAAAGGTAGAAATTCCACAATAAGATCCATTCCAATATGTCAGTATAATGATATTGAAAAAATAACATCATTATGAAGAATATAACATCCCTTAATATCCCTTACTATCCCTTACAATCCCTTACTATCCTTTACCTCAAAAGAGCAGCACTTCTGACTAGATATCAGATATGACGCTGAAGGAAACTTGCACTGATGAATAGCAACTCACCAAGTATCTAAATACTAAAAAAATACGCTCGATAATATAGAGAGAAAAAGTGAGAAAACTTATGAATTCTGGTGTGATTTTCAATTCTAACTTAGCCCTCTATTTATAGGAAAAGGTTAGCACGCCGAAGCAGACTTGACCTGCTACCTAATGGTTTTACCTACTACTATTTCACCTACCAAAAATCAGCCATCTTCCCCAACAACCAAAAGTGAGGCCCACCAATTTCTAGAATTTTCTACCAAAATCATTTATAAACCTAATTTTTGAATCAGTCACCTCTTAAAATTCATAATAAATTATTTGTTCATTTTTAACGGTTCAAAATTTGTGAATATATACTCAACGTATATATTATAACATATCCAAAAATCACAACGATCCAACGGTCAGATTAAAAATTATAACTCACACAATAAAGTTGTAAGAACATTGATTTGATCTTTTAATACCTCCAATCCGACAAAATACTGATAACATACCTCAACATTAATTCCTTCATTTATAACCACATAAATAAATCCATCATTTATATCCACATTAAATAAATATTTCATTATCATATAAATTAATAATTTAATTATTCACAAATAATATTACAGAATCACAATTATGACAACCAGGCCGTTCCCAGGAAAGAGGGGGCTTTCCGATAAGGATTTCTCCTTACTGGCGCAAAATTAGGTGACCAAACCTCTCCTTGACAGAACTTTCCAGACATTGCCAATAATGTTATCTAATAATATTATTCAAATAATATGAATTATTGATCCGATAATGGGAAATATTGTACAGTGACAATTATTGAAATCACAATAATATAAAATATCAACGCAGCAATTAATGAATCAATAAAATAAAATATTAAACAGTAATTACTGTAACAATTATTGAGTAGTGTCTTCTCACGTAAGAATCAATAATTCAAAAATACTGTTCAATACCGCGTGCTACTATGCAACTAGGCGTATTACTGTATTTTAACCACCAGGTATTCCAACAGTGTTAACGGTAACAACTACGCCGTTATTTATAAAAACTCAAAATTGTCGTTTTCTTCATCCGACAGTTATTCTGTTATGGTGCCCACAAATGGCTATGCCGTCGTACGAATATTCCCCGACAGAAAGAATATTTCACGACCAAACGAATATTCCCCGACAACAATGAATATTTTATAACCAGTTGCGTATTTTGAAAAAAATTTTATATATCACCCTTAACTTTAACTTTTATCAATTTAACCATTTACTGATTAGTAATTATAAGAAAAATTGAATACTTTTATTTCATAAAATTTGGGGTCTTACAATCTCCCCTCCTTATGAAATTTTGTCCCCAAAATTTACGTACCTAGTATTTCAAAGAGTTGAGAATACCTTGCTTTCATTTCAAATTCCATCTTCTCTGTCATCATGATTTCTCCATTGTTCATCTCCCGTATTTCAGATATCATTCTAGAATACAACTTTAAAATAAAGGTTAATTGACATATCACAATTTGTCAACTTAAGTAAGAATATTCAGCTTAGGTAGGACACACACTAGTGAAGGATATTACTCGTCTCTCCCTTTCTAGTTATATTCCTCGATCTCCGCCAGAGACCATATTCCTAAGCTCTGATACCAAATGTGTCAACCCCAAAATAGGTCCATTCCACCCAACCCATTCTGAGTTGCCAAATACATGGTACAGAAAACAACTACAACTTTATTACAACAATTATCGTGCAAAATACAACAACACATATGCTGTAAGTTTTGATACAAATATATACCAACTATAACTCTCATCCCAACCTTGGATAGCACGTCACAATGACACCTTACACAAAGGAATTGTCAAAAACTGTTTTAGAAATTAAAATCTTTGGAAAGTGCTCAAGGAAACCTTCGTACATGGGAGGCCATGCTTCCAGGTTATGATAGATATCATATGTCCACAGAATTATCCTTGGTTGACCCAATAGACCCCAAAGAAAAACGAGAAGATTACTATCATATTCTTCCCAATGGTGAGTCTTCTCTTGACATATCATTATCTCCGCTGTATCTAATTCAGAATTATACTTCAAACAAACACCCAGATTATATAGGTAGTGCTCGTAAATATACTAAGCAAGTGGATGTGCACAACCTTGTCTTATGATGACACGAGGTTGTATGTCTTTATACATCTTGTATGATAGTGGCAAAACACCCTTCCAACGTCGGGTTTGCTTCACCCTATTTGATTCACCAAATATAACTACTAAATGATGACCACGGTTCTATTTCCCTGTTACCCCCGCTCGACCCAGCTACACTCTTATTACCTGAAAGGAATTATGAAGCAAAAGAGTGAGCACAACTAGCTCAGTAAAGAATATCATGACTAAAGATAAATAAACTATCAATAGCCTTCAACAATAATAAATCAGAGATTTAGAACATATGGTAGATGATAAAATTTTTCAACCATAGTTGCAGCAGAACAAGCAATCCATTAGAAGAGTCAAATAGAACATAAAATCTATTATCATCTCAATGTTAAAATTCCACCAAAAATGTTTTATCCCTGTAATATAAATGAACAGTTCCTTTCCACAATCATATAAATAACTCATAATCATAATTGTGATTCTAAATTCCTCTTCTCATCCAGGACGAAGATAATTTTCATCATATGTCTTTACTTGAAACATCAAAGATCATTGTTATACCAAATCACAGTTCCTGTTCATAATCATACTAATAAATTCATCTTTGCACTACGGGCCAAAGATATTCATTAACAGTTCATCTTTTCACTACAGGCCAAAGATATTCAACAACAGGTCATCTTTACATTACGAGCCAAAGATATTCAACAAGTCATCTTTGCACTACAGGCCAAAGATATTCAACAATAATTCATCTTTGCACTACGGGCCAAAGATATTCACATCTCAAAGAAATATATAATCATTACAAAATCTATATAAACAATAATTATAACCATGTTGATTAATTCACCTTTGCACTTAAGCTAAAAATATTCAATTACAAATTCAATGGTCTTGATCATACTAGTCACAACTCATCTTTGCACTACTGGCCAAAGAGAACCCATAGTCACGATCATACCAATAATCTACCCATCTTTACACTAAAGTCAAAGAGAAATTTCTTCACCAGGATTATAAAAATGTTATATATGATAATAAACACAATATAATCAACATATAGATTTAATCTCAAGAGTAAGATTCATAAATCAACGATAATTTGGTCAGGAAAAGAAACCAATTTTTGTCGTGAATAGTACTCATGAATAGTAACTCGTGAATAGTTACTTGTGAATATTAACTTATGAATAGTACTCTGTATTCGTACATAGTACCGTATACGTAAATAATATCATATACGTAAATAGTGCCATATACATGAATAGTGCCGTATACGTGAATAGTGCCGTATACATGAATAGTAACACCGACTCAAAAAGGTAGAAATTCCACAATAAGATCCATACCAATATGTCAGTATAATGATATTGAAAGAATAACATCATTATGAAGAATATAACATCGCTTAATATCCCTTACTATTCCTTACCTCAAAAGAGCAGCACTTCTGACTTGATATCGGATATGACGTTGAAGAAAACATGCACCGATGAATAACAACTCACCAAGTATCAAAATACTCACAAAATACGCTTGATAATATAGAGAAAAAAAGAGAGAAAACTTATGAATTCTGGTGTGATTTTTAATTCTAATTTAGCCCTCTATTTATAGAAAAATGCTAGCACGCCGAAGCAGACTTGACCTGCTACCTAATGACTTTACCTACTACTATTTCACCCACCAAAAATCAGCCATCTTCCCCAACAACCAAAAGTGGGGCCCACCCATTTCTAGATTTTTCTACCAAAATCATTTATAAACCTAATTTTCGAATCAGTCACCTCTTAAAATTCATAACAAATTATTCGTTCATTTTTAACGGTTCAAAATTTGTGAACATATACTCAACTTATATATGTATAACATATCCAAAAATCACAACGATTCAACGGTTAGATTAAAATTTATAACTCACACAATAAAGCTGTAAGAACATTGATTCGATCTTTTAATACCTCCAATACGACAAAATACTAATAACACACCTCAACCTTAATTCCTTCATTTATAACCACGTAAATAAATCCATCATTTATATCCACATCAAATACATATTTCATTGTCATATAAATCAATAATTTAATTATTCACAAATAATATTACAGACTCACAATTATGACAACCAGGCCATTCCTAGGAAAGAGGGGGCTTTCCAATAAGGATTCCTTCTTACTGGCGCACAATTAGGTGACCAAACCTCTCATTGACAGAACTTTCTAGACATTACCAATAATACTATCTAATAATATTATTCAAATAATATGAATTATTGATCCGATAATGGGAAATATTGTGCAGTGAAAATTATTGAAACCACAATAATATAAAATATCAACGCAGCAATTATTGAATCAATAAAATAAAATATTGAACAGTAATTACTGTAATAATTATTGAGTAGTGTCTTCTCACGTAAGAATCAATAATTCAAAAATACTGTTCAATACCGTGTGCTACTATGCAATTACGCGTATTATTGTATTTTAACCACCAGGTATTCCAACAGTGTTAATGGTAACAACTACGCCGTTATTTATAAAAACTCAAATTTGTCGTTTTCTTCATCCGACAGTTATTCTGTTATGGGGCCCACAAATGGATGCGCCGTCGTACGAATATTCCCCGACAGAAAGAATATTCCACGTCCAAACGAATATTCTCCGACAATAATAAATATTTTATAACCACTTGCGTATTTTGAATTTTTTTTCATATATCACCCTTAACTTTAACTTTTATCAATTTAACCATTTACTGAATAGTAATTATAAGAACAATTGAATACTTTTATTTCTTAAAATTCGGGGTCTTACAATGGAAGTTAGTACCAAGTCCAAAATTAATATATGTTGTGGAACTTCTCTCAAGCTTAAAACCACTTTGGCTTCGTGATGACCCATAGTGCAGAGAAATTTTTCAATCTTCTCCATGGGTATTTTCCCCTTTGCTTTGGTGGTAGACTTCATCACCCGTTGGGGAAGATACAATGGATTTTCCTTCAACACTACAGCAGTGGTATGTGAGGTTGATCCTTCACCTTCTCCATAATTCCACGGAACCTTGAGTAAGCTAACAATAGGATATTGTGCTCTGTACGGCAAGTTGATTGGGTCGGGAGCGGCCACTTTCAAAGGAATGTTGATTCCTCTAAGTTGAATTATTGGCATTGTGAGTGATTGATTAATCCCATCAGTTTCAGTGGATATAACTACTACCACATTCTTTCACTTAGTAGGACCTGTATTCTCACTTGCACGTAAAACAGTATCGTCGTCTGCTAAGTGTAGGATACCACTATCAATTAGATTTTGAATAAGGTGGCAGAGTGCCCAGCATTCTTCTGTGCTGTGACCGCGAGGCTTGGAGTGCTATTGACATACTCCATCAGAGTTGTACCACCCTAAACGGGGGTTGATTGGAGGTAGAAGGGAATTGATCCTTTCTTCATTGATTAACATCTGAAGGATTTCTTCCATAAGTTGGCCCAGATATGTGAATTCCCTTTTGTTGGAAAAATCCCGATGGGCTTTGGCATTTACTCTCTTTGTCACTTTGTCTTCCAATATTTCATTTTCGGAAAGTGATGAGGGAACATTCATGACCAGAGGTAGGAGATTGGAATGCTCCTGACTGATTAATTGACGAGTCACTTGATTCTGATAAGTCACCAATTTTGCCAATTGTTCAATTTGCTTACATAGAGCTTTCATCTTTCGTTCCATTGTGAATTAAAACTTGGCATAATCCCATTTGTCATCAGCGTCTTTGAGGATCTGGGAGAATTCATAATTGAAATTAGAATTCTGTCCATTGCTCTAATTGATCATATTGACCTCTTCTTCTTTGTGCTGAGGGATAGGGCTGCCTTTGTAATAACCTGAATATTTTCTATATATATAAATAAGAAATTTTGCATATTAATTTTTTTATGGGAATAGGTGCCAAGTAATGTGTATATATATATATATATGTGATAAATAAAATTTATTTATTACATGAATAATTTCAAATAATTTTATTTTAGAATTATTGCTCATTATAAGGTATATACTTATAATAATTAATTTTATAGTAGAAATGTCTTTATTATTTATTTTCTATGAAAATATGAATTTTATATTATTTAAATAATATATGAAATGATTACTAGAATTATAATAATAAATATTTTATTATATAAATTTGTTCGGAATATTTAAGTTAATTATTTTAACTTAATTATTGATGTTGCATATGAAAGATAAATCAGATATGAAATTCAAACCCTAATTTTGGATTTTGAGTTATGAATGAGAATAATAATATTATATTAAGTATAATATTATTTTTCGGTGTTATAAATATATACAGTATATATGTAGATTGTTAATGGTTAGTCAATTATGATGTATCACGACAAACCCTAGAATTACTGTCATAAACAATGATTGGAAATTTAAAAATGGAAATTAAGATCGGCCAGAAATTGTGTTATATGAACTATGTGCATATTATAGAATTAATGTTAATTAGATAAAACCCTAATTAATATTTGAAAGCCATAATTTAAAATTTGAAGCCCTAATTGCTAATTAGGAACCCTAATTGCTAAAATTATAAACCATGATTATTATTTTAGTAAATTGAAATGTTAATTTAGGAACCCTAATGATAATTAAGGAATCCTAATTATTTAAACCCTAATTTATATTAAAAACCCTAATTTAATTAGTATGTTTTAATTTAAAATTTTACTACCCTTTAATTTTTAATTGTCCAAACCCTAGTAATTATTTGGGAAACTTTAAGGTTAAAAATCTAGTGATTAAACCCTAGATTCAAGCACCTTGGACAAGGATACCCTTTGAGTTATTTGCAAAATTACAATTTTGCCCTTTTGTCCCATTATTGCATTATTGTTATCAAATCTAGAAAAATCATGCCAAATCCTCAACCCTAGATATGCCATGTGCTAGAATCTTTGCAAATCAGCAGCAAATCTCAGCCCAATTTCATTAAATATCATTATAGATATAGACCATGAAAGAAAAAGTCTCATATTTTGCCTCATTTCTCTACAAACACCCAACCAAGTCTCTCTCTATCTAACCCTACAAAATTCAGTAGTGGATCAGTCCCCAAATCAAGCCCCATGACTTTCAATAACAGATCAGAAGCCTAGAATAAAAGAATTTGTTCATAAAAAAGGTAAAACCTAAATTAGAAATCTGACTTTTGATCTTATGTTAGATGTTAGTTTTTGTGTGTTAAATATGTAGTATGGAGTCTAAAAAAGTGATCTAGGTTACTAGATGTTAGATCCATAACATCTAGAGGCTCGGATTTGTCATTTTTCAAAATTTGGGAAAAACTATTTTTGTGTATGACAAGCAAAAGTCAGAGGCTGTAGATCTCTTCTCTGTTTATGATTTGGGATGTTTTATGTTTTGGATTTAGTAGATGGGCAGTAGATGTATGCTAGTTTAACTCCTATTTGTGAAACCCCAGATTTTATGAATAAAGTATTAATTTTCTCGAAATAAATTTTTTTATATTATGGTGTGAATTTGAGATAATGTTATAGTTGTGGGTAATATTTATAAATTTTGCATAGTATGTAAGTTGTCATATTATATTCGATTGGCCGGGGAATATTCGTTTTAAACAAGAAATATTCGTACGACACAACTGAATTATTGTCGGATTGAGAAAACGAAAAAAATATTTTATTGAAAATAACGGCGGAAGTTTTTCAGTTGATACTGTTGAACTACTCGGTAGTAAAAGTACAGTAATACGCATAGTTGCATAATAGCACACGGTATTGATTATTGATATTTATGTGAGAAGTCACTCAGTTTTATTCAATTATTGCTACAATAGTTGCTGCATAGTATCTCACATTATTTGATTTAATTATTGTTGATTTAGAAATTTTGTTTTATTCGTATTATTAACGTAATAAAATAGAAACATCTTTTTATATAAAACAGAATACTTTATTAAAGTTATTCTATAAATAGAATATATTATATTCTATTATGCATATTATTTTGCATAGTAAAATATTTTTATATAAAACAGAATACTTTATTAAAGTTATTCTATAAATAGAATATATTATATTTTATTATGCATAGTGTTTGCATAGTGCCTGCATAGTGTTTGCATAGTAAAAATCTTTTTATATAAATATAATATATTATATTTTATTTAAAAGATTTTTCTTTAAATATGGACTGTTAGATTAAAGTAAATCAATCTGGACCGTTCATGGATTAGTTACTATGCATTCCATTTTCCTATAAATAGAAGTTCATTCCTTCATTATTTTCTTACGAATTCACTAAACTCTAGAGAAAGAAACTATAAAGAGAGACTATAGAGAGATAGAAGAAAATTTTTCTGCTTCTTCACTACTCTTATAACAAGTATTATTTTACGGTAAGGAATATTATTTCATTTGTATTCATGAAGAGAACTTCTGTTATTCCATTCTTTATTATTCTACTGAAATAACCAGTATACGCGGACTACCCTATACTTGGTGACATTCTTCTATTATTCTGTCGAAATATCCTGTCTGTGCTATACGCCGGACCTGGTTCCATTTTTATTATTCCGTCTTTATTATTCCGTCGGAATATCCTGTCTGTGCTATACGCCGGACCTGGTTCCATCATTTATTATTCCGCATTTATTATTCTGTTGGAACATCCTGTCGGTGTGAATTTCAACTGACCTGGTTCCGTTATTATTATTCTGTTGGAATAACCGTCTATGCGAAGTACCGCATGCATGGTGATATCTTTTGTTATTCCATTCGGTATTATAATCAGTTGATTAAAATTTTGACTTCTATACTCCATGAAATTAGTGGAATATCCTTGATATTTGCGCTTCATCTAGTATTTTTTCATGGAAATATTCTTCTGAGCATTCTTGAATTTTATTCTACAAAGAAGTATCATGTTGACAATTTGGACGTTATTGGTTCCTGGACAAATTAATTCTTGAACTTGTTTAATTGAATTCTTATATCATTGTCATCATCCTCATGTTTATGTTATGTTGAAAGTCATCTGTGGCCTGTAGTGCATAGATGGACATGGTATGATTATGACCAGGGATTATTTGGTATAATCATGATCGTAATGTTACAAATGATGTGAAAATTAAAAGTACTCATTGGCCCGTAGTGCTTTGATGGACAGTTTTTGGTATGATTATGGCTATGGATTCTCTTCGGCCAAGGGAGCAAAGATGAATTGTTTTATGGCATGATCAGGACCGATGATGAAAACACGATTATCTTTGGCCTGTAGTGCATGGATAATTCGTGGTCGTGATACTAAAGAATATCCTTGGCCTGTAGTGCAGGGATGATTTAATGATGTGGATTATTTATTGAGCTGAGTCTTAGCGATAAAAGTGATGAAAAACTTTTTAAATCATAAAAGATAGTAGATTCTATTCTCTACTTGACGCTTTTAATGGATTACTTGTTTCGCTGCAGTTAAACTTGAAGTCTATTGTATTTTATCAGTTTAACATTGATGGAGGCTAATGATAATTTATTATGCATTATCTTAGTCATAATATTTCTTACTGGGCTAGTTGAGCTCACCCTTTCTTCACTGTTCTCTTTAGGAAATGAGATTATAGCTGGGATGAGTCGGGGAATGGAGCGATGGTCCATAGGATAGCATTAGTAGTCTACACTATTCTATGAAATAGTGTGATAATAATTGTAATGAGGAATCTTTTTGAGTTTGTATATTCTCTAGTAGATAATATTTGTATTCAAACTCACAGTTTATGTTTTGTCATATTGTACACGACAGTGGTATTAGTAAGTTGTAATTGAATTCTGTACCATGTATCTGGCGACCCAAGATGGGTGATGTATACCTAATTTTGGGGACGTCACAGTTGGTATCAAAGCTTAGGGATATGATCCCTGGCTGAGATGTGAGACAAGAACTAGGAGGGGAGAGATGGGAATTCATTCGCTAGTATGAACTACCTAAGTTTATTTGGTATTTAATTGGTCGGTCAAAGTATAGGGATAATATGTGATATGTTAATTAACCCTTGTTTTATGGCAGTGTTTAAAAATGGCATCCGAGAATGTTTAGATTATCAATGGAGCACAAGAGACCGTTGAGTCTCCACACATCAATAATCAGAATAATGTGCAACCAGAGGATAATGCTCCTCATGAAAACAATAACACCGATGAAATGGTGAATGATGGGATGGTCAGAGGTTTTATGCAATTCATGCAACAACAGGCGAAGGCAGCTCCTGTCCAAAATGCAGGTAGAAATACTGATAACTCTCGGACGGTCACCGCTAAGTAGTTTAAAGAGCAATTCATGCAACAACGGGCGAAGGCAGCTCCTGTACATAATGTAGGTGGAAACAATGGTAACCCACGGTTGGTCACCGCTAAGCAGTTCAAGGAGCTGGGACCATCGGATTTTTTGGGAAAGCCAGAACCACTTAAGGCGAAGACATGGATAAAGCAGATTACCAAGATATTCGATGTCTTGGAATGCTCAGAGGAGCAAAAGGTTCCATTCACCACCTTTATGTTGCGTGAAGAAGGAGATCATTGGTGGGAATCTATAAAACGTACCCAGCCTGACGCACTCAAGATGTCTTGGGAGAAGTTCCAAGAATTATTCAACGACGAGTACTTTCCTGAAAGTATTCGTCACATTAAGGAGGTAGTATTCATCAAGCTGGAGCAAAACAATATGACCGTGTCGCAGTACGTGGCTAAGTTTGTGGAGTTATCCCGGTTTGCATCCAATTTGGTCGATAATGAGGAGCGAATGACGCGAATGTTTTTGCGAGGTTTGAAACCTAATATACGTCAATACCTCATTTCTCACAAACTTTGTTTATATTCAGATGTTGTGAATATGGCTCAGTTATTGGAGCACGATAATGAGTCAGCACAACCAAAAGGCAACAACCAACAACACGATAATAATCATACCGGTGGCAATGGTCATCGGAACAACGATAACCATCGTGGGGGATATTATCATGCCAAGAATGGTAACCATTTCGGTGGTAATCATGGCCAAGATAATAAGAATGGACATTTTAAGAAGAGAAGGTTCAACAATAACGTGAAGACGTCTGCACCAGCACCCGTTTCAAAGGAAGAAGAACGCCCATCGGTCATATGTTTCAAATGCGGACAAGAGGGACACATCTGTCCAAACTGTATGCAACAATCCAAAGCGTGTTTTAATTGCAGAAGAGAAGGTCACCTAGCTAGATTTTATCGTATGGTGAAGTCAAGTCCAGCTGGGATAGTGATGCCAAAGGATGTCCCAAACAAGCTAAAGCCGGTAGTTTAAGAAAGAGCATTTTTTTTCGTGACAAGGAACCTGAATAAAATTATCACGGGTATGTTAGTCATAAACTCTTGCGAAGTATATACCATGTTAGATACCGGTTCTACTCACTCTTTTATTTCACCTAGTTGTGTTTCAATGTTTGAAGTTAATTCCAGAGAAGTTAGACTTTGATATATCTATTTAAACTCGGTTCGAGGAAACCTTCGTTACCTCTATTATTTATAAATCTTGTTCAAATCAACACTTTTACGTTACGTGTTGATCTTGTCTCTTTGAAAATTCTTGCCTTTGATGTGATTTTAGGAATCGATTGGTTAACTACTCATCATGCTTTTCGTAAGGTTGTTAGCTTTCATATTCCTAACCAACTTGTTATGCGAATTTAAGAAACCAAACCACTAAAGTCAATTATTGTCATATCAAGCCATAAATAAAGAGCCCTGATCCTTTCATTGTTGACTTTCTTGTGTGGAATGGACCAAAGCCAGACTTTCTGTAGGCGACGTTATGAATGACGATGACAAGTTGATAGGTATTATTGTGAGGTACTATCTAGGTTAAGGGATATAAGTCACAGTTGGTATCAATGTGACGTACTATCCAAGTCTTGGATGAGAGTAACAGTTTTGAATGATATTTCTATCATTAATAAATCTCTTGACGTTTTCCTGAAGACTTCTTAGCCTACCCCTAGAGCATGAAATCAAATTTTTTATTGACCCCGGTACAAAACCCATTTCTTAAACCCTCAAAATATTTCTTCAACCAAAATGAACGTATAATGCGCCAAAGACGTTGACTCGAGCTATTGAAGATTACGATCGTACCATTCAATATCATCGTGGAAGAGCGAACGTCGTAGCTGACGTGTTGAGTAGAAGATCGTATGCGTTTACAAGTGCGATGTTGTTAACACAAATACTCATTTCGTATAACTTGCAAATGATGAAGATAGAGTTAAAGACTCTAGGGACCCACGTGAAGATAACAAATATACGAGTAAAATTGACTTTGATCGATAAAGTTAAAGACGCTCAAGCTACATACCCGAATCTGATGAATATGAAGAAGAAGGTTCAAGAGGACGTTATTCTAGAAGCAAGAGTTGCTGAAGAGAGGAAATCTCAACCCTCAATTTAATTGGCCCATTTGAAATCCTTGATTTAGTAGGAACTGTGGCTTATAGACTCATTTTACCGCCAAGTATGTCGAATGCTCATAACGTTTTTAACGTATCAATGTTATGTAAATATGTGGATGACCCGAACCACATTATTAATTTAGAATCGGACGAGATAGCGGATGATTTAACGTATGAGATCTCGTGTTAAAATCTTGGATAAGAAGAATCGTATCCAACACTCAAGGGTTATACCTCAAGAGTTAGAATTTGAAATGAAGTTAAGGTATCCTCACCTGTTCGGCATACCAGGTACGTACGTAAATTTCGAGGGCGAAATTCCATAAGGAGGGGAGATTGTGAAACCCCAGATTTTATGAATAAAGAATTAATTTTCTCGAAATAAATTTTTTTATATTATGGTGTGAATTTGAGATAATGTTATAGTTGTGGGTAATATTTATAAATTTTGCAAAGTATGTAAGTTGTCATATTATATTCGATTGGTTGGGGAATATTCATTTTAAACAAAAAATATTCGTACGACGGCACAATCATTGGTGGACCCCACAATGGAATTATTGTCGGATTGAGAAAACGACAAAAATATTTTATTAAAAATAACGGCAGAAGTTTTACCATTGATACTGTTGAACTACTCGGTAGTAAAAGTATAGTAATATGCGTTGTTGCATAGTAGCACACGATATTGATTATTGATATTTATGTGAGAAGTCACTCAGTTTTGTTCAATTATTGCTACAATAGTTGCTGCATAATATCTCACATTATTTGATTCAATTATTGTTGATTTAGAAATTTTGTTTTATTCGTATTATTAACGTAATAAAATAGAAACATCTTTTCATATAAAACAGAATACTTTATTAAAGTTATTCTATAAATAGAATATATTATATTCTATTATGCATAGTATTTTGCATAGTAAAATCTTTTTATATAAAACATAATACTTTATTAAAGTTATTCTATAAATAGAATATATTATATTTTATTATGCATAGTGTTTGCATAGTGCCTGCATAGTGTTTGCATAGTAAAAATCTTTTTATATAAATATAATATATTATATTTTATTTAAAAGATTTTTCTTTAAATATGGACTGTCAGATTAAAGTAAATCAATCTGGACCGTTCATGGATTAGTTACTATGCATTCCATTTTCCTATAAATAGAAGTTCATTCCTTCATTATTTTCTTACGAATTCACTAAACTCTAGAGAAAGAAACTATAAAGAGAGACTATAGAGAGATAGAAAAAAATTTTCGGCTTCTTCACTACTCTTATAACAAGTATTATTTTACGGTAAGGAATATTATTTCATTTGTATTCATGAAGAGAACTTCTGTTATTCCATTCATTATTATTCTACTGAAATAACCAGTATACGCGGACTACCCTATACTTGGTGACATTCTTCTATTATTCTGTCGAAATATCCTGTCTGAGCTCACCCTTTCTTCACCGTTCTCTTCAGGAAATGAGAATATAGCTGGGATGAGTCGGGAAACAGAGTGATGGTCCAGAGGATAGCATTAGTAGTCCTCACTATTCTGTGAAATAGTGTGATAATAATTGTATTGAGGACTTTTTTGGAGTTTGTATAATCTCTAGTAGATAATATTTGTATTCAAACTCACAGTTTATGTTTTGTCGTATTGTACACGACAGTGGTATTAGTAATTGTATTTGAATTCTGTACCATGTATCTGGCGACCCAAGATGGGTGATGTATACCTAATTTTTGGGGCGTCACACTAGTCATCAAACGTGTTGGTTACAGTGGTTAGTCAAAGTAGGCAGTATGAGCATGAAATGCGTTTTCTGGAATTTCTAGAAAATCAAGAACAGTTCTGACAACCATTTTAATGGCCCTGATCTTTTAGCTTGATGATTGTTAAACCTGATACGTGCTTGATTCGTGTACCCTACTAGTTATTCTACCCAGCCCGACGTCTAGAACACCCATAACATGAACATATTGCTAGATATTAGGTCAACAAGAGCGTTGACCGACCATGATTTAAAAATTCTGGGCAGCCTAGAAATATAATGAACACGCGTGACAGCTAGTTCAAAGCTTAATAACTTTTGATTGTGATGAATTATGACCTGGTTATTTGTTGTTTCATGCAGTGTTACATTAATACTACAAGATCTGACCATTAGGTAGCCTAGAAACATAGTAGACACTGAATTAAGCTTGGTCAAATAAGCTCACTCGAAACTGACTTTGCATGCATGGGTTTCTCAAGAACACCTAACGCGACAGATTCTGTCGCCAAAGGGCTTTAGCGACAGACTTAGTAAAATTAATTAATTTAATTTCTAAAAATCATTTAAAAAAGTAAATAAATTCTGAAAATTACAAAAATAGTTTTAAAATTTATTTGAAGTTATAAAAATTAACTTTTAATAATTTGACATATTTTTCATAAATATTAATATTTATTTGGATATTATTGATATTTAAATTATTTAATAAATGCATTAAATAAATTAATTAAAAAATGATTTTATTGTATTAAAAATCATTTTTAAATAATAATAAGGTAATTAATAATATTTTAAATTATAAAACATAACTTTTAATATTTTAAGATAAGTTTCATTAATTATTAAATATTAATGATATTAGAAAAATTAATTAAAAATAATTTTAGTATTATAAAAATCATTTTAAATGAAAATAAATAGTTTAAAAATATTTTAAGTTATAAAATATAACTTTTGATATTTAAAGGTAAATTTCATTACTAATTCAATATTTATGATATTAAGTTTATTTAATAATTATATTAAATAAATAGTTTAAAATAGGTTTTATTGAATTAAAAATCATTTAAAAAGGAAATAAATGAATTAAAAATATTCTAAGTTCTAAAAAATAACTTTTTATATTTTGATAAATAATAAATTAATATTTTAATATTAATAGTAATTATTTAAAAATGATTTTAAATGTTTTAAAAATCATTTAATGGTAATATTAATACTTTAAAAATATTTTGAGTTATTATAAATAACTTTAATATTTTGGAAATGGTTTCATTAATAGTTTGATATTAATTAAATATTAATGATAATAGAATTAGTTAATATTTAAATCATTTAATAATGATTTTAGAGTTTGAAAATTCATGATAAAGTATAATAATTATTTAAAAATTATTATAAGGCTATGAAAAAAGAATATGACTGATATTTAAAATATCTAAACGACTATTAAACTGCAGGATAGAGTCTTAGGGGTTGTTTGTTTAGAGCTGAATGGAGCTGAATTTGAATGACTGAATCGGTCAGTGTGTTTGTTTTGGTCTGAATGGCTGAATCGGTAAGATAGACGAGCTGAATGGCTAAGTCAGATTTTTTGAACTGAATGGCTGAATGAAGTAAAAAAAATTAAAAAAATTAAAAAATTAAAAAAATTAACTATTATATTAAGTAATATTAAATAAATTTACAATAATTTTGAATTTTTTTAGAGGGGGTGAAATAATAATGTTTTTCATTCAGATGTTTCAGACAAGTCAATTATCAAACAGTTTTTTTCATTCAGATTCAGATTCAACTCATTCAGATTTAGATTCAGCTCATTCAGATTCAGATTCAGATTCAGATTTTTTTCAGTTTTTATCAAACACCCCCTTAAACTCGATATTTACCCGATAAAGCCGTCGGTACACCGAAATATTTCAGAAATTGATTTGGATTTAGATAATTTGACTAGATACGTGTTTGTTTATGATGTAATGTGGAAGACCCCGAATTTTATGAAATAAAAGTATTTAATTTTTTTATTCAGTAAATGGTTAAATTGATAAAAGTTAAAGTTAAGGGTGATATATGATTTTTTTTTCAAAATACGCAAGTGGTTATAAAGTATTCATTATTGTCGGGGAATATTCATTTGGTCGTGGAATATTCTTTCTGTCGGGGAATATTCATACTACGGCGCAACTATTTGTGGGCCCCATGACGAATAACTGTCGGAAGAAGAAAATGACAAGTTTGAGTTTTTTATAAATAACGACGTAATGGTTACCGTTAACACTATTGGAATACCCGGTGGTTAAAATACAGTAATACGCGTTATTGCACAGTAGCACACGGTATTGCACAATATTTTTGAAATTATTGATTCTTACGTAAGAAGACACTACTCAATAATGGTTACAGTAATTACTATTCAATATTTTATTTTATTGATTCAATAATTGCTACGTTGATATTTTATATTATTGTTATTTCAATAATTGTCACTGCACAGTATTTCCATTATCAGATCAATAATTCATATTATTTGAATAATATTATTAGATAGCATTATTAGCAATGTCTAAAAAGTTTTGTCAAGGAGAGGTTTGGTCACCTAATTGCGCGCCAGTAAGGAGAAATCCTTATTGGAAGGCCCCCTCTTTCCTGGGAACGATCTGGTTGTCATAATTGTGATTCTGTAATATTATTTGTGAATAATTAATTATTGATTTATATGATAAGGAAATATTTATTTGACGTGGATATAAATGATGGATTTATTTATGTTGTTATAAATGAAGGAATTAATGTTGAGGTGTTTTGTCAGTATTTTGTCGGATTGGAGGTATTAAAAGATCAAATCAGTGTTCTTGAGATATATTACGTGAGTTATAATTTTTAATCCGACCGTTAGATCGTTGTGATTTTTGGATATGTTATACATATATAAGTTAAGTATATGTCCACAAATTTTGAACCATTAAAAATGAAAGTATAATTTGTTATGAATTTTAAGAGGTGATTGATTCAGAAATTAGGTTTATAAATGATTTTGGTGGAAAATTCTAGAATTGGTGGGTCCCACTTGTGGTTGGTGAAGAAATGTGCTGAATTATATTTCAAATGTGGTTAGTGGGAATACTAGCAGGTAAAGCCACCAGGTTACAGGTCAAGTCTGTTTGGCGTTCTAAAATTTTCCTATAAATAGAGTGCAAAGTTAGAATTGAAAATCACACCAGAAATAAGTTTTCTCTCTTTCTCTCTCTATATTATCAAGCATATTTTTGTGAGTATTTAGATACTTTGAGAGTTGTTATTCAGTGCAAGGTTCATTCGGCTTTATATCCGATATTCCGATCAGAAGTACTGCTCTTTTGAGGTATGGGATTTTAAGAGATTGTAAGGGATTGTAAGGAATGTTATTTTCTTCATAATGATGTTATTCTTTCAATATAATTATACTGAAATATTGGTATGAATTTTATTATGGATTTTTTACCTTTTTGTGTCGGAGTTACTATTCACGTATATGGTATTATTCACGTATACGGTACTATTCACGTATACGGCACTATTTATGTATGTGACACTATTTATGTATCTGACATTATTTACGTATACGGTACTATATATGAATACGGAGTACTATTCACGAGTTACTATTCATGAGTTACTATTCACAACTTACTATTCACAATTACTATTCATAACAAAATTGATTTCTTTTTCTGACTAAATTATCGTTGATTTATGAATCTTACTCTTGAAATTAAATCCATGTTTTGATGATATTGTTTTTATTATCATATATAACATTTTTATAATTCTGGTGAAGAAATTTCTCTTTGACTTGAGTGTAAATATGGGTAGATTATTTGTATGATCATGACTATGAGTTCTCTTTGGCCAGTAGTGCAAAGATGAATTGTAACTAGTATGATTATGACCATTGAATTTATAATTGAATATTTTTATCTTAAGGGAAAAGGTGAATTGATCAATATGGTTATAATTATGGTTTATATAGATTTTGAAATGATTATATATTTCTTTGAGATATTAATATCTTTGGCCTGTAGTGCAAAGATGAACTGTTATTGAATATCTTTGGCCTGAAGTGCAAAAATGATCTGTTGTTGAATATCTTTGGCCCGTAGTGCAAAGATGACCTGTTGCTGAATACCTTTGGCATGTAGTGCAAAGATGAACTATTGACGAATATCTTTGGCCCGTAGTGCAAAGATAAATTATTAGTATGATTATGAACAGGAACTGTGATTTGGTATAACCATGATCTTTGGTGTTTCAGGTAAAGACAGGTGATAAAAATTATCTTCGTCCTGGATGCGAAGATGAATTTAGAATCACAATTATGATTATAAGTTATTCATATGATTGTGGACCAGAACTGTTGATTAATGTTACAGGGATAAAACATTGTTGGTGGTCTTTTAACGTGGAGAAGATAATAGACTTTATGGTTTATTTGACTTTTCTTATGGATTGCTCATTCCGCTGCAACTATGGTTGAAAAGTTTTTGCATCTACCATATGTTCTAAATCTCTGATTTATTACTGATGAATACTATTGATAATTTAATTATCTTTAGTCATGATATTCTTTACTGGGCTAGTTGTGCTCACCCTTTTGCTTCATAATTCCTTTCAGGTAATAAGAGTGTAGCTGGGTCGAGCAGGGATAACAGGGGAATAGAACGGTGATATCTAGCTGTGGAGGTTCTCCCTAAATAGTATAGAAAAGTGTGTTGTATTTTATACATCATTTAGTAGTTATATTTGGTGAATCAAATAGGGTAAGGCGAACCCAACGTTGGAAGGGTGTTTTGTCACTATCATACAAGATGTCTAATGACATACAACCTCTTGTTATCATAAGACAAAGTTGTGCACATCCACTTGCTGAGTATGTCTACGAGCACTACCTATAAAAACTTGGAGTTTGGTTGGAGTATAGTTCTTAATTAGAGACAGTGGAGATAGTTATATGTCAAGATAAGACTCACCATTGGAAAGAACATGATAGTAATCTTCTCATTTTTCTTTGGGGTCTATTGGGTCAACCAAGGATAATTCTGTGGGCATATGATATCTATCATAATCTAGACGCATGGCCTCCCATGTACGAATGTTTCCTTGAGCACTTTCCAAAGATTTTAATTTCTAAAACAGTTATTGACTGTACCTTTATGTAAGGTGCTATTGTAACGTGATATCCAAGGTTGGGACATGAGTCACAGTTGGTATATATTTGTATCAAAACTCACAACATATGTGTTGTTGTGTTTTACATGACAATTGTAGTAATAAAGTTGTAGTTATTTTCTGTACCATGTATTTGGCGACTCAGAATAAGTTGGATGGATTGGACCTATTTTGGGGGCGTTACAATTGGTATCAGAGCCATAAGTGTGAAGAGCCCCGAGCCTCTCGCTGGTGACTTCCTGTTGATGGGGGATGCACTGAAGCCAGACTCTCCATAGGGGACGCCGTCTTTCGGTGGCAAGCTGATAGGTATCATTGTGAGGTGCTGACACAAGTTGGTGTCTAGAGTCACAGTTGGTATCAGAGCTTAGGGATATGGTCTCTGGCGGAGATCAGAGAATAGAACTAGGAGGGGAGAGATGAGTAAATCCTTCGCTAGTGTGTCCTACCTAAGCTTATTTGTTGGTCAGTCATAATATGAGGATATTATGTGATATGTTAATTTGTTCAATTAACCATTATTTTGAAGTTGTATACTAGAATGATATCTGAAATATAGGAGATGTGCAATAGAGAAATCATGATGACATGGAAGATGGAATCTGGAATGAATGCAAGGTATTCTCAACTTTTTGAAATACCAGGTACATAAATTTTGGGGACGAAATTTCATATAGAGGGGAGATTGTATGACCCCGAATTTTATGAAGTAAAAGTATTCAATTTTTCTATTCAGTAAATGGTTATATTGATAAAAGTTAAAGTTAAGGGTGATATATGAATTTTTTTTCAAAATACGCAAGTGGTTATAAAGTATTCATTATTGTCGGGGAATATTCATTTGGTCGTGGAATATTCTTTCTGTCGGGAAATATTCGTACGACGGTGCAGCTATTTATGGGCCCCATAACGAATAACTGTCGGAAGAAGAAAACGACAAGTTTGAGTTTTTATAAATAACGGTGTAATGGTTACCGTTAACACTATTGGAATACTCGGTGGTTAAAATACAGTAATACGCGTTATTGCATAGTAGCACACGATATTGCACAGTATTTTTGAAATTATTGATTCTTACGTAAGAAGAAACTACTCAATAATGGTTACAGTAATTATTGTTCAATATTTTATTTTATTGATTCAATAATTGCTACGTTGATATTTTATATTATTGTTATTTTAATAATTGTCACTGCACAATATCTCCATTATCAGATCAATAATTCATATTATTTGAATAATATTATTAGATAGCATTATTAGAAATGTCTAGAAAATTTTGTCAAGGAGAGGTTTGGTCACCTAATTGCGCGCCAGTAAGGAGAAATCCTTATCGAAAAGCCCCCTCTTTCCTGGGAACGATTTGATTGTCATAATTGTGATTTTGTAATATTATTTATGAATAATTAATTATTAATTTATATGATAAGGAAATATTTATTTGGTGTGGACATAAATGATGGATTTATTTATGTGGTTATAAGTGAAAGAATTAACGTTGAGGTGTTTTGTCAGTATTTTGTCGGATTGGAGGTATTAAAAGATCAAATCAGTATTCTTAAGATATATTACATGAGTTATAATTTTTAATCCGACCGTTGGATCGTTGTGATTTTTGGATATGTTATACATATATTAGTTGAGTATATGTCCAAAAATTTTGAACCATTAAAAATGAAAGTATAATTTGTTATGAATTTTAAGAGGTGATTGATTCAGAAATTAGGTTTATAAATGATTTTGGTGGAAAATTCTAGAATTGGTGGGCCCCACTTGTGGTTGGTAAAAAAATGTGCTGAATTTTATTTCAAATGTGGTGGGTGAAAATAATAGCAGGTAAAGCCATCAGGTTACAAGTCAAGTCTGCTTTGGCGTTCAAACATTTTCCTATAAATAGAGTGCTAAGTTAGAATTGAAAATCACACCAGAAACAAGTTTTCTCTCTTTCTCTCTCTATATTATCAAGCATATTTTTGTGAGTATTTAGATATTTTGAGAGTTGTTATTCAGTGCAAGGTTCCTTCGGCTTTATATCCAATATTACTGCTCTTTTGAGATAAGGGATTGTAAGGAATGCTATTTTCTTCATAATGATGTTATTCTTTCAATATAATTATACTGAAATATTGGTATGGATTTTATTCACGTATATGATACTATTCACGTATACGGTATTATTCACGTATACGACACTATTTATGTATGTGGCACTATTTATGTATCTGACATTATTTACGTATACGATACTATGTACGAATACGGAGTATTATTCATGAGTTACTATTCACAAGTTACTATTCATGAGTTACTATTCACGAGTTACTATTCACAAGTACTATTCACAACAAAATTAGTTTCCTTTTTTGACTAAATTATCGTTGATTTATGAATCTTACTCTTGAAATTAAATCCATGTTTTGATGATATTGTTTTTATTATCATATATAACATTTTTATAATCCTGGTGAAGAAATTTCTCTTTGACTTGAGTGTAAAGATTGGTAGATTATTGTTATGATCATGACTACGGGTTCTCTTTGGCCAGTAATGCAAAGATGAATTATGACTAGTATGATCATGATCATTAAATTTACAATTGAATATTTTTAGCTTAACTGCAAAGGAGAATTGATCAACATGGTTATAATTATTGTTTATATAGATTTTGAAATGATTATATATTTCTTTGAGATATTAATATCTTTGGCCTGTAGTGCAAAGATGAACTGTTATTGAATATCTTTGGCCTGAAGTGCAAAGATGATCTGTTGTTGAATATCTTTGGCCCGTAGTGTAAAGATGACCTGTTGCTGAATATCTTTGGCATGTAGTTCAAAGATGAACTGTTGACAAATATCTTTGGTCCATAGTGCAAAGATGAATTATTAGTATGATTATGAACATGAATTGTGATTTGGTATAACTATGATCTTTGATATTTCAGGTAAAGACAAGTGAGAAAAATTATCTTCGTCCTGGATGCGAAGAGGAATTTAGATTCACAATTATGATTGTAAGACCCCAAATTATTAATAAATGAAATTTAATTTCCTTTATTTATTATTTTGAAATAGTAAGGGTTGAATTGATTAATGTGGTTAGTTATGGATAAAATGCGCAAATATTTTAAATAAGCAGGTGGTTATAAAATATTCATTATTGTCGGGGAATATTCGTTTGGTCGTGGAATATTCTTGCTATCGGGGAATATTCGTATGACGGCGCAGTCTTTTGTGGGCCCCATAACGGAAAGCGATTGGATGAAGAAAACGACAAGTATAAGTTTATAAATAACGGCGTAGTGGTTACCGTTAACACTGCTGGAATACCCGGCGGTTAAAACACAGTAATACGCGTTGTTGCACCGTAGCACACGGTATTGCACCAATTATTGATTCTTACGTAAGAAGGCACTACTCAATAATTGTTACAGTAGTTACTGTTCAGTATTTTATTTTATTGATTCAATAATTGCTGCGTTGATATTTTATATTACTGTTGTTTCAATAATTGTCACTACACAGTATTTTTCATTATCGAAGCAATAATTCATATTATCTGAATAATATTATTAGAAAACATTATTGCTAATGTCTAGAAAGTTTTGTCTAAGGAGAGGTTTGATCACCTAATTGCGCGCCAGTAAAGAGAAATCCTTATTGGAAAGCCCCCTCTTTCTTGGGAATGGCCTGGTTGCCAGTACTGTGATTCTGTAATATTATTTGTGAATAATTAATTATTGATTGATATGACGAGGAAAATATTGATTTTATGTGGTTATAGATGGAAAATTTTTTTAAAGTGACAATTGTTAAAAATTTATATTTTATCTTTTTTGAGAAAATAATATTTTATTATATTATATAATAATGATGATATTTTTTACAATGAATATAAGATATATGAGTATATGAGGAGGAAGAGTATTTTTGTTGCAAAATTTGTTTAAAATATGTTAAACATGTCTGTGGGCCCATTTCTTGACTGAAATTTGATTATAGCCTGTAAAATCGTCCGTTTATGGATTTCGGTCAATCTCTGTTTGGAATTTAGAAAAACTTTCTTCTACAAAGTTGTAGAGAATTGAATTTCCTATAAAAAGACGCGAGATTCGAATTTTCTGATAAAAGGACTATTTATTATGAATTATTGAAGTTCCGAAATAATTGATTTTTGAAAGTTTTAATTATTTTAAATAACAAAAATGTTTTTGGAATGTGTGGAGGCATCATTAACATGTGCTAGGGGCTGAATTCAGATTCTTGAATGCGTAGGAAGATGTGGAAAAATAAATAATATTAATTTATTAAATTTTTTACTTTGGTGTTCTAAGCATTTTCCTATAAATATGATGCTTAGGTTAGAATTGAAAATAACACCAGAAACTATAGATTTCTCTCTCTATAATATAGAGCGTATTTTGTGAGTATTTTAGTACTTTGAGTATTGCTATACGGTGTAAGTTCTTTCAGCACTATATCCAGTATTCCAGTCAGAAGTACTATTCTTTCTGAGGTAAGGGATATTATTTTTTTTTAAAATGATATTATTTCTTCAATATCATTATGCCGAAATATTGGTTGGAACTTTTTATCAAATTTGGAACTTTTGTATGTTGGGGTTACTATTCACGAGTTACTATTCACGAAGCATGATGATGTTTTTTGTGAAATTTCTATCTTTTGGTGTCGGAGTTACTATTCACGTATACGGCACTATTCACGTATACGACACTATTCACGAATACGACACTATTCACAGAAAAATTAAATTTTCTTTTCTATGTCCAAAATTGTTTGTTATAGTTCCTATCTTTGATTGGATTTATGTTTTGGTCTTCATTCTTGAATTTTACTCCACTCTGATTATTTATGAAGTATTTTCGAACTTGGGTTATTTAAAGTATGAATCCTTAATGCTTGTTCTTTTGTTTCATTAGATTCGTTTTCTTTAAAATATTTTTCATCATCCTCAGTCCTAAATGATGATATTACTGAATATCTTTGGCCTGAAGTGCAAAGATGAATGATTTCTGATTAATATCTTTGGCCTGTAGTGCAAAGATGAACAGGTGTTTAAATGAATATGAGCAACTGATGAATATCTTTGGCCTGTAGTGCAAAGATAAATATTTAATTCCAGATATATATTGATTGATGTTACAGGGATAAAATATCGACGATGAACTTTTAAATTCATATTTAGAAGATAGTAGTTTGCATTCTCTACTTAACTCTTTTATTGAATTATTTTTTCCGCTGCGAATATTGATTTAAAATTGGCTGTCTATTGTATTCTATTAGATTTTTCCCTGTTGAAGACTAACGATAATTTTTTCTGTATTATCTTAGTCATAATATTCTTTACTGGGCTAGTTGAGCTCACCATTTTCCTTTTTGTTCCATTTTTCTTCTCAGGAGGCGAGAATGTAGCAAGTACTAGTCGGGGTATGGAATGATGGTTCTAGAAGTTATTTTAGTATTCCTCAACATTTTTTTAAAATAATGTATCAATAATTGAAATGAGGACTTATTTGAGTGTGAATATTGTCTAGATGACAATATTTGTATTTAAACTCACAGTTTTTATGTTGTATTAATAAAGTTGTAGTTGTTTCTGTACCATGTATTTCGAAGACTCAGAATGGGTGTTGTATACCTGTTTTGGGGGCGTCACAATGATTATGAGTTATTTATATGATTGTGGACCAGAACTGTTGATTGATGTTACAGGGATAAAACATTGTTGGTGGTCTTTTAACATGGAGAAGATAATAGACTTTATGGTCTATTTGACTCTTCTAATGGATTGCTCATTCCGCTGCAACTATGGTTGAAAATTTTTAGCATCTACCATATGTTCTAAATCTCTGATTTATTACTGATGAATGCTATTGATAATTTAATTATCTTTAGTCATGATATTCTTTACTAGGCTAGTTGTGCTCACCCTTTTGCTTCACAAATCCTTTCATGTAATAAGAGTGTAGCTGGGTCGAGCAGGGATAACAGGAGAATAGAACGGTGGTCTCTAGCTATGGAGGTTCCCCCTAAACAATATAGAAAAGTGTGTTGTATTTTATACATCATTTAGTAGTTATATTTGGTGAATTAAATAGGGTAAGGCGAACCCAATGTTGGAAAGGTGTTTTGCCACTATCATACAAGATGTCTAATGACATACAACCTCATGTTATCATAAGATAGGGTTGTGCACATCCACTTACTGAGTATATCTACGAGCACTACCTATATAAACTTGGAGTTTGGTTGGAGTATAGTTCTCAATTAGAGACAGTGGAGATAGTCATATGTCAAGATAAGACTCACCATTGGAAAGAACATGATAGTAATCTTCTCGTTTTTCTTTGGGGTCTATTGGGTCAACCAAGGATAATTGTGTGGGCATATGATATCTATCATAACCTAGACGCATGGCCTCCCATGTATGAAGGTTTCCTTGAGCACTTCTCAAAGATTTTAATTTCTAAAACAGTTATTGACTGTACCTTTATGTAATGTGCTATTGTGACGTGATATCCAAGGTTGGGACATGAGTCACAGTTGGTATATATTTGTATCAAAACTTACAAAATATGTGTTGTTACATTTTACACGACAATTGTAGTAATAAAGTTGTAGTTATTTTCTGTACAATGTATTTGGCGACTCAGAATAGGTTGGATGGATTGGACCTATTTTGCGGGAGTCACATAATGAATGTTAAACATATGTGACAATGTGATTAGGTTATGTGCTGACTGCAATTAGCAGTACTATGTGATATGATATATTATTCTAATCGAACGAATGATCTTATTAATGATATGTTTTGATATAAAAGATAGAACTAAGTTGCGTTATTGTAAGCAGCAGCTCAGGCATGTATCTAAACTTTATGCACTGCTTTTATTTCGTGCAAACAGGTATATCATGTTATGCAAGTTTCCTAAAATTACTCTAATTATTATTGAGAAAGTATTTAATCTATTATTTACATTGTGCAAGTATCCTACCTTTGCATTTCCTTTATGCAATGGACATGAGTAAGAAAGTTTCAGAATTATATTATTATTGTGCCAGATTATTAACTTTATTATTATTCATTATGTATCCAATCTTTGTATTCATACAAGTTCTTACATTATCCGATCATTGTATTATTGTATAATTCAGATATTTATTTTGTTCGTTAATTCGTATATAAGGTTAGACAAGTGTCCCCACTTAGATAACCATTGTATTTAATCATATATTGATACATACTTATTGATTTCAAGTATGTATACGTTGACTTAAAAGCCGTCTAAGCTATTTGATTTAGCTAGACATAAAAATATTGTTGAACAAGATAGAATGTTATTGTATCCAACCAGATTGTTTTGGTTCGAATTCCCGACTAAGTATGAACATCCTGAATATAGGAAAACTTTTGTGCACCTAAGGTGGATAAAGTGAACGATAATATTGTTCTTGCATGTAGTATTGATCAATACAGGGCACACTGGGAAGATCACCCTCGTGTCTGTAAGTTATGACGGTTTGCGGATAAAGTTCTGTTAAACCCTAGCGAAAATGAAAAAAACAATGTTCATAGTCTATTGACTAATCTCTAGTTATAGTCAGTACGTAATTTCAAAAATTTGAGATAGATTTGGTATGTTGTTATTATTGGTTCAGTTTACTTCACAACTGTTGATTCGTTGTAGAAGAGTTATTAAAAGAAAACATTTAATCCTTTCAACTTATATTTATTGTTGATATTACTTGCTGGGCAATCAAATGCTCATTCTTGCTTTAAATTTAAATGTTTTCAGCTAAGAATGATCAATCGGAATGTTCAGGCCAGAACAAGGGAAAAGGAAAGCAATCAAAATAATTATATGTTATCTTTTGTAATAGTTAGATAGTATTAAGACAATGATATTTATTATCTATCATGTAATGTATTGTAGTAAAGGTTACGTACTTGGGATTAGACTTTGATGTATGTATATTAAGTTTGATATTTATATTATTGTTATTATTATTAGTATTATTCCATTCATAGAAATGGTATCGTAAATTACCGAGTTCGGGTTTCAAGTACCCGAGTTTGGGGGCATTACAAGTTGGTATCAAAGCTTTAGGGTGAGAACCCTTAGGTGGGACAAACCTTAGGCTATAACCTTAGAACAGGGGGAAACATTGAAAATAAAAATAACTCATTTAGAGTTTAAAAGGAGATGAATTGAATAAATTCATCATTAAAAAAAAATAAAAGATAACTTATATAAAATTATAAATTGCTGTGTGTATATACTATATGTTAATCAAGATAGTTAGTGTGTAGATGTTATATGAGATAAGGATTAGGATACCCTCGGGTCGTAAAGAAGGATTCAACCTCCATAACAGAGCCAATATCAAAGCCAATAGCTAAAATAGAGGCTCACATTGAAAGCTACCTCAATGAGGTGATTATACAGGAAAGTGTAGTACCGGACCTAGAAATGATAGTATGACTGATAGGTAGAGTATAGTTATAGGAAAAAAGATCAAGCTCGAGTTCTTGAACTCATATGTTTGTGGTGAGTTCTTAAACTCATAATGTGTGGAAGGTTTCACGAACTAGGTATAATTATGTGTAAAAGGATTATTGAGGATAATAGGAATATATAGAATGTTAAGCAAATGATCCTTAGTGAAGGCGTATGAAATAAGTAGTATTAGTGTTACTTTAATGTGTATGATTCTATGATATTTATATGATAAGTATATGGGTGTAAAGTAATATTCTCAACTTCTGTATAAGTTGTGTCAACGATTCCCTACTTTTATGTCACAAAGGGGATAACAGATGTTTAAAGCAGTATGTGCTATGCTATGAAAAGTACGATGAATTAGTTAGATGAACATGATCTTATTTAATCAGATAATGCCGCCAAGATAAAAACGAAACCAAAAGGCAGAAGAACCTGTCAACAAAGCTGAAGGACAACTAGACCCAACACAAAATTTGGCGAATGTGGACGTTCAAGCTATGCAGAACGGAATACCAGCCGCGGGAAATCAACCAAGTAATCGATCAGAAAACGTCAAAGACTTCAAAGCAATCAAATAGCCAGGATTTAGAGGATCAACTGAACCTGTAGAGATGTTTGTGACAGCTAGAGTAACGGATGGGCAAAAGACAACTTTTGTCACCTATACGATGAAAGGGGAGACGAATTTTTGGTGGGAAGCAAATCAAGCTAGTGCCAGAGAAGAAAATAGTGGCACTAAGACTGGGAAAAGAAAAGGAGATAATTTCGGGAATACTAGAAGTAGGCCAAGAGGTGGAAAGAAACAGGTTGCACAGTGTGGAAATTGTGGAAAGAATCACTCAGGGGAGTTTCTTAAGGGTAAGTTTGTGTGTTACAGGTGTGGGAAGGAGGGACATATCTCTCCCAACTGTCCCAATCCAAGGATGAATAGAGGGTGTTTCAAGTGTGGATTAACGGAGCATAAGGTGAAAGACTGTCCGAAAAAGGGAGGGGATACATGGAGTACGAGTAAAGGAAAATGCAGCGGGACTCTAGTGACAACGGAACCTACTTCAACAAACAAACCAACAGAATTAACTGCAATAGTTTTCAATATAATGGTCCAATATACGGTAGCAGCTAAGAATGCAACTCCAGGTATTATTCGTATAACTTTTATATTTTGATATACATGATTTTCCAATATATAATAAATTATATTATAAAGAAATTTTGAAGGAGAAATTTGAGTTCTTTTAGAAATCAAACTTCCGTTTAATCAGAGAAACAAGCTTATTGTTGATTAGTTAAAGATCAGTTCGATCAAATCCGATCGAGATCTATTTGAAATGACTATGTATGCTATGTACCCTTGTAAGTATGAGTTTTAAAACGGTGATTCCAGGGACGGAATCCTTATAAGGGAGGGTGAATGTAATAATCTGAATATTTTCTATATAAATAAATAAGAAATTTTGAATATTAATTTTTTTTATAGGAATAGGTGCCAAGTAATGTGTATGTATATATGTGATAAATAAAATTTATTTATTACATGAATAATTTCAAATAATTTTATTTTAGAATTATTGCTCATTATAATGTATATACTTATAATAATTAATTTTATAGTAGAAATGTCTTTATTATTCATTTTCTATGAAAATATAAATTTTATATTATTTAAATAATATATGAAATAATTATTAGAATTATAATAATAAATATTTTATTATATGAATTTGTTCGGAATAATTAAGTTAATTATTTTAACTTAATTATTGATGTTGCATATGAAAGATAAATCAGATATGAAATCCAAACCCTAATTTTGGATTTTGAGTTATGATTGAGAATAATAATATTATATTAAGTATAATATTATTTTTCGGTGTTATAAATATATACAGTATATGTGTAGATTGTTAATGGTTAGTCAATTATGATGTATCACGACAAACCCTAGTATTACTGTCATAAACAATGATTGGAAATTTAAAACTGAAAATTAAGATCGGTCAGAAATTGTGTCATATGAATTATGTGCATATTATAGAATTAATGTTAATTAGATAAAACCCTAATTAATATTTGAAAGCCCTAATTTAAAATTTGAAACCCTAATTGCTAAAATTATAAACCATGATTATTATTTTAGTAAATTGAAATGTTAATTTAGGAACCCTAATGATAATTAAGGAACCCTAATTATTTAAACCCTAATTTTTATTAAAAACCCTAATTTAATTAGTATGTTTTAATTTAAAATTTTACTACCCTTTAATTTTTAATTGTCCAAACCCTAGTAATTATTTGGGAAACTTTAAGGTTAAAAATCTAGTGATTAAACCCTAGATTCAAGCACCTTGGACAAGGATACCCTTTGAGTTATTTGCAAAATTACAATTTTGCCCTTTTGTCCCATTATTGCATTATTGTTATCAAATCTAGAAAAATCATGCCAAATCCTCAACCCTAGATATGCCATGTGCTAGAATCTTTGCAAATCAGCAGCAAATCTCAGCCCAATTTCATTAAATATCATTATAGATATAGACCATGAAAGAAAAAGTCTCATATTTTGCCTCATTTCTCTCCAAACATCCGACCAAGTCTCTCTCTATCTAGCCCTACGAAATTTAGTAGTGGATCAGTCCCCAAATCAAGCCCCATGACTTTAAATAACAGATCATAAGCCTATAATCAAAGAATTTGTTCATAAAAAGGTAAAACCTAAATTAGAAATCTGACTTTTGATCTTATGTTAGATGTTAGTTTTTGTGTGTTAAATATATAGTATGGAGTCTAAAAAAGTGATATGGGTTGCTAGATGTTAGATCCATAACATCTAGAGGCTCGGATTTGTCATTTTTCAAAATCTGGGAAAAATGATTTTTGTGTCTGACAAGCAAAAGTCAGAGGCTGTAGATCTCTCTCTGTTTATGATTTGGGATGTTTTATGTTTTGAATTTGTAGTATGCTATGAGTTCTGAAATCTAGAACTTATAGCAGGACCATATCATTCTTAGAATGTCAGATAATCATGGTCAAAGATCGTTGACCGACAATGACTTTGTAAAATCTGGAAAACCCAGATCGTGCCCAGAAAGGGCCTGACAACTTTTTCAAGCGACTAGATCTGCTAGTGTGTTGTTGTTTTGATTCTGTTATGGTAACTGAGTTGTATCTTTTTATATTTACTATGGATATATGACTTTAGATCCCTTATATCATCATTGTATTGAACACAGTGGAAGGTCAAACTAGCTTACTAGTTCACAAAATCTGTTTCTGGAAATTCCAGAAAATTCAAGAACATGTCTTCTGACATGGTTTGACCGGCCTATATCTGCTTGATATGTTGTTGTTAAACTGATTTGTTGTTATATTAATGTTCCTTGTCATGTATAGAATAAATTGGAACCATTAAACGATATAAATCATGACCAGAACAAATGATTAAATGAGCTTGAAAGTGACACCATAACACTGCTTGGGTTTCTGGGTTACCCAGAAATCCCAGGAACTGTCTGACAGTAAGTTTATGACCCAAGATCTTTTAGTATGTTATTTATTTATGTTTATAGTTGTATGTAGTTTGTAGTTTAGTAGATGGACAGTAGATGTATGCTAGTTTAACTCCTAGTCATCAAACGTGTTGGTTACGGTGGTTAGTCAAAGTAGGCAGTATGAGCATGAAATGCGTTTTCTAGAATTTCCAGAAAATCACGAACAGTTCTGACAACCTTTTTAATATCCCAGATCTTTTAGCTTGATGATTGTTAAACATGATACGTGCTTGATTCATGTACCCTACTAGTTATTCTACATAACCCGACGTCTAGAACACCCATAAGATGAACAGATTGCTAGATATTAGGTCAATAAGAGCGTTGACCGACCATGATTTAAAAATTTTGGGCAGCCCAGAAATATGATGAGCACACCTGACAGCTAGTTCAAAGCTTAATAACTTTTGATTGTGATGAATTATGACCTGGTTATTTGTTGTTTCATGCAGTGTTACATTAACATTACAAGATTTGACCATTAGGTAGCCCAAAAACATAGTAGACACTGAATTAAGCTTGGTCAAACAAGCTCACTCGAAAATTGACTTTGCATGCCTTAGTTTCTCAAGAAAACCTAAGGCGAAAGATTATGTCGCCAAAGGGCTTTAGCGACAGACTTAGTAAAATTAATTAATTTAATTTCTAAAAATCATTTAAAATAGTAAATAAATTCTGAAAATTACAAAAATAGGTTTAAAAATTATTTTAAGTTATAAAAATTAACTTTTAATAATTTAACATATTTTTCATAAACATTAATATTTATTTGGATATTATTGGTATTTAAATTGTTTAATATATGCATTAAATAAATTAATAAAAATGATTTTATTGTATTAAAAATCATTTTTAAATAATAATTAGGTAATTAATAATATTTTAAGTTATAAAACATAACTTTTAATATTTTAAGATAAGTTTCATTAATTATTAAATATTAGAAAAATTAATTAAAAATGATTTTAGTATTATAAAAATCATTTTAAATGAAAATAAATAGTTTAAAAACATTTTAAGTTTTAAAATATACCTTTTGATATTTAAAGGTAAATTTTATTACTAATTTAATATTTATGATATTAAGTTTATTTAATAATTATATTAAATAAATAGTTTAATAATGGTTTTATTGAATTAAAAATTATTTTAAAAGGAAATAAATGAATTAAAAATATTCTAAGTTATGATAAATGACTCTTTATATTTTGATAAATAATAAATTAATATTCTAATATTAATGGTAATTATTTAAAAATAATTTTAAATGTTTTAAAAATCATTTAAGGGTAATATTAATTATTTAAAAATATTTTCAGTTATTATAAATAACTTTAATATTTTGGCAATGGTTTCATTAATAGTTTGATATTAATTAAATATTAATGATAATAGAATTAGTTAATATTTAAATCATTTAATAATGATTTCAGAGTTTGAAAATTCATGATAAAGTATAATAATTATTTAAAAATTATTATAAGGCTATGAAAAAAGAATATGACTGATATTTAAAATATCTAAATGACGATTGAACTGCAGGATAGAGTCTTAGTCTCGATATTTACCCGATAAAGCCGTCGGTACACCGAAATATTTCAGAAATTGATTTAGACTTAGATAATTTGACTAGATACGTGTTTGTTTATGATGTAATGACTGTTAAACATATGTGACAATGTGATTAGTTTATGTGCTGACTGCAATTAGCAGTACTATGTGAGATGATACATTATTCTAATCTAACGAATGATCTTATTAATGATTGGTTTTGATATAAAAGATAGAACTAAGTTACGTTAGTGTAAGCAGCAGCTCAGGCAAGTATCTAAACATTATGCACTACTTTTATTTCGTGCAAACATGTATATCATGTTAAGCAAGTTTCCTAAACTTACTCTAATTATTATTGAGCAAGAATCTAATCTATTATTTATATTGTGCAAGTATCCTACCTTTATATTTCCTTTATGCAATGGACATAAGTAAGAAAGTTTCAGAATTATATTATTATTGTACCAGATTATTAACTCTATTAGTATTCATTATGTATCCAATCTTTGTATTTATACAAGTTCTTACATTATCCGATCATTGTATTATTGTATAATTTAGATATTTATTCTGTTCGTTAATTCATATATAGGGTTAGACAAGTGTCCCCACTTGGATAACCATTGTATTTAATCATATGTTGATATAAACTTATTGATTTCAAGTATGTATACGTTGACTTAAAAGCCGTCTAAGCTATTTGATTTAGCTAGACATAAAAATATTGTTGAATAAGATAGAATGTTATTGTATCCAACCAGATTGTTTTGGTTCGAATTACCGACAAAGTATAAACATCCCGAATATGAGAAAACTTTTGTGCACCTAAGGTGGATAGAGTGAACGATAATATCGTTCTTGCATGTAGTATTGATCAATATAGAGAACATT
The DNA here is from genome assembly GCA_020205505.1 of Panax japonicus. NCBI lineage: Eukaryota > Viridiplantae > Streptophyta > Magnoliopsida > Apiales > Araliaceae > Panax > Panax japonicus. Next base: position 69,613,487 of record CM035107.1, on the reverse strand, counting down.
GGACAGATCACCCACGTGTCCGTAAGTTATGACGGTTTGCAGATGAAGTTCTGCTAAACCCTAGCAAAAATGAAAAAAACAACGTTCATAGTCTATCGACTAATCTCCAGTAATAGTCAGTACGTAATTTAAAAAATTTGAGATAGATTTGGTATGTTGTTATTATTGGTTCAGTTTACTTCACAACTGTTGATTCGTTGTAGAAGAGTTATTCAAAGAAAACATTTAATCCTTTCAACTTATATTTATTGTTGTTATTACTTGCTGGGCAATCAAATGCTCATTATTGCTTTAAATTTAAATGTTTTCAGCTAAGCATGATCAACCGGAATGTTCAGGCTAGAACAAGGGAAAAGGAAAGCAATCAGAATAATTCTATGTTATCTTTTGTAATAGTTAGACAGTATTAAGACAATGATATTTATTATCTATCATGTAATGTATTGTAGTAAAGGTTACGTACTTGGGATTAGACTTTGATATATGTAAATTAAGTTTGATATTTATATTATTTTTATTATTATTAGTATTATTCCGCTCATAGAAATGGAATCGTAAATCACCTAGTTCGGGTTTCAAGTACCCTAGTTTGGGGGCGTTACAGTCTTGAACGTGAGGTTGATCTGGTTTGGTGACCACAATCTCACTATTGTCTATGAGGTCTTGGATCTTGTGTTTTAAGGCCCAACAATCTTGAGTATCATGTCCAGGTGCCCCGGCATGATAAGCACATTTCCGAGCAGCATTGAAACCCCGTCCATTAGGGCTGGCTGGTGGAAGAAGACGCGTAATTTTCTTCTGTGTTATCAGAAGATTGAGAATGTTCTCGAGGGTGTCCCCTAAGGGTGTGAACACTCGATGACGTTTGACTTCTCCACCTTTTGGTATTGGAGGGTTCGCAGACTGTGCTTGAAAAGGAGTGTAGTTTATCCTTTAAATAGGCATGTTTTGATTGCCTTTTTGACCTTGTAGTATCAAGAAAACATCTTCCTCTTTCTTTTTATGGACCCTCCGGGTGTTGTTTCCATAATTTCCGAATCGGATGTGATCAGTAACAACTTTAAGGGAAGCTAGGTCTTGAATCTTTCTGGACTTCAAACCCATTTCAGCCATCTCCCCATGTTTGACCATTTCAGAAAATGGTTTATCGATGCCGGCTAAAAATGGAGCTTCTTGTATGTCTATGAAATTCATGACCATCTCTGATTCTGTCATGGAAGGACTAACTTGAGCAGCCAGTTGTCTCCACCTTTGAGCATACTCTCTGAACGACTTGTTAGACTGTTTCTTGATCTTGGTAATTTGATACCGATCAGGAGCCATCTCAGACTGAAAGTTGTATTGAGTGAGGAAAGCGTATGCTAGCTCTTCCCAGCTATGGATCTTTGAGTTGTCTAATCTTGTGTACCACAAACGGGGTTCTCCAGTTAGACTCTTTTGGAACAATTGCATTCTGAGTTTTTCGTCCTCTGCATAAGATCCAAGTTCTCCAATAAACACCTTTAAATGTGTGTAAGGATCTCCTAACCCGTCATATCTTTCAAAGTCAGGAGTTTTAAATTTTTTTGGATAATGAACACCAGGGAAAATGTAAAGATCATCATATGAAACACTCCCATGTGTTCCAATTCCTTTGATAGCACGAAGGGTCTCTTCCATTTGGAGGACTTTCTTTTTGATGTCACTAGTGTCTGGATCTCCAGTGGGATGGGCAACATCATGAGTTTTGTTGGTTGTATCCAACTGCAGGTCAGGTATTGTAATGACCTGGATTCCCCCTTGTGTGGAGGATTCAGCATGTATGGGTATTTTTGGACCCTGATTGGACTGGTGTAGTTCTTTGAGTAGAACAACCAAATTTGTAATTTGCTTGCTTAATCCGTCGAATTCTTTACGAGAAACTGGATTAAGTTTAGTCTGGTCGGATGACGACATGATTGACTATAGGCCTGTAGCCTTTTTTGGATTTTGATCGGGTAGTAGGTTAGATTGGTTCCCTGCGAAAGACTTGCATAGTATAGTCCTTAGTGAATATGTGTACAATAACATGCTATGTGATGTGTCCATTTTAGGAATTTTATCCTGCAAAACGAATGTCAGCTGTTTGTAGCATGTTAATTAAAATATGTATGTGTACGCATTTCTTCATATTTCTCATTACATGGAGATATATATGGAATGAAATTACAAGTAATTGTGTTTACAAGTAATTTGAAATGAGAAAGCATGAAGAGACTTTCCTTTATTTTGGGTTTATCAGAGGCTGACCTATCTTAGGTTACTCTCGCGGCATTTTGGCATGAAGGTTCCCAAATCATCGCAATTTACTCAACGAGAAATTAATCCAGTCTTTCAACTGGAGCGAATTTGGGTGGTGCCTTTCCTGAGCCTCGGGGAATTAGTCTTCCCACGAGTCTAGTAATCAAACACCGACGGGATAGCCTCCTGGTGGAGGGACCACACAACATACATTCACATACATCACGTCTCACTATATGATAATGATGACATGTGCGAAGCACTAATTTCACAAGCATATATGGTGCGAAGCACTAATATCACAAGCAAATATGGTGCGCGAAGTGTGACGCCCCCAAAATTAGGTATACATCACCCATCTTGGGTCGTCAGATACATGGTACATAATTCAAATACAACTTACTAATACAACCGTCGTGTACAATACGACAAAACATAACTATGAGTTTGAATATAATTATTGTCTACTAGAGATTATACAAACTTAAAAAGAGTCCTCATTACAATTATTAATACACTATTTCACAGAATAGTGATGACTATTAATGCTATCCTCTGGACCATCACTCCGTTCCCCGACTAGTCCCTGCTATGTTCTCATTTCCTGAAGAGAACAGTGAAAGAAAGGGTGAGCTCAACTAGCCTAGTAAGAAATATTATGACTAAGATAATGTAGAATAAATTATCATTAGTCTCCAACAATGTTAAACTGATAAAATATAATAGACATCAAGTTTAACTGCAGCGGAACAAGCAATCCATTAAAAGAGTCAAGTAGGAAATAAAATCTACTATCTTTTATGATTAAAAAGGTTTTTCATCACTGTTATCGCTGAGACTCAGCTCAATAAATAATCCACATCATTAAATCATCCCTGCACTACAGGCCAAGGATATTCTTTAGTATCACGACCACGAATTATCCATGCACTACGGGCCAAAGATAATCGTGTTTTCATCAACGGTCCTGATCATGCCATAAAACAATTCATCTTTGCTCCCTTGGCCGAAGAGAATCCATAGCCATAATCATACCAAAAACTGTCCATTAATGCACTAAGGGCCAATGAGGACTTTTAATTTTCGCATCATTTATAACATTACGGTCATGATTATACCGAATAATCTCTGGTCATAATCATACCAAGTCCATCTATGCATTACAGGCCATAGATGACTTTCAATAAATATAAATATGAGGATGATGACAATGATATAAGAATTCAATAAAACAAGTTCAAGAATTAATTTATCCAAGAACTATTAACGTCCAAATTGTCCACATGATACTGCTTTGTAGAGTAAAATTCAAGAATGATCAGAAGAATATTTCCATGAAAAGATACTGGATGAACCGCAAATATCAAGGATATTCTACTAATTTCATGGAGTATAGAAGTCAAAACTTTAACCAATTGAGTATAATAAAGAATGGAATAACAAAAGAAATCACCATGAATGCGGTACTTCGCATCGACAGGTTATTCCAACAGAATAATAATAACGGAACCAGGTCAGGCAAAATTTGCACCGACAGGATGTTCCAACAGAATAATAAAGACGGAATCAGGTCCGGTGTAAAACACACAGACAGGATGTTCCAACGGAATAATAATAAAGACGGAACTAGGTCCAGTGTAAAACACACAGACAGGATATTCCAACAGAATAATAGAAGAATGTCACCAAATATAGGGTAGACCGCGTATACATGTTATTCCAACAGAATAATAAGAAATGGAATAACAACAGTTCTCTTCATGAATAAGAAAGAATAACACCCCTTACCGTAACAGAAACTGGATATAGGAAAAGAAAAGTTAAGTAGCAAAAAGCTTTTCTTATATCTCTCTATAGTTTCTCTCTCTAGAGTTCAGTGAATTCGTAAGAAAATAATGAAGGAATGAGCTTCTATTTATAGGAAAATGGAATGCATATTAACTAATCCATGAACGGTCCAGATTGATTTACTTTAACTTGACGGTCCATATTTAAAGAAAAATCTTTTAAATAAAATATAATATATTCTATTTATATAAAAAGATTTTTACTATGCAAACACTATGCAACACTATGCAAAACACTATGCATAATAAAATATAATATATTCTATTTATAGAATAACTTTAATAAAGTATTCTGTTTTATATAAAAAGATGTTTCTGTTTTATTATGTTAATAATACGAATAAAACAAAACGTCATCATCGCTATAATAATTCATATTATTAATCGACAATAATTGAATCAAACTGAGCGACTTCTCACATAAATATCAATAATCAATACCGTGTGCTACTATGCAACAACGCGTATTACTGTACTTTTACTACCCAGTAGTTCAACAGTATCAACGGTAAAACTTCCGCCGTTATTTTCAATAAAATATTTTTATCGTTTTCTCAATCCGACAATAATTCCGTTGTGGGGTCCATCAATAATTGTACCATCGTACGAATATTTTCCGACACAAAGAATATTCCCTGACCAATCGAATATAATATAACAACTTGCATACTTTGCAAAATTTATAAATACTACCCACAACTATAATATTATCTCAAATTCACACAATAATATTAAAAAATTATTTTGAGAAAATTAATTCTTTATTCATAAAATCTGGGGTTTCACAATCTCCCCTCCTTATGGAATTTCGCCCTCGAAATTTATTTACGTACCTGGTATGCCAAACAGGTGAGGATACCTTGACTTCACTTCAAATTCTAACTCTTGAGATATAACTTTTGAGTGTTGAATACGATTCTTCTTATCCAAGATTGTAACACGTATCTCTTCAAACGTTAAATCATCCGCTATCTCGTCCGGTTCTAAATTAATAATGTGGTTCAGGTTGTTCACATATTTACGTAACATCGATACAAAAAAAAAAATATTATGAACACGCAATATATTTGGCGGTAAAACGAGTCTATAAGCCACAGTTCCTACTCAATCGAGGATTTCAAATGGGCCAATTAAATCGAGGGTTGAGATTTCCTCTCTTCAGCAACTCTTGCTTCTAAAATAACACCCTCTTGAATCTTCTTCTTCACATTCATCAGATTCGGGTATGTAGCTTGAGCGTCTTTAACTTTATCGATTAAAGTCAATTTTACTCGTATATTCGTTATCTTCACGTGGGTCCCTAGAGTCTTTAACTCTATCTTCATCATTTGCAAGTTATACGAAATGAGTCTTTGTGTTAACAACATCGCACTTGTAAACTCATACGATCTTTTACTCAACACGTCAGCTACCACGTTCGCTCTTCCACGATGATATTAAATAGTACGATCGTAATCTTCAACAACTCGAGTCAACGTCTTTGGTGCATGTTACTTTCGTTTTAGTTGAAAAAAAATATTTTGAGGGTTTAAGAAATGGGTTTTGTACTGGTGTCAATACAAAATTCGATTTCATGCTCTGGGGTAGGATAAGAAGTCTTTAGGAATACGTCAAGAGATTTATTAATGATAAAAATATCATTCAAAACTGTTACTCACATCCAAGACTTGGATAGTACGTCACATTGATACCAACTGTGACTTCTATCCCTTAACCTAGATAGAACCTCACAATGATACCGATCAACTTGTTATCGTCATTCACGACGTCGCCTACAGAAAGTCTGGCTTCGGTGCATTTCACACAAGGAAGTCATCAACAAAAGGATTGGGGCTCTTTACTTATGGCTTGATATGACAATGATTGAATTTAGTGGTTTGGTTGCTTGAATTCACATAATAGGTTGGTTGGGAATATGAAAGCTAACAACCTTACGAAAAAGATAATGAGTAGTTAACCAATCGTTTCCTAAAATCGCATCAAAGGCAAGTGTTTTCAAAGAGACAAGATTAACACGTAACGTGAAAGTGTCGATTTGAATCAAATAAGATTTATAAACAGCGGAGGTAACGAAGGTAGCCCAATGGAGTTTCAATAGATAAATCAAAGTTTAACTTCTCCGGAGTTAAGTACAAACATTGAACACAACTAGGAGAAATAAAAGAGTGAGTAGAATCGGTATCTAACACGGTATAGACTTCGTAAGAGCTTATGATTAACTTACCCGTGATAATTTTATTCAGGTTCCTCGTCACGAAAGAAGAAAAAAACGCTCTCTCTTAAACTACCGGCTTTGGTTTTTCTGGGACAGCCTTTAGTGCCTCCATCGTAGTTGAATTTGTCTTCGGTGAACGACAAAATCGGGCTAAGTGGCCTTCTCTTCCATAATTATGACATGCTTTGGACGGCATCGCACAATTTGGACTGATGTGTCCCTCCCCTCCGCATTTGAAGCATATGATAGGTGGACTTTCTCATTCCTTAACAACGGTTGCTGGTGCTGACGTCTTTCCATCATTGTTGAATCTTCTTTTCTTGAAATGTCCATTTCTATTATCTTGGCCATGATTACCACCGAAGTGGTTACCATTCTTGGCATGATAATTTCCCCCGCGATAGTTATCATTGTTCCGATGGCCATTGCCACCGGTATGATTATTATCGTGTTGCTGGTCATTACCTTTTGGTTGTGATGAGTCATTATCGTGCTCCACTAACTGAGCCCTATTCACAATATCTGAATATAAACAAAGTTTGTGAGAAATGAGGTATTGACGTATATCGGGTTTCAAACCTCGCAAAAACATTCGCGTCATTCGCTCCTTATTATCGACCAAATGGGATGCAAACCGGGATAACTCCGCAAACTTAGCCTCGTACTGCGACACGGTCATATTGTTTTGCTCCAGCTTGATGAATTCTACCTCCTTCATGTGACGAATACTTTCAGGAAAGTACTTGTCATTGAATAATTCTTGGAACTTCTCCCAAGACATCTTGAGTGCGTCAGGCTGGGTACGTTTTACAGATTCCCACCAATGATTTCCTTCTTCACGCAACATAAAGGTGGCAAATGGAACCTTTTGCTCCTCTGAGCATTCCAAGACATCAAATATCTTTGTAATCTGCTTTATCCATGTCTCCGCCTTAAGTGGTTCTGGCTTTCCCAAAAACTCCGGTGGTCCCAGCTCCTTGAACTACTTAGCGGTGACCGTCCGAGAGTTATCAGTATTTTTACATGCATTTTGGACATGAGCTGCCTTCGCCTGTTGTTGCATGAATTGCATAAAGTCTCTGACCATTCCATCATTCACCATTTCATCGGTGTTATTATTTTCATGAGGAGTATTGTCCTCTAGTTGCACATTATCCTGATTATTAATCTGTGGAGACTCAACGGTCTCCTGTGCTCCATTGATAATCTCAACATTCTCGGATGCCATTTTTAAACACTGCCACAAAACAAGGGTTAATTAACATATCACATATTATCCCTATACTTTGACCGACCAATTAAATACAAAATAAATTTAAGTAGGTCATATTAGCGAAGGAATTCCCCGTCTCTCCCCTCCTAGTTCTAGTCTCACATCTTATCCAGTGGTCATATCCCTAAGCTTTGATACCAACTGTGACGCCCCCAAAATTAGGTATACATCACCCATCTTGGGTCGTCAGATACATGGTACATAATTCAAATACAACTTACTAATACAACTGTCGTGTACAATACGACAAAACATAACTGTGAGTTTGAATATAATTATTGTCTACTAGAGATTATACAAACTTAAAAAGAGTCCTCATTACAATTATTAACACAATATTTCACAGAATAGTGAGGACTACTAATGTTATCCTCTGGACCGTCACTCCGTTCCCTGACTAGTCCCTGTTATGTTCTCATTTCCTGAAAAGAACAGTGAAAGAAAGGGTGAGCTCAACTAGCCCAGTAAGAAATATTATGACTAAGATAATGCAGAATAGATTATCATTAGTCTCCAACAATGTTAAACTGATAAAATATAATAGACATCAAATTTAACTACAGCGGAACAAACAATCCATTAAAAGAGTCAAGTAGAAAATAAAATCTACTATCTTTTATGATTAAAAAGGTTTTTCATCACTGTTATCGCTGAGACTCAGCTCAATAAATAATCCACATCATTAAATCATCCCTGCACTACAGGCCAAGGATATTCTTTAGTATCACGACCACGAATTATCCATGCACTACTGGCCAATGAAGACTTTTAATTTTCACATCATTTATAACATTACGGTCATGATTATACCGAATAATCTCTGGTCATAATCATACAAGTCCATCTATGCATTACAGGCCACATATGACTTTCAATAAATATAAATATGAGGATGATGACAATGATATAAGAATTCAATAAAATAAGTTCAAGAATTAATTTGTCCAAGAACTATTAACGTCCAAATTGTCCACATGATACTGCTTTGTAGAGTAAAATTCAAGAATGATCAGAAGAATATTTCCATGAAAAGATACTGGATGAACCGCAAATATCAAGGATATTCTACTAATTTCATGGAGTATAAAAGTCAAAACTTTAACCAACTGAGTATAATAAAGAATGGAATAACAAAAGAAATCACCATGAATGCGGTACTTCGCATCAACAGGTTATTCCAACAGAATAATAATAACGGAACCAGGTCAGGTAAAATTTGCACCGACAGGATGTTCCAACAGAATAATAAAGACGGAACCAGGTCCGGTGTAAAACACACAGACAGGATGTTCCAACGGAATAATAATAAAGACGGAACCAGGTCCGGTGTAAAACACACACACAAAATGTTCCAACAGAATAATAGAAGAATGTCACCAAGTATAGGGTAGACCGTGTATACAGGTTATTCCAACAGAATAATAAGAAATGGAATAACAACAGTTCTCTTCATGAATAAGAAAGAATAACACCCCTTACCGTAACAGAAACTGGATATAGGAAAAGAAAAGTTAAGTAGCAAAAAGCTTTTCTTATATCTCTCTATAGTTTCTCTCTCTAGAGTTCAGTGAATTCGTAAGAAAATAATGAAGGAATGAGCTTCTATTTATAGGAAAATGGAATGCATAGTAACTAATCCATGAACGGTCCAGATTGATTTACTTTAATCTGACGGTCCATATTTAAAGAAAAATCTTTTAAATAAAATATAATATATTCTATTTATATAAAAAGATTTTTACTATGCAAACACTATGCAACACTATACAAAACACTATGCATAATAAAATATAATATATTCTATTTATAGAATAACTTTAATAAAGTATTCTGTTTTATATAAAAAGATGTTTCTGTTTTATTACGTTAATAATACGAATAAAACAAAACGTCATCATCGCTATAATAATTCATATTATTAATCGACAATAATTGAATCAAACTGAGCGACTTCTCACATAAATATCAATAATCAATACCGTGTGCTACTATGCAACAACGCGTATTACTGTACTTTTACTACCCAGTAGTTCAATAGTATCAACGGTAAAACTTCTGCCGTTATTTTTAATAAAATATTTTTATCGTTTTCTCAATCCGACAATAATTCCGTTGTGGGGTCCACCAATAATTATACCGTCGTACGAATATTTTTCGACACAAAGAATATTCCCTGACCAATCGAATATAATATAACAACTTGCATACTTTGCAAAATTTATAAATACTACCCACAACTATAATATTATCTCAAATTCACACAATAATATTAAAAAATTATTTCGAGAAAATTAATTCTTTATTCATAAAATCTGGGGTTTCACACGAAGCACTAAGTGCAATCAGGAAATGCATTCATACACATTCACCAAATGTAAATGCAACATCCACACACAAGCAAATAACAATTTGAAAAGATTGAAATAGCGGCTTAAGTCCTCTTACTGGAGTCCCCAGCAGAGTCGTCACCTGTCGACGTCTGGATTTTTAAATGTCCCTTTTCGTTACTTGTTCTTTGGTGTTCTCATTTTTAGGTGATATTTGTTTGAAAAAACAAGTGAAAAAGGTCCGACATGTATAATATCGACGATGGATTGTTAAGAGTCGCCAGTTGGTTTTTTAAATGGTTGTACCAACACAACCGAGAGAAGGTTTGCACATTGACCCAGTGATGTGATACTGCTAAACGGGTCGGTGAAACTGAGATTCATTAGGGTTCGGGGACTTGGTTATGCGGAGGGAAGGTGTTAGGCACCCCCCAACATCCGTGTTACCACGGTGACCGCCTATTTTCAAGAAACTATTATATGAAATGGGTGTGTGTGTGGGTCAATGTACTGTTATTTGGAAGTAGTGCGAGGCCTCGTTCGCACCTATATACATAGGGTTTGAATTTATGTAAAAATTCAATTTTAAGCAAGTTATGGCAGTAATATTTTATAAAAGAGGTTTTTCAAACCCTGATGCTCAATAGTAATTGAGACCTTTTATACTCCAATTTTATTAAGTGTTCGGCTTGATTAATTTTTTTTACAGCTAATATATATAATGTATATATATATATATATATATATATATATATATATATATATATATATATATATATATATATATATATATATATATTAAAGCAGTAAACGCTCCAGACCGAAGTCTAGGCTCATCAAACAAAGTTCGACACACAGTTAATATATATATATATATATATATATATATATATATAAAAGTAAATAAATGCTCCAAACCAAAGTCTAGGCTTAATCGAGGCATAACTCGATAATGTTAGTCCATATATATATATATATATATATATATATATATATATATATAAATAAATATATATATATAAATTGAAATAAAACCACGGACCGAAGTCCGGGCAAACACACATAACACGACTCTCAACGTGAAGAAGGGTGTGTGCAAAGATGAAGAGAAAGACTCTAAGGTGTGTGAGAAGCCTTACAGTTGACTGTCAAAGAAGACTTTTATATCTTTAAAGTGGATAAACACTGGCTTTTGTATGTACAAAAGTAGCTATATATGAGCTCATAGGTGTTTAAAATGAGAAAGTGCACTGTATGGGGTGAGTGCGGAGCAAATTGGGCAGGACTTCCTCGCTGTTTTCACTTTCAAAATGGCTACCCCAAGCCTTCTATTTATTGAGGGTGGAGTCGCAGGTGTACTTGCGATAACCCGGGTGGGTCCGGGTTTCTCGGGTCGGGTCATCTCATAGTACGTGTGTGACGATTTGAATGTTTGAGTTGTGATTCTCGAGACAGAATCCTTGTAAGGAGGAAAGGATGTAACGATCCGAAATTGCAAATTATAATTTAAATATTTATTGAGTTATATAAATATTATTTGGGGTGTTTATTGTTAAATAAATATTTTGTTGATGTGATGGTTGATGAATATAAATGATTGGAGAATTTTTTTAAATTACATTAATTTATAATTTAGAGGTTTGTATTTAACATGAGGTGTTATGTTGTTGTATTAATTTAATAATTTAGATGGTATGTTAAATTATTAAATAAAGTTATAATGAAAATTATAATTTGGTGATATTTGCTAAAATGCTATATTTAATTAAAATATAGTATGTGACTATAATTTTAAACTAAAGTGTTTATTAAAATAAATTAAAAAGGATTTAAATTAGTTTTGTCAAACAAGGCTTAAGTATGATTAATTCTTTAAAATTTAAATGGTTGCCAAACAAGCCTTAGGCTTTTGGGATTTATAGTTTTTGAAAATCAAATAAAATAAATAATATAAAATAAATAATATAATTATAATAGATACGTTTATTAGTTGGTAACCGATATATTTAGTATAGGTATTATGGCTATATCAGTTTATTGTTTACACTTAAATTAGAGATAGTCTATTGAGAAGGAAAAAGAGAAGAGAGTCTGAGAATTGAGAGAGATTAAGAGGAAGCTTGAGGATTTCAAAGCCAATACTAGTGATTTTTAGCAAGAATTATTTTAGTAGTTGAAGTTATGTTCTATAACTTTGATATAATATATGTATATGTATGAGTTCAGCATAATTTGTATGTTCTGTGAAATCAAAATTCTAAGTTTACGATTATACAATTGAGTACGTGTAGTTATATGTGTTTATGATGATTAGAATTTGTGTTTAAACCATAATAGTATGCTAATTGCGTTTGACAGTAGGAGGAAAGTAATGTCAGTTTATGAATTCTTTGTATGGCATAGATAAGTACCAATTTGGATGGTCAATTCTTATGAAAAACTGTAAATTAAAACCTGTATTTGGTATTTCATTGAGATACGAGTATAACGTAGTTCGAATGAGATGATTTGATTAAGTAATACATTCATAGTGTTGATTTCTAAAATGAATATCAAAAATGGAGTTTTTGGTTTTAAAATATGCTATTCTAGTATTTAAATTTTCTAGAATTATGGTTTAAGTTGTGTTATGTTAGTATTTGTATGCTTGGTGAAGTTTATGTGTAATTTTCATAAGTTATATATGTTAATTGCTGTTAGAAATTAAGAATAGTAGCTTAGTTTTGTTTCTGGTTATGAGTGTTCTATAATTCAGCGCCCCAATGCCAAATTTCGCGCCCCTGCGTCAATGTTCGCGCCTCAGCATAAAAAATGGGCCTGTAACTCGCGCCCCAGCACTGGAACTCGCTCCCCGGCGCTGGTACTCGCGCCCCGGCGCCACTGATCGGCGCCCCGGCGTCGGAAAAGTTGTCTAATTTAGGCAGTTTTGACCTCTTGTAGTAAAATGGCCTATAACATTTATTCTTTAAGTTTTTCAATTTAAAATCGTTATGAAGGGTCAAAATGGTTATCTTTAGGACTGTTGTGTATTTGCAGCCAATCGGAGGGCGTCGGGATGCGTGAATGCAAGTGCAACCCTTTGTGTATTAGTATAACTTAATGATAACATGTTAGACATGTAATAGGATGTTGTATCAAGTTGTTAATGTGTATGTGGTGCAATGACATAATCACTTAAGTAGTTGTAATAAAGCTAAAAAGTAATGAAAGGATGCGATGTTGTTTAAACTAAAACTTAGTTAGTAGCTCGACTAAAACTAAGAAAGCATTTCATGAAGGTAATGTTAGGGTAACTAATGTGTATTGTCAATACATATGGTATGTGTAGGACTTGGGGTGAACGTGAGTAGTGATTGTTTAACCTACGCACGAGGCAAGTTCCCTAACCTTTTCTACTTTATTATTCATCAAGGTTACTTTTCACTGTTATGTTATACTTATGTAAATTCTCTATTTCTAATCTCTTGTTAAATGATTTATTTTCATGCAAGTTCTTTAACCCTCATTTATTGTTGAGCAAGTTGGTTAATCTTTGTTTCTTTATTCCAATCGAGATTACCTTGGTTATTCAAAGTCTATAATTTTATTGTAAGAAGTGTGTTTATTCAGCAATTAATAACTGTTGTTTAATCTTCCTTCTTCAATATCATTGTATTATCTTACATTATTGTATTGAACACTAAGTTGCTTAGCGAATCTTTATCAATTCTACTAATCCTTAGTTTATGAATGTTCTAAATTCTAAATTACCCTTGAAGTCTACCCAAGCCAAACTTCCTTTGGTTTGTTTATGTACTCACACAACTTTGAAAGCATGTTGTCAATGATAGCATTTGTTCAAATTAGAAATTGTTAATACTCTAGCCTTATTGATTCATCGATATACCTTATTCATGAAGATATTATAATTAAACCCTTGAATAGTTATTGGTTCCTATATGATTAAATCAATACTTAGTTGATGAGCGTTCTAAAAATCTAGGCTTCCTTTGAGTTAATTCCCAACCAAACTTCCTTTGGTTAGGAACCAGATAATCTAAGTTGAGATAAATAACCCTATACCAGGGGATTATTTTAGAGCTACGCAATAGCGTTAAAATGTTTGCGCAATACATAGTACAAAGGGCTGATCACCTGGAGTACAAAATGATGGTCCATATAGTCGTTTAGACTGTTAAAGGTTACAGTAGAAACAACTGTGAACCTAGGACATAGACGATGATTATAGTCTTTTAGACTGTTAAAGGTTAAAGTAGAAATACTTGAAAACATAGAATAGAGTTCGTGGTCTTGTGACCCTCAGTGTATTCTTTGATGTTGATATCTATTGTTAACTTAAACGTTCATTATTCCTTTGAACTCATAGCTGTTGAGTTAAAGTTTATTATTCCGGTAAGAATACTTTACCATTGAAAGCTCGGTTAATTGTCATTCATAAAATGTTATTGTATATTATCCTTTTTGTGGGCAATTGTTTGCTCACTCTTGCACAAAACAATGCAGATAAAGTTACGAAGTTGAAAAGCTTTCTACAAGCAAGGGCAAGGACAAAGTGCTTGATTAGACAACAACGTTTAATTTATATTTTATTTATGAAGCTTATGTAATAGATTTATTTATGATTATGTTTTAGTTTTTCGCTGATGATTGTAATAAAGGTTAGATGACCTGAGATTTATTTGAGATTATGTAACCCTTTGGTGGGAGATTTATTGTTTAAGCTTTTGAGTTTAATTATATCCTTTGTTTATGGGTAGTTAGTTATGATTTAATTGGACAGTGAACACCAAATCTGTGGGATTGAGGTGCCCGAATTTGGGGGTGTCACAAGTTGGTATCACAGCTTTAGGTTATGAGCCTTAGGTGGGGAAACCTTAGGCTATAACCTTCTAGGAGATAGAAAATATAGAGGTGATAAACTCTTATCGAGTTCTAAGGAATGAATTGAGGGAAATTTATTGAGGTTAAAACGATAAAAGAATTTATGTGTTTATGTGTTAATAACTTTTTTGCTTGCAAGTACTTAGGAGTAGCAAGTATTATACACATTAAGTTGTGGAGTTGTTAAAACTTTGTTTTCGAAATGGCTGATAAAGGAAGATAAGGATTAGGATACCTGAGAAGTTCATACAGTCTGAGTATGGTTTGTATTTGTTAAGCCGCACCTGTTGTTTTCTGTGGTGGCACTTGGGTATGAGCTTGAGTTTGAATGCGAGGATAAATTTGAGGTGATCAAGGTGAAAGATGAGTACGATGAGGGGGACTTCTCAAATGAAGTGTATAGTCATAACATTGAGATATAAAACAAGGTCAAGAAATTAGAAGGTCAAGCCATAAAACACTAAGCCACGTTAGCGCAAGAAGATGTCGCGACTCAAGACCTTACTATAAAACTTGCAGATGTAGAGCGTATACTAGCTTAGTCAGAATATTAAAGAGGATAGTTATTAGCTGAGAATGAGATTGCACAGGAATAACTCGGGAAAGAAGTCAGCGAAGTGTGCGAGAGCTGAAGACGCGTGGGTGAAGGCTTCTAAACGCATAGATCGTGTTGAAGACAAGTTGAAGACGGCCAAGCGAATGATGAAACTTAGAATTTAGTATTCTACTTTCTGTGTAGGTTGATATTTATTTTTTTTTATGTGGTGCGTCATCAATGATTCGTATCATGGATCAAGAGCGCAATGAAGATTATGCAATATGGAATGTTCTTGTAGATTGCAAGAAAAACATTAAGATTATTTATAAATCACAATGAAAATTAATAAAATGTAAATCCTGACTTTTGAAATAAATAGTGGGATATGATGAAGTAATCCTAAAATTTTATTATTACAAGTATAAATAGCAGTGAGGTTATTTTGTGATGTGGTGATGTAATAAACGAAAAAATACATCATTATTTATTGTCTATAAGTGGTTAAGATAAGTTTGAAAATTTTAATGCGTGTGTGGACAATGATCTAATGGTATAAGTTTTAAACAGTAAGATGCCACCTAGAAGAAGACAACAATGTCAGCAGAGACCCAAGGAATATGCATACAATAAGGAAGCTAACGCAAATCTAGTGCCACAATTGGTGAATTTTCTGGTGGGAGCACTGGCAAATCAACTGAATTTCTGGCTATACAATCAAATCTCGATGTTCCAACCAAATTCATTTACAACAGAGCTGGAAAGAATGATTGATGTAGATGGGGAATGTAATACACTGATATACAATCACGAGCAGAGGGGAAGGAAGAATGCAGATGATAAGGTGGATGATAGTTATACCGATAACGCCTGGAAAAGAAAGTGGGACAATAATATTAACGCTGAAAATCAACAAGGGAAGGAAAAGAAGAAGGTGGAGGCGTGTAACAACTGCAAAAAGAAACATGTAGGTGTTTGTTTGAAGGGAAAAAGGGTGTGCTTTAATTGTGGTTTGAAGGGCCACATTGCACCAAAGTGTTCAAGACTGAGGAAGGAAGCCTGCTTCACGTGTGGTTCGAAGGATCACTTGGCTTGAGAATGCCCAAAGAAAGTGGTAGAAAAGACAAGTAGAAGCAAAGGGGGCAGTGGCAAACTGGTTATTATAGAATCAGCTCCGCTGAGTCAACCAACCGAACAATCAACAACCATGACGATCCAGGACGTAAGGCAAGGTATGATTTCGATCAATTATCTGTACGGTAACGTGTTATTTAATTCAAGTGCCACTTGTTAATTTATGCCTGATGAATTCGTTTAGAAACTAGATTCGCTTCAAGAAAAGTTAGACTATTCCCTAAATATGGAAAGTGTGAATATTGATTCTTTTATGTTAATGTGTAGAATTTCTGTATTGGAATTAATATGACACCTGTGATGTCTCTACCAGATAATACAGGAATGTTGTGTTGTATAGCGAAGCATCATATAATATATTAGGCTGTGTGTTTAGGCAGAGCGACAGAGTCATTTCTTATGTATCACGTCATTTAAAATTTTTTATGTGAAAGGGTATTTGACTCACGATTCAGAGTAGAGGTATTACTGATTGCCCTGAGGATTTAACGATTTTATTTTTGAGTAAGAGGGTGAGATATATATTAAATTTTTTTTTGCATAAAATATATATGTTGAATCAACTAGGAAGCGCGAAAATATATATATTGTCTTCGATAATACTAATTGTGGCAAGATATGGTGATAGAGTTTATAATATGTCAAAGTTAGCATATTACCTATCGATCAGTGTGCAAGTTATATGTTTACAAAATTGTTTCAACACATGGTGTTTTAGTGTCAATTGTGTCAAACCGAGATTCACGATTCACATCAAATTTTCAGAGAGGTTTGGAAGAACGTGTGGAACATAATTAAAATAAGTATGTCATATCATTTGCAAATCGATTGCCAAACTAAAAGGAAATCTAGACATCGAAAGGCGTGCTAAGCGCACGAGAAGTTTTCGATATCGTCATACGAGGAATCCGCATTGAGAAAGTTATGGGCAAGTTAAAAATAATTGAAGAGTAAGGTAATGTTCGGTGAGATTTCAACTGAAGACTCATATGGTGACTAAGTCGTATAAACCATTGTATGGGAAAAGGTTTTGTGTATATACTTGGTTTATCTCATTGATAATCATTGGAATGTCGGTATCGCGCTATCCATGTATATGTGGTGGAAAGGTGATTCTTTTTTCATGTATATATTTGATAGTTAGATAATATTAGGATTAGGTTCGGTTCTTAAAACTAAAGCATAAGGTAAGTTTATGACTCATAATCATATGGTATGTTTTGAACCCATCAGCGAATGGACGCCTATGGTCTGACTAGGATAAGTTCCTAAACTCATATGATTGTGGCAAGTTCCTGAATTTCCAAAGTGTGGTAAGTTTGATGAACTATAGTGAGTATAAATCGGTTATAGTATAGGAATCGTGAAAGAGGTGAAAATATGGTTTTGAGGTAGCCTTACCTCTACAGTTAGAGCGTATTCGTAATGTTTTTCATGTTTCGGTGATATGATCGAACAAGCTCGACTGTAATCGTGTGATCAAGTACGAACTGTTATGGTTTTTCTACGAGGAAATTTCTATTTAGATAAGTTAACAAGAAAGAACAAGTGCTCAGGAATAAAGTTATACCTTCTGTGAAGGTGATATGGAGGAACCACAATGTCGAAGAGGCTACGTGGGAACTCGAATCTGATATGATGAAGAATTATCCTAAGTTATTTGTTTAGTCTGTGTATTCGATTCTGGGGACATAATCTTTGTAAGTAGGGGAGAATGTGTTGATTTGAATGTTTGAATTGTGATTATGGGGACAAAATCCTTGTAAGGAGGGAAGGATGTAACGATCCGAAATTTCAAATTGTAATTTAAATATTTATTGAGTTATATAAATATTATTTGATGTGTTTATTGTTAAATAAATATTTGTTGATGTGATGGTTGATGAATATAAATGATTGTAGAATTTTCTAAATTAAATTAATTTATAATTTAGAGGTTTGTATTATAACATGAGGTGTTATGTTGTTGTGTTAATTTAATAATTTAGATGGTATGTTAAATTATTAAATAAAGTTATAATGAAAATTATAATTCGGTGATATTTGCTAAAATGCTATATTTAATTAAAATATAGTATGTGACTATAATTTTAAACTAAAGAGTTTATTAAAATAAATTAAAAAGGATTTAAATTAGTTTTGTCAAACAAGGCTTAAGTATGATTAATTCTTTAAAATTTAAATGGATTCCAAACAAGGCTTAGGCTTTTGGGATTTCTAGTTTTTGAAAATCAAATCAAATAAATAATATAAATTAAATAAATTAAATAATATAATTATAATAGATACGTTTATTAGTTGGTAACCGATATATTTAGTATAGGTATTATGGCTATATCAGTTTATTGTTTACGCTTAAATTAGAGATAGTCTATTGAGAAGGAAAAAGAGAAGAGAAGAGAGTCTGAGAATTGAGAGAGATTAAGAGGAAGCTTGAGGATTTCAAAGCCAATACTAGTGATTTTTAGCAAGAATTATTTTAGTAGTTGAAGGTATGTTCTATAACTTTGATATAATATATGTATATGTATGAGTTCGGCATAATTTACATGTTCTGTGAATTCAAAATTCTAAGTTTACGATTATACAATTGAGTACTTGTAGTTATATGTGTTTATGATGATTAGAATTTGTGTTTAAACCAGAATAGTATGCTAATTGTGTTTGACAGTAGGAGGAAAGTAATGTCAATATATGCATTCTTTGTATTGCATAGATAAGTACCAATTTGGATGGTCAATTCTTATGAAAAACTGTAAATTAAAACCTGTATTTGGTATTTCATTGAGATACGAGCATAACGTAGTTCGAATGAGATGATTTGATCAAGTAATGCATTCACCGTGTTTATTTCTAGAATGAATATCAAAAATGGAGTTTTTGGTTTTAAAATATGCTATTCTAGTATTTAACTTTTCTAGAATTATGGCTTAAGTTGTGTTATGTTAGTATTTGTATGCTTGGTGAAGTTTATGTGTAATTTTCATAAGTTATATATGTTAATCGGTGTTATAAATTAAGAATAGTAGTTTGGTTTTGTTTTTGGTTATGGGTGTTCTGTAATTTCGTACCCTAGCGCCAAATTTCGCGCCCCAGCGTCAAAGTTCGCGCCCCAGCGTCAAAATTGGGCCAGTAGCTCGTGCCCCGGCGCTGGTACTCGTGCCCCAGCACTGGTACTCGTACCCAGGCGCCACTGATCCTCACCACGACGCCGAAAAAGTTGTCTAAATTGGGCAGTTTTGACCTCCTGTAGTAAAATGGCCATAACTTTTGTATACGAACTCCGATTGAGGTAATTTAAGATTATTCGGAAAGAGGACGAATAAGCCTATAACATTTATTCTTTAAGGTTTTCAATTTTAAATCATTATGAAGGGTCAAAATGGTCATCTTTAGGACTGTTGTGTATTTGGAGCCAATCGGAGGGCGTCGGGATGCGCGAATGAAAGTGAAACCCTTCGTGTATTAGTATAACTTAATGATAACATGTTAGACATGTAATAAGATATTGTATCAAGTTGTTAATGTGTATGTGGTGCAATGATATGATCACTGTTGGGTAAAATCTATATACGCACAACACGCAAGTATACGTGGTCAACAAGTAATAAAGTGATAAGTTGAGTATCGTTCCCACAGAGAATTATTTAATTAAAATCACCAAGTACTAACCCGTAACCAACTCAATCTTATTTAAACAAATGAATTTAATGTTATAAATTAAAATATTTAACTAAACTAATTCTAATTACCACTAATTAAAAATCAGATTATAGAGATTTAAGATCACAACTTCACTTATTGCTTCATTTAGGTTAACACACTTCTCATCAATTATTCTCTATCCCGAATTGTTAATCAAGAACATGAAAGTAGTAATAACCATCTCTCGATGCACTAATACCATATTAACGTCAATCCACAATTAAGATAGAAATTCGTTAAACACCTTAATCAACTAACCCACTATATCTCTATGTGAATTACAATTGAAGAAGGTTGAAGAATAAGTTCTCTACCCGGATTACATGCGATTTCAAGCATATCTCTACCTTAACACTCATCAAGTTTAAGCTATTAACAAAATCCTGAACACATGCTATCATGATTAGATCTAAATCTATACTTCATCTCTCGAGTTCATATAGATTATCATGGTAATTGATGGCCAAGCAATTAAAAAATTAAGTCCAAATCACAATAGACAATCCTCTCAATAGAACATAATAATTGATAGCGAAGCATATTAAAATAAACTACACAATAAGATCCATTGCAATCTCAAACAAAGAATTAGTTCATTATTATTGAATTAAAACTAAGAATCCACAATTGAATAATCATTAAAAGATAAAGATAGAAGAAGATGAGAAGAAATAATCTATTGTGAGTAGATTTGACGCTCCCTCCTTGCTCCTACTTTGAATCTTCAATGGTCTCCAAGTTGCTTCAATCTCCAAATCTAATTAGAACTAGTGTTTTGATCTAATTTACTCTAATCTAATTTAATAGAATGCTCTCTAATCTCCTAATAATCCTCTCTAATCCCCTCTAATCTATGTTATTCCCCTCCTTTTATAAGCCTTTGTACTTGTCTTTTAGTCTTCTTGGAAGTCCTTGAATCAAACAACTCGAAACAATCCTTTTCGGACTCAAATTCGGACAAAATCCGCTCATTTTTGCGTATACCCAGCCCCGGCTGGGTATTTCCTTTGCAAAAACCCAGCCCCGGCTGGGTAGTAAGCTGCTAATGCTCCCAGGTACCCAGCCCCGGCTGGGTACTAAGCACAAAAACGCCCAGCCCCGGCTGGGTACCAATCTGCCAACAAACTTTTCTTCTGGAACCTCCTCTGTTAAAACTGCCATAACTTCTAAACCGAGAGGAGTTATGAGTTTCGCGACCTATCAAATCGAAGCTATCGACGAGATCTACAACTTTTATTCTTTGAGCTTTGAGAAATAACGAACGCGTGATGGTCGAAATTGGACTGGAAGTGACTGCTATGAAAATCACCACCCAAAACGGTGAAGTTCAACGCCCGTCGGTAGAAATGTCATAACTCTTTCATCCGAACTCCGATTTGAATGATTCAAGATGTTCCGAAAAGCTAAGAAAACACTCTACAACATAATCCAAGCTCCAAGCCAAGAACATGAATTGAACATAAAAGCATAAACGATATCCGGCTTGCTTTTGTTTGCATTTTCCGTGCTTTTCCTTACCAATAATCGCTCACACCGCTTCCAAACGTATAACCTACAAAACGAACACAAAATGCATGAAAAGTAACTAAGACACATGAATAAAAACAACTAATTCAAGTAAAAGATACCGAATTAGTAGGTATAAAACCTACTTATCAAATACCCCCAAACTTAAACCTTTGCTTGTCCTCAAGCAACACAACATAATGCAATGCAATGAAATGGAATGCAACTAATCTATATGCCTACAAATCCATTAGTATTGATAGAATCAAATCTATTCACTCGGCCTTAGAGCAATCAAGCAAACACGATAATACTTCATATCAAAACTTATCAATAATTTCCTAGTTAATCATCAAGTCTTAAACTGTTATCACTGATATAGTGCGTGTGTGCTCAACAAACATGCTAATTGATATGAAATTAAATTTAACACATAATAGGTCTCTTTAAAGGCATCATACATTAAAAACTCACAAAATACACGAACAAGCTAGATCCAACTAAAGTCAAACATCCACCAATTTCAAGAGTCCAATCCGGGATACTTATGCTTTACTTTTCATTACGGGAGCTTTTTGCTCTTTTCCCGTTTTATTATTTTTTTTTCTTTTTTTTTTACTTTTTAACCATGACTGTGCAATGTCTCATTCCATTAGGCTAACAGTGCTACCCCTTAGCGAGCTTTCGACCAACGACTCCCAGACCATATAAGACCTTAGGGCGCTAGGTTTTAAGATACCCCTTCGGGCGTACTTGCTCAAGTAACAAAGGCCCCGAAACAAAACTAGCCACGGTATTTTTTTTTTCATTTTTTTTGAAGCTTATATATCCCAATTTTTTTCTCGAACTTAAGTTTTTATCGAACTTTAGTCATCACTACTTATTCTTCTCATTCTTTCATTCAAACTAGCATTATCCTTTAGAGTCGCATTATGTATCAATTTAAACTCAATCAATCAACAAGTTATTTTTATTGTGCTATCCTTATTATACCAGTTTCAAACAGAAAAAGATTCAATTCATAACAAGAAATCACATCAAAAGCTCTAATAATCAGTATTATACTTGTCTACTCAATCCCATTCTCATCATTGGCCAAAATAAACTGTAAATATCAAACAGCTGGACGAATGCAAAATGAACATAGTAACTAACTGTTATTTTTGAATTTTTGAATATTTGATTTTTTTTTGATTTTTTTTATAATGAACCTAAACTAAATTAACAACATATGCAAAATAACATAACATAAACTAAACATGTGATAATGAACCTAAACAAAACTCCCCCAAACTTAGCAATTACAATGTCCTCATTGTAAGAATATAACGATAAATAGAAGAGAACTTCCCTGTAATCAGCTAAGCGTGAGTTGATGGTGGCGATGGCGGCGACGATCATTTTGCTATCCAATTCCTCCAATACCTGCAATGAAGAGAGAGAACATAGATTAGATTATAAGAGAGCTTAATAAGAAAATTAATTCCTATCTACTAAATAAACTAGTAAAGCATATAAATATAAAAATTCCTGGGTTGCCTCCCAGTCAGCGCTTGATTTATAGTCTTTCAGCCTGACTTTGTCTGGTCAATGCTATCCAATTCCTCTTCGAAAGTTGAGAAACCCTCCATCCATCGGAAATAATATAGCTTTTGGTAGGTTCCCATTTGTGATAGCCATCAAGTTAAAGTCACCTAGCATGCTTTGTTTATATAAGATTAGATTGAAGAACGTCCAACATCTAGGCATTTTCTCCATTGTGTCTACGAATATATTCTGGCATTGAGGCTTGTTAGACACAACAATCTCTTCTTCTATCTTCTCCAACTCATCGCACCATGGCTTCGAAGTTGTACTCGCTTTTACGTCACATGGAGTATTGCCAATGACATGACTACCAATTGGACAAGGTTTTGAAAATCTAACCAAATTCTTGAACTGTGGAGGAGAAGTCACTTGAGGCATAAATAACATCGGCTTATCATCGTTGGTTCTCACAATTAGTTCTTCACTGACCTTGTTGTCATTATCCCTACTTGTCTCCTCTTTTTCAACATCTCGAGGCTCATCTAGTTGTAGATTTGGTTCAGGTTCTTCGTCAATTTCGTCATCCATGTCATAAAATCAAGTGTTTGGAGGAAGGTTGCTTACGGCTTTGGTCATTTGCTCTATCTGATCCGCAAGATTTTGAATTGACCTCGCTTGATTACTCATTCTCTCCTCATTTGATGCTATGAACTTGGACACCAATTCCTCCAACCTTGACTTTTCTTTTTCAGTCTCGGAAGCCATGTATTGAGGACCATTGGTTGAGGCAATGAGGAGTTGTTCCATTCGATTATTAAAATTTTGGGTTGATAACTCCTGACTCATTATCATCTCTTCTTTTTCTGCTATAATCCTTAACATGAATTCCTTGAAATCTGAATTGTCTTCTTGTTGCATTGGAGGTGGATTTGAGAAATTTGATGGATATGTTGGATTTGGAGCAGAGTATTGGTCCTGATAGTTGTAGCTCCATGAAGAATCCGGGTGATACCCCCAAACTTGATGGTAATTATCATATGCATACTGATTGAGGTATACACCACCTTGTTTTCGCCGCCCAAAACTAACGGTGCATTGATGACTCGGATGGTTGCCAGCACAATAGTCACACATGATTGCCATCCTTTGACTCTGTTAGGTTGCGATAACGTCCAACTTCCTCGAAAGTTCTTTAATTTGTGCTGACATTGCGGAAAGTGTCGCGAGTCTGTCAATCTCCTTTTCTTTTGGTTGAGTCATGTTCGTGTATGACCATTGATACGCAAAGTCATCCATGGTACCTGAAAAGAGAGAAATATAGGAAGAGAATTAAAAATAAAAAAATGTTTAAATTATGACTAATTTGATTGAAGCTAATATTGGTAAAACTGTATTAAACTAATTCCCCGGCAACGGCGCCAAAAACTTGTTGGGTAAAATCTATATACGCACAACACGCAAGTATATGTGGTCAACAAGTAATAAAGTGATAAGTTGAGTATCGTTCCCACAGAGAATTATTTAATTAAAATCACCAAGTACTAACCCGTAACCAACTCAATCTTATTTAAACAAATGAATTTAATGTTATAAATTAAAATATTTAACTAAACTAATTCTAATTACCACTAATTAAAAATCAGATTATAGAGATTTAAGATCACAACTTCACTTATTGCTTCATTTAGGTTAACACACTTCTCATCAATTATTCTCTATCCCGAATTGTTAATCAAGAACACGAAAGTAGTAATAACCATCTCTCGATGCACTAATACCATATTAACGTCAATCCACAATTAAGATAGAAATCCGTTAAACACCTTAATCAACTAACCCACTATATCTCTATGTGAATTACAATTGAAGAAGGTTGAAGAATAAGTTCTCTACCCGGATTACATGCGATTTCAAGCATATCTCTACCTTAACACTCATCAAGTTTAAGCTATTAACAAAATCCTGAACACATGCTATCATGATTAGATCTAAATCTATACTTCATCTCTCGAGTTCATATAGATTATCATGGTAATTGATGGCCAAGCAATTAAAAAATTAAGTCCAAATCACAATAGACAATCCTCTCAATAGAACATAATAATTGATAGCGAAGAATATTAAAATAAACTACACAATAAGATCCATTGCAATCTCAAACAAAGAATTAGTTCATTATTATTGAATTAAAACTAAGAATCCACAATTGAATAATCATTAAAAGATAAAGATAGAAGAAGATGAGAAGAAATAATCTATTGTGAGTAGATTTGACGCTCCCTCCTTGCTCCTACTTTGAATCTTCAATGGTCTCCAAGTTGCTTCAATCTCCAAATCTAATTAGAACTAGTGTTTTGATCTAATTTACTCTAATCTAATTTAATAGAATGCTCTCTAATCTCCTAATAATCCTCTCTAATCCCCTCTAATCTATGTTATTCCCCTCCTTTTATAAGCCTTTGTACTTGTCTTTTAGTCCTCTTGGAAGTCCTTGAATCAAACAACTCGAAACAATCCTTTTCGGACTCAAATTTGGACAAAATCCGCTCATTTTTGCGTATACCCAGCCCCGGCTGGGTATTTCCTTTGCAAAAACCCAGCCCCGGCTGGGTAGTAAGCTTCTAATGCTCCCAGGTACCCAGCCCTGGCTGGGTACTAAGCACAAAAACGCCCAGCCCCGGCTGGGTACCAATCTGCCAACAAACTTTTCTTCTGGAACCTCCTCTGATAAAACTGCCATAACTTCTAAACCGAGAGGAGTTATGAGTCCCGTGACCTATCAAATCGAAGCTATCGACGAGATCTACAACTTTTATTCTTTGATCTTTGAGAAATAACGAACGTATGATGGTCGAAATTGGACTGGAAGTGACTGCTATGAAAATCACCACCCAAAACGGTGAAGTTCAACGCCCGTCGGTAGAAATGTCATAACTCTTTCATCCGAACTCCGATTTGAATGATTCAAGATTTTCCGAAAAGCTAAGAAAACACTCTACAATATAATCCAAGCTCCAAGCCAAGAACATGAATTGAACATAAAAGCATAAACGATATCCGGCTTGCTTTTGTTTGCATTTTCCGTGCTTTTCCTTACCAATAATCGCTCACACCGCTTCCAAACGTATAACCTACAAAACGAACACAAAATGCATGAAAAGTAACTAAGACACATGAATAAAAACAACTAATTCAAGTAAAAGATACCGAATAAGTAGGTATAAAACCTACTTATCAATCACTTAAGTAGTTGTAATAAAGCTAAAAATTAATTAAAGGATGCGATGTTGTTTAAACTTAAACTTAGTTAGTAACTTTACTAAAACTAAGAAAACATCTCATGAAGGTAATGTTAGTGTAACTAATGTGTATTGTCAATATATATGGTATGTGTAGGACTTGGGGTAAACGTGAGTAGTGATTGTTTAACCTACACAGGAGGCAAGTTCCCTAACCTTTGCTACTTTATTATTCAGCAAGGTTACTTTTCACTGTTATGTTATACTTATGCAAATTCTTTATTTCTAATCTCTTGTTTAATGATTTATTGTCATGCAAGTTCTTTAACCCTCATTTATTATTGAGAAAGTTGGTTAATCTTTGTTTCTTTATTCCAATCGAGATTACCTTGGTTATTCAAAGTCTGTAATTTTATTGTAAGAAGTGTGTTTATTCAGCTATTAATAACGGTTGTTTGATCTTCGTTCTTCAATATCATTGTATTATCTTATATTATTATATTGAACTCTAAGTTGCTTAGCGAATCTTTATCAATTCAACTAATCCTTAGTTGATAAATGTTCTAAACTCTAAATTACCCTTGAAGTCTACCCAAACCAAACTTTCTTTGGTTTGTTTATGTACTCACACAACTTTGAAAGCATGTTATCAATGATAACATTTGTTCAACTTAGAAATTGTTAATATTCTAGCCTTATTGATTCATCGATATACCTTATTCATGAAGATATTATAATCAAACCCTTGAATAGTTATTGGTTCCTATCTGATTCAACCAGTACTTAGTTGATGAGCATTCTAAAAATCTAGACATCTTTTGAGTTAATTCCTAACTAAACTTCCTTTGGTTCGGAACCAGATAATCTAAGCTGAGATGAACAACCCTATATCAGGGGATTATTTTAGAGCTACGCAATAGCGTTAAAATTTTTGCGCAATACATAGTACAAAGGGCTGATCACCTGGAGTACGGAATGATGGTCTATATAGTCGTTTAGACTGTTAAAGGTTACAGTAGAAACACCTCTGAACCTAGGACATATATGATGATTATAGTCTTTTAGACTGTTAAAGGTTAAAGTAGAAAAACTTGAAAACCTAGAATAGAGTTCGTGGTCTTGTGACCCTCAGTGTATTCTTTGATGTTGATATCTATTATTAACTTAAACGTTCATTATTCCTTTGAACTCATAGTTGTTGAGTTAAAGTTTATTGTTCTGGTAAGAATACTTTACCATTGAAAGCTCGGTTAATTGTCATTCATAAAATGTTATTGTATATTATCCTTCTTGTGGGCAATTGTTTGCTCACTCTTACACAAAACAATGCAAATAAAGTTACGAAGTTGAAAAGCTTTCTACAAGCAAGGGCAATGACAAAGTGCTTGATTAGACAACAACGTTTAATTTATATTTTATTTATGAAGCTTATGTAATAGATTTAATTATGATTATGTTTTAGTTTTTCGCTGATGATTGTAATAAAGGTTAGATGACCTGAGATTTATTTGAGATTATGTAACCCTTTGGTGGGAGATTTATTGTTTAAGCTTTTGAGTTTAATTATATCCTTTGTTTATGGGTAGTTAGTTATGATTTAATTGGACATTGAACACGAAATCTGTGGGATTGAGGTGCCCAAATTTGGGGGTGTTACAACGTGCACTCGGGCACTGTAATGTCCGCTCGAACTTTCAGAAGTGCAATCCGGGCATCCGATTGAGGTATACAGGACCTATTTCGGACTGCCATTGTCGAGAGTTATACAATGGCATAGGATTAGAGTTTGTTAGAAGTCATTGAAGATGGGACGATGCCCTCCGGTCTTCAAGCTTCAAATTCCATCGTTAGCCCGCAAAATAGTCACTCGGGATCGGTTTTCCTTGGCTCTTGTGGGACATCGTTGTGTATAGATGTGTATGAAATGTTGAGACGACGTGACGTGGCATCGTGTTGGCGAGATTACGATGTTGCCGCTCATCGATGTTATTGTTGGTTTGGGCTGATAAAACAGATGTTGCTCAGGGCTTCGCTGAGATTGGACTGCTGCATATGTTTAAAATTCCTCAATGTTATCTTTGAGGTGTGCCTGTCCTCCCGATAAGCGCCGAGATTGAAGCTGGTCGCATTTGAAACAAGCAATTCCGGGGTTATCACCGAAACTGCATTCCTTGGGGTTATCACCAAGTTTGGTGGCTATTCCCATGGTTGGGATTGAGACTGGATACCTCGGGGTTATCTCCAAGATTAATCGGTCTTTTCCGGTATGTGTTCTGGTATTGGATCTGCATGCCTCGGGGATATATCCGAGGTTGGAATTTTTACTCCCAGTGTGTGTTCTGAGGTTGATGCTGAACTTCCGGTAGTATCCGGTATGGATATGGATTGTCTTTCAGGGTTCCCTCTTAAAAGACGAATTTGTCTTTTTGTAATGTTAGTGACAGCAGTACAAAAAATTTCGAGTGTCTACATATGAGGAAGAAAGTGCAAGAAGGTGCTATGCCAGAAGCAATAATCTATGAAGAAGGAATACTTCGAGTCAACTCCAGACTTTGTGTTCCTAAAAACCCTGATTTAAAGTATAAAATCATGATGGAGACGCACAACACACCGTTTGCAATCCATCTTGGGAGTACCAAAATGTATCGTGATCTTCGACATACATTTTAGTGGAGCAATATGAAGAGAGAGATAACAGAGTTTATCTCAAGGTGTTTAACATGTCAACGAGTCAAAGTGGAGCATCAAGTATAAAAAGGTCCATTGCAACCACTTTAAATTCCAAAATGGAAGTGGGAGCACATTACTATGGATTTCGTTACTGGTCTTCCCAAGGTTTCTCAAGGCATATATGCAATTTGTGTCATTATTGATAGATTGACCAAGTCTGCTCATTTCCTATCTATACGAGAAAGTTATACACTTGAACGTCTTGCTCGTATGTACATAAACGAGATTTTAAGACTGCATGGTATGCCAGTATCCATAGTTTCTGATCGAGACCCATGATTCACTTCAAGATTTTGGGTTAGTTTTGCAAAAAGCTATGGGCACGGATTTACAATTTAGCTCGGCATATCATCCTCAGACGGACGGGCAGTCGGAGAGGACTATTCAAACTCTTGAATATTTATTAAGACTCTGTGTCCTTGACTTCAAAGGAAGTTGGGACAAGTTCGTACCATTGGTGGAGTTTTCCTACAACAACAGTTATCAAGCAAGTATTGGTATGGCTCCATTTGAGGCGTTGTATGGAAGAAAGTTTCGTTCTCCAGTATGTTGGGATGAGGTGGATGTAGCAACGTTGTTGGGACCGGAGTTGGTACGTATGACTACGGAAAAGATTCAAACGATCCGACAATGTGTAAAAACCTCACAAGATCGACAAAAGAGTTATGCTGATCTTAATCGAAAGGACGTGGAATTCAATATTGGAGATCATGTGTTGTTACGTGTTGCTCCATGAAAGGGAGTTATGAGATTTGGAAAGAGAGGAAAGCTCAACCCTCGATTCACTGGCCCATTTTAATCCTTGATCGAGTAGGAACTGTGGCCTATACACTCTCCTTACCGCCAAGTATATCTTATGTTCATAACGTTTTTCACATATCTATGTTACGTAAATATGTGAAAGACCCGAACCATATTATTGAATTAGAACCAGACAAGATAGAGAAAGATTTAATGTATGAAGAGTTACCTGTTAAAATCTTGGATAAGAAGGATCATATTCTACGCTCTAAAGTTTTACCTCAAGTCAAAGTTTTGTGGAGAAACCACGATGTTGAGCAAATGACCTGGGAGTTAGAATCTGAAATTAAATCAAGGTATCCTCACCTCTTCGATATACTAGGTACGTACCCTAATTTCGAGGATGAAATATCAAAAGAAGGGGAGGTTGTAAAACCCCAACTTTTACGAATAAAGAATAATTTTCTCAAAATATATTTTTGAATATTATGGCGTGATGTTATAGTTGTGGGTAATATTTACAAATCTTGCAAAGTAAGCAACTGGTTATATAATATTCGATTGGTCGGGGAATATTCATTTTAACAGGGAATATTCGTACGACGACACAATCATTGGTGGACCCCACAACGGAAGTATTGTCATAGTTAGAAAATGACATAATTATCTTTTTTTATAAAAATAACGGAGAAAGTGTTACCGTTAAAACTGTTGAGCTACCTGGTAATAAAAGTACAGAAATACGCGTGGTTGCATAGTAGCACACTGTATTGATTATAGATGCTTACGTGAGAAGTCACTCAGTTATACTCAATTATTGCTATAGTAATTGCTGCATCATATCTCAAATCATAGTACTTCATTTCCTCAAGATTTGTTGTTCACTTAATCAAAACATTCATTTTTAACTACCCAATTATAATAAAATTGAATAATAAAAACATGCCCATACAGGATGAAACTTAAATAAAAATCTCCCAGGTTATCAAACCTTTAATTACAGACATTCAAATGCAGAAAATTAAATAAACTTCATTACAATCTTTAAACCAAAGTCTGAAAATAAAGCTATCAAAACTATTACAAGTCTTCAGTATTTGGTCATCTTTCCTTTTCCCTTACTGGTGCTAGGTACGTCACCCTTTTCAGCTTTAGCTGTAAGAAATTTTACAGGCAAGAGTGAACAAACAAGGCTCACTTGGAATAATAACAAGTAATTCTTTAAACTTCTACATCAATTGCCAATACTAGGCTTAATAGAACTGAACAATGTGTTCTATTAACTTTCTAAAAATTATAACATTCACTGAGGGTTTAATGACCATGAATCATGTCCATAGTTATAAGTAATTTTTCAACTTTAACTTTAACAGTCATAAGACTATAAGGACTCCACGTACTTAGGGGGATCAACCCTTCATACAATGTATTGTGCATAACCATTTTAACGCTAAGCGTAAACCTCTATTAAAAGAGTTATTCATCTCAGTATTTAGAATACAAGTCCGCACCAAAGTAAGTTTGGTTTGGATATATTACAGGGTAATTTAGAATTCAACGGCAATCAACTAAGGATTAATTGATTACAAAAGAAATAACTGTATGCTATGGAATAATCATAACTGAATTGATATTTGCAAATTAACATCATGCTTTAGGAATAATCTAATAGCATAAACATTGAATAATCATAACATTCAAGGTTATTGAGAATTTGGTTACTAAACATGCATAATGAATAGTAATTTGAACGATAGAGTTGTTCAACACTAGAATATGAAAAATATAACGATTTCATGCTAAATAACAAGTTACATATTAAAGAAACTTGCTCAATACTAAATATACGACTTAGAATACTTGCATCCCTATGAACAATTAGATACAAGAGCTTTTTCAATATTAAACCATCTAGCTCTACGAAAGTGCAGAGTTAGCCATTTGTGTAATTGCAATTGAATTCAAAACAAATAGTGTACTCAACAAAATCAAACTCGCATAATGAAGTTTTAGAGTTAGAGAACTTGCCTTTAGCACAAGCTAAACCTTACAACTTGAATCAATACCCTATATATATGTCATCATGACATAATTAGTCATTACCAATCATTTTATATCTATATAAACAAATATATACATCATGTAAGTTAAATTACCCTTTCACATAATCTAACTATGTTACTACTAGGTAACACTTGATAACATGTTCATTCATAACTTAATACTACTGAAATCATCATTTAACATTCTTATTATTAACACATAACATTTATTTTCAAACTTTGTGCAATAAACTAAAATTGTCAGACCATCTGCTAACTCGCGCTGCGACGCCACAGTTTACACTATGGTTGGCACTGCAACGCTGAGTTGGCGCTGCGGCGCGAGTCACATGCCAAAGATTGGCGTTGCAGTGTGGCGCGGGCGCTGCGGCGCGAGATTTATACTGTTGGGATGCGTTGCGGCGCCAGAGTCTAGAACTCGGCGACCAAGCTCGGCAACAGTATGAACAAAAAGCCAAATTGGCCTACAAGCTCTAATCTAATAGAGTAATTAACATGTAATTCATACAGAGACTTCATGTAAACATATTGTGAAGACTTCTAACATGATTCTACCCATAAAATATCATAAACATCAAATTTACAACACTCAATTTCAATATTTTTGGCAAAAACTCCATTTTTGATGTTTTCAATGAAAATCAATATTGTGATTTTGTTTTTCAACCAAGATAGTAAATTCAAAATATCATGGTTATGATTATATATACTCTATCAAATTCAATAGTCAATTTATAAATATTAACAAATAATCAAACCTTAATTTCATTTTAGACTAAGCCATACTCATATATTTTCCATATGAACACTCTGTAATATATTTTTCTTCACAAATTACATACATACATAAAGTAATTGATTATATTCATACATA
The DNA here is from genome assembly GCA_020205505.1 of Panax japonicus. Taxonomy (NCBI): domain Eukaryota; kingdom Viridiplantae; phylum Streptophyta; class Magnoliopsida; order Apiales; family Araliaceae; genus Panax; species Panax japonicus. Next base: position 69,580,631 of record CM035107.1, on the reverse strand, counting down.
ACCTCTAAAAAATAGTTTTACAACAACAATCATCATCTAAAGCTATATACACAAGAAATTCATCATCCATAATTATTTACAAAGAACTTTTTAGAGAAGAAAACTAAACTTTAAAAATAAAATACAAGGATTAATATCCTACCTTTAATTAAGAAGACGATACTCTAGAGTTTAGAAGAAAATAGTTATGATTACAATCTTCTTTTCCCCAATTCCTTTCTCAAAAACCTGTTAGAATCACTTACTTTTCTCTCTATAGTTTTCTTCTTCTCTCCCTTTTTCTTCTTTTGAGTTTTATTTCTTCCTAACTCTAACATACGCAGAATAATTATAATGTGACGCCCCCAAAATAGGTATACATCACCCATCTTTAGTCTTCAAATATATGGTACAAAATTCAAATACAATCTTAAATATACAACATGAGCTGTGAGTTTTAATACAAACATTGTCTTCTAGACATCATTAAAACTCAAAATAAGTCCTCAATACATTTATTAACCGTCACTCCGTTCTCCGACTAGTCCCTGCTACGTTCTCATTTCCTGAATAGAACAGTGAAAGAAAGGGTGATCTCAACTAGCCCAGTAAGAAATATTATGACTAAGATAAAGCAGAATAAATTATCTTTAGTCTTCAATAGTGTTAAACTGATACAATATAACAAACATCATGTTTAACTGCAGTGGAACAAGCAATCCATTAAAAGAGTCACGTAGAAAATAAAATCTACTATATTTTATGATTTAAAAGGTTTTTCATCACTTTTATCGTTGAGACTTAGCTTAATAAATAATCCACATCATTGAATCACCCCTGCACTACGGCCAAAGATATTCTTTAGTATAACGACCACAAATTATCCATGCACTACGGGCCAAGGATATTCGTGTATTCATTAATGGTCATGATCATGCCAACAACTATCCATCAATGCACTACGGGCCAATGAGGACTTTTTCCACATGATTTGTAAAATTACGGTCATGATTACACCGAATAATCCCTGGTCATAATCATACCAAGTCCATCTATGCACTACAGGCCACAAATAACTTTCAACATAATATAAACATGAGGATGATGACAATGATATAAGAATTCAATAAAAACAAGTTCAAGAATTAATTTATCCAGGAACCAATAACGTCTAAATGGTCAACATGATACTGCTTTGTAGAGTAAAATTCAAGAATGCTCAGAAGAATATTTCCATGAAAAGATACTGGATGAAGCGCAAATATCAAGGATATTCCACTAATTTCATGGAGTATAGAAGTCAAAACTTTAACTAACTGAGTATAATCAAGAATGGAATAACAAAAGAAATCACCAGGCATGCGATAGACTCACATACAGGTTATTCCAACAGAATATTAAATAACGGAACCAGGTCATGCGTAAACGCACAAACATGATGTTCCAACAGAATGATAACTAATGGAACCAGGTCATGTGTAAAGCACAAACATGATGTTCCAACAGAATAATAAAGAACGGAACCAGGTCATGCGTAAAGCACAAACATGATGTTTCAACAGAATAATAAAGAACAAAATAATAACAGAAATCACTATGCATGCGGTACTTCGCATAGACAGGTTATTACAACATAATGATAAAGAATGGAATAACAGAAGAATTTCACCAAGTATAGGATAGGCCGCGTATACAGGTTATTCCAACAGAATGATTAAGAATGGAATAACAGAAGTTCTCTTTATGAATACAAAAGAAATAATACCCCCTACCTTAAGAAGAAGAGTACTGGATATATAAGTAGTGAAGTAGAAGAACACTTTTCTTCTTTCTCTCTATAGTTTTTCTCTCTAGAATTTCAGTGAATTCGTAAGAAATAATGAAAGAATGAGCTACTGATTATAGAAAAATAGACTGCATAGTAACTAACTCATGAACGATCCAGATTGATTTACTTTAATCTGACGGTCCATATTTAAAGCAAAATCTTTTAAATAAAATATAATATATTCTATTTATAATCTAATAAAACGAATAACTTTATAAAATATTTTACTATGCAAACACTATGTAGGCACTATGCAAACACTATGCATAATAAAATATAATATATTCTAATTATTATCTAATAAAATAAATAACTTTATAAAAGTATTCTATTTTATATAAAAAGATTTTACTATGCAAAATACTATACAGGCACTATGCAACACTATACATAATAAAATATAATATATTCTAATTATTATCTAATAAAACAAATAACTTTATAAAAGTATTCTGTTTTATATAAAAAGATTTTACTATGCAAAACACTATGCAGCAATTACTGTAGCAATAATCGAACAATACTGAGTGACTTCTCACATAAGCATCAATAATCAATACCGTGTGCTACTATGCAACCACGCGTATTACTGTACTTTTAACACCAGGTGTTTCAATAGTTAACGTTAAACGTTCCGTCGTTATTTTCATAAAGTATTTTTGTCGTTTTCTCAATCCGACAATAATTCCATTGTGAGGTCCACCAATGATTGTGTCGTTGTATGAATATTCCATATTAAAACGAATATTCCCTGACCAATCAAATATTATATAACAACTTGCGTACTTTGTAAAATTTATAAATATTACCCACAACTATAACATTATATCAAATTCATCCCATAATATTCAAAAATGATATTTATAAAAAAATCATATTTATTAAAAAGTTGGGGTCTTACAACCTCCCCTTCTTATGAAATTTTGCCCTCAAAATTAGGGTACGTACCTGGTATGTCAAAGAGGTAATGATACCTTGATTTCATTTCAGATTCTAACTCCCAAGTCATTTTCTCAACATCGTGGTTTCTCCACAAAACTTTGACTTGAGGTATAACCTTGGAGTGTAGAATATGTTCCTTTTTATCCAAGATTTGAACAGGAACCTCTTCATATGTCAAATCTTTTTCTATTTCGTCCGGTTCTAACTCAATAATGTGGTTCGGGTCTTCCACATATTTACGTAACATGGATATATAAAAAACGTTATGAACCCAAGACATACTTGGCGGTAAAGCGAGTCTATAGGCCACAGTTCCTACTCGATCGAGGATAAAAAATGGGCCGATGAATCGTGGATTGAGCTTTCCTCTCTTTCAAAATCTCGTAACTCCTTTCCATGGAGCAACATGTAACAACACATGATCTCCTATATCGAATTCTACATCCTTTCGATGAAGATCATCATAACTCTTTTGTCGATCTTGTGAGGTTTTTATATGTTTCCAGATCGTTTGAATCTTTTCCATAGTCATACGTACCAACTCCGGTACCAACAACTTTGCTTCACCCACCTCATCCCAGCATACTGGAGAACGACACTTTCTTCCATACAACGCTTCAAATGGAGCCAGGCCATGCTAACTGTTGTTGTAGGAAAACTCCCTTGAAATAAAGGACACAGAGTCTTAATAGATCCTCAAGAGTTTGAATAGTCCTCTCCGACTGTTCGTCCGTCTGAGGATGATATGCTGAGCTAAATCATAAGTCTGTGCCCAAAGCTTTTTGTAAACTAACCCAAAATCATGAAGTGAATCTTGGGTCTCAATCAGAAACTATGGATACCGGCATACCATGTAGTCTTACAATCTCGTTTATGTACTTACGAGCAAGACGTTCAAGTGTATAAGTTTCTCGTATAGGTAAGAAGTGAGCAGACTTGGTCAATCTATCAGCAATGACCCAAATCGCATCTATGCCATGAGAAACCTTGGGAAGACCGGTAACGAAATCCATGGTAATGTGCTCCCACTTCTATTTTGGAATTTCAAGTGGTTGCAATGGACCTTTTGGTACTTGATGCTTCGCTTTAACTCATTGACAAGTTAGACACCTTGAGATAAACAGCGCTATCTCTCTCTTCATATTGCTCCACCAAAATGTATGACGAAGATCATGATACATTTTGGTACTCCCAGGATGGATTGCAAATGGTGTGTTGTGTGCCTCCATCATGATTTTATACTTTAAATTAAGGTCGTTAGGAAAACAAAGTCTGGAGTTGACTCGAAGTATTCCTTCTTCATCGATTCTTGCTTCCGGCATAGCACCTTCTTGCACTTTCTTCCTCATATGCATCAGCTCCAGGTCTGTAGCTTGAGCAGCTTTAACTTTATCAATTAAAGTCGGTTCTACTCGTATATTCGCCATCAACACATGTGTAGCAGCCCCGAATCCAGGTCCCAAATCACCTCAGATCCGGTATACTATTTCTATCACTATTTGCGGAAGATATAAACATAAATTGTTTATACATTACATTACACACTATTCCCCAAGGTCGAGTAACCTTAACTTAATACACATTTCATAAACTTTCTATTATACAAAACATTTATCAAAATACGCTATTACAAACTAGCCACACTTTATATCCCAAGCTGAACTTGGCTTTAACCGTTTCCTGTATCCGAACGCATTCGCCTTATCTACAATGTTTTATCATGATATAGCAAGGGTGAGCATAAAAGTTGCCCAGCAAGTTTAAGTTCAACAATATTACGATATATCATGATTGAAGAGTATGAATAATAAGCTGGCTATAATTCATCAATATAATTGAGAACTAGCACGAACAAACTTCTGACTGAATAAGTTTTAAACATGAACAAACATTTCTAAACCAACTGGTAATGAAGGTAATCAGCCTTTCATACCTGACGTATACATACAAGATGTACAGAGTACAAATTTCATGGCAATCAGCAATGATTAACCATAAGCTTGAAGAAACTACTCTTATTAGAGTTAAGTAAAAGAAACTTGCCTCAACCATTGATTACCGCAATGCAATTTATATCGTTTACCCGAAGACCTAATATTAGTACTATAGATCTTCAATAATTAGAGTAATATCATCACAGTATAATACTGTTATATTTATATCCACAGAATAACCTAAACACATTGCACATAATCCTATCAGTCTATAATACACATAAGACTTAGCATCAAATTAGACTATTAAGTTTGAGTTGATACCGACACAATTTTATCATCCCGACAGTCTAGTAGGACAAATATCGAGTTTAAGTTCAATTAAACTCTTCCTAAGTGCTTAACCATGCCATAGAATCACATTTATATGATTTAACACTCGATTTTTCATTTCATAAGTTATTCGTTAACACCTAGTAAGTTAAATACTAATCCAGCAACTTGGATTCTAAATCTAGCAACCAAATTTCTAATTCAGCAACCTGGATTCACCAATCCATCAATTCAGTCAACTTCTTTTCAATCCAGCAAGCTGTATTCAAAATTCGTATCACCAAAATACCAAATCAGTTTATTATTCTCCTATCCTTTGGTCAAACACATATACATGTATTTCATGCACAAAAATTATTTTACCATAATTTTCTAACTTCCTTTGGTATTTTTCAAAAATTAATTTCTAGTGCGTAGCTTAAGAAATTAGCCACCTCGTGTTTAACTCCAGTAATGCCCATCTTTTGGCATAACCTTATATATGTTAACGTGATACTCCATTTTAAATTTCGTGGCAATCGGAGTTGTAGAACTCTGTTTATAGCGATTTCCGTCGGAAAATCACAAAAAATGTAATAGTCATAACTTGGTCGTTTTAACTCGGAATCAGCTCATTTTTGGACACGAGCTACATAATACCATATATTTCTATTTTCCAAAAGTCTGGAATTTTCCTCATTAACTAAATGTCCAAAACAGCCCCCGGAAAATTTTGGACAGCAACTTTTTGTCATTTGGCAGTTTTGGAGTCCTTCACCAAAACTTAAATAAAACGAAATCTGTAACTCCAATTAATGATCCGTCACTTTTGTTGGATTTGTATCTTTCCGAATTACAGTTTTCATCTATCACAATCCATATTTGGACATGTTAAGCTCCCGGAAATTAGCCCGGAAGTGGCTGTTACAAACTGTCCTTTTAACAGTTTTCTTATCTTTGAATAGTTTGGTAGAAATCTCATAACTCTCTCCACCGATGTCGGATTTAGTCCGTTTAGGAGTCTATGGAAAGCTTATTGAGTGTACTATAACATATCACAAGTCCAGAATTTTTAGAGTATCCTAACAAATCCGAAATTTTCTTTTTAGGGCAGCAGTCCACTAATTCATTTAAAACAAAAAAACTGTTTTGGTTCTTCTTCTTTGTTCAAGCTTATCAACCCTAAAAAATGGCAAGATCTAACCACAAAATATCATATATCATGTAGATCTTCCCTCATTTGGTTCAAAATCATAAGTTCAACACTTGATCTAAAACACCATATCAAAACACTTTTTAAAAGTTTAACTTTTCCAGAAAATTTCCATTCTTCAATTCCTTTTGATTTCCACCAAATTAACACCCATTATGGGTAGATCCAAACAATAAACACTTATTAACATGTATATACATGGTTTTTGAGTTGAGAACTATGGATTCAAGTTTTGATTTACAACCATCAAAAATTAACTATACAAAAAGGTTTATACCTTTTCTTACTTGCTCTCCTTCTTCTTCATAGCTTCTTCCATGGATGAATCTTTGGTGTATGAAGATCAAAAACTCCTCTTCTTCTCATCTTTGAGCTGCCGAAGCCTCCCTTCTCTCACTCTCTCCCTTTTTAGTTTATTTGCTAGCTAAAAAGAAGTAAAAGGATGAGAGAGAAATGGATTTTGTGGTTTAGTAAAAATTGTATAGATATAATTGTATATCTATCATTCATTCCTCCCACTCACCCTCTCTTTTTCTCCCATGCATGATCCGGCCATGTGCCTTAATTCTCCACTCATTCTCTTTTTCTTTCCTTAGCAATCATTACCTAAGCATTGCTTGCAAGAATAAACAAAGATGTGGGCAAGTAAATAAATAACACATGTGAGGAGTTGTTCACCAACTAAAGTGAACAATTAATACATTCATCTCCCCTTATTTCCTTGCTCTCTATAACCGGCCATGTAGCATTACTAGATCCCACTAATTCTTGCTCTTTCTCCCTTAAACCACCAAGCTTTTACTTGGAATAAATGCCAAAGTGTTGGCTTAAACAAATGAGGACACATGGGGAAGTTGGTAGAAAAGTTGGTAACCAACTAAAGCAAATAATCATAACATTCATTCCCCCTCCTTTTTACTCACCTAGGTCCGGCCACTTGGCCTTAGATCGTCCCAATTTTTGGCTTTCTTTTTAATGCCTTAATTGATTTACTAAATGTCCAAAAATTCTTCTCCCACTTGGGCTAAAAATTGAGCCATTCCTTTAATGTTTTGGGCTTTCCAAAATAAAAATATTTAGGCCACTCAATTAATGTATTGCTTGGGCCTCTAACAAATTTTATTGACCAACACTTGGGCTATAAAATATACATAGTCCAATGCCTTAAATTCTTATCAAACCCAATTCATTTACTTAGGGTTTCAATTTCCTTAATTATAACATAAATCCTTACTCACAAGTCCATTCATTTTCTTAACCCAATTAGACTTGCTATAATTAGGTTATAAAATTAATCATTTGAGATATATAGAATAAATCTCCTAGAATTAGCAAGTATTCTAAATACCACAATTCTCTTTTTCCATAACCCTTAAGTTATTAAATCCTTCATTCCTAATATATATAATTAGGGTTACACTAGTTTCTTTTGGTTTGTTTATATAATAAACAAATATAAACCATCACCTAATGTTCATATTCCTTACACACAACTTTTTAACCCTTAGGGTTTAATACTTTGCATTAGGATTCCCAAATTAGAGTTTAAATTCTCAAAACTGAAATTAAAGTTTCGGAGCGTATCGTTAGGGTTTCTAACAGTTCGTTAGATTTTTCTAACCTAATAAACATATGATTAACATAACTTTAGGGTTTGCTAAAGTTATAACTTAGCTGATCAATCCTTGATCTCAAATCATTATGGTTCACATATGTAACCAAATATACCGACTAGTATTCACTTCGATACTTATCCTGATAATTCTTCAAAAGAATTTTAAATCTACCATAATCTTATACCTCATTACTAGACTATCACTTACAGTCTACCACATAATTCAACTTTTGTTCAAAACTTTTGAAATTCTTAAAATTTCATTACATAACTGCCAATTCAATACACTTATTTCCTGTCTAGGTCCTAATATTGAACCTTAAATAAATAAATTATGATTTTCATAAATTGTCCAAATTCTCGGGTTGTCACAACATGGGTACCTGGAGTTTTTAACTCCATCTCCATCCTTTGCAAGTCACACAAAATGGGCTTTTGTATTGACAATATTGTACTCGTACTTGCATATGATCTTCTACTCAATGCGTCAGCTACCACGTTCGCTTTTCCAGGATGGTATTGGATGATATTATCATAATCTTTCAATAGTTCAAGCCAACGTCGTTATCGCATGTTGAGTTCCTTTTGAGTGAAGAAATATTTGAGGCTTTTATGATCCGTAAAGATCTCCACTTTCTCTCCATACAAGTAATGCCTCCAAATTTTAAGTGTGAAGACAACAACTGCAAACTCTAGATCATGAGTAGGATAATTTCTATCATATTCTTTGAGTTTTCTTGAGGCATAGGCTATGACTTTCCCATGTTGCATGAGAACACATCCTAACCCTTTGCCCGAAGCGTCACTGTAGATGACAAATCCCTCCGACCCAGATTGTATTGTCAGAATAGTTACTGAAATGTGTCTCCTCTTGAGTTCTTGAAAACACTTCTCACATTCCTCGCTCCAACCGAATTTTGTATCTTTTCGAGTCAGTTGAGTTAATGGAGTAGCGATTCAAGAAAATCTTTCCACGAATCTTCGATAATAACAAGCTAAACTGAGAAATCTACGTACTTCGGTCACTGATTTGGGTTGCTCCCAGCTTTGAATAGCTTCAATCTTTGCCGCGTCAACAGATATTCCATGAATTGATACTACGTGCCCAAGGAATGCTACTTTCTCAAGCCAGAACTCGCATTTCTTCAACTTGGCATAAAGCTTGTATTCACGAAGCTTTTGGAGTATGAGCCTCAAGTGTTGCTCATGATCTTCACGGCTTTTGGAATAAATAAGGATGTCATCAATAAAGATGACCAGAAAGTAATCCAAATATTCCTTGAATACTCGGTTCATCATATCCATAAAGGCAGTAGGAGCATTAGTCAATCCAAAGGACATGACTAGGAATTCATAATGCCCGTACCGAGTTCTAAAAGCCGTCTTTGTAATGTCATCAGTACTAATTTTCAATTGGTGATATCCAGAACGAAGATCAATCTTTGAAAAGAATTTGGCTCATTGCAACTGGTCAAACAGGTCATCAATACGTGGCAATGGGTACCTATTTTTGATGGTGACATGATTCAACTCCCGATAATCAATACAAAGTCGTATACTCCCATCTTTCATCTTCACGAATAGAACATGAGCACCCCAAGGAGAAGTACTAGGACGAATAAAGCCAATGTCTAAGAATTCCGGCAGTTGAGTCTTTAACTCCTGAAGTTGAATAGGAGACATTCGATATGGGGCTTTAGAAATGGGTTTTGTACCGGGTTCAAGGTCGATACAAAATTCAATTTCACACTCTGGGGGTAGGCCAGGAAGTTCTTCAGGGAATACATCAGGAAATTTATTAACAATAGAAATATCATTCAAAACTGACGTATTTTTGTTTAGATCTATGACGTGGGCTAAGAAAGCTTGACATCCATTTTTCAATAAATGAATAGCTTTATGGCTTGAGATGACCATGATTGATTTTAATGGTTTTGTCGCTTGAATTCGCATAATAGGTTGATTAGGAATATGAAAGCTAACAACCTTATGAAAATAATCAATTTTAGCATGATGAGTAGTTAACCAATCAATCCCTAGAATCACATCAAATGCAAGTATTTTAAATGAAATAAGATCAACAGGTAATGTGAGGGTACCGATTTGAACCAAACAAGACTTTTAAACAGTGGATGTAATGAAGGTTTCTCCCAACGGAGTTTCTACTAATAAGTTAAAGTCAAATATCTCATGAGTCAAATTTAATCATTGAGCGCAAGTATGAGAAATAAAAGAATGGGTAGAACCGGTATCAAATAAGGTATAGACTTCGCTAGAGTTTATGATAAGCTTACCCGTGATGACCTCGTTCGAGTTCCTTGCTTTTTGGGAGGTAACTACAAACACTCTCCCTTGCACTACAGACTTTGACTTTTCTGGGACGGCCTTTGGTGCCTCCATCCTAGCTGAACTTATCTTTGGTGAACGACAAAATCGGGCTAGGTGACCTTCTCTTCCACAATTATGAATAGTACTATATGAATAGTACTTTATGAATAGTACTATATGAATAGTACTTTGTGAATAGTATCCCATGAATAGTATTTTGACATGAAAATATTAAAATTTAACAACAATGTTCAGAAAAATATCCTTGTGAAACGATACTAGATGAAGTGCAAATTTCAAGGATATTCTACTAATTTCACGGAGTATAGAAGTAATACTTTAACAAAATGAGTGTAGAATTAGGAATACGAAACGAAATAATATTACTTACATACTACAGAGTATGGAAGAAAATATTATTTCATACGAATATTGAACAAAAATAATATCATTTACCTTATAGGAAGGCTAGATACTGTAATAGTGAAGTAACAGAATACTCTTCTTCTTTCTCTCTATAGCTTCTCCCTCTATAATTGCTCTTTTGAGTCTTAGTGAATTGGTGAGAATGAAAGAAGAATGAACTTCTATTTATAGAAAAACATAGTTTTGATAATTGCATGTTTAGGGGATCGAATTATTACAGTTTAGTACCTTCATCTATATCTCCATTTTTAATTTAGTCCTTCAAGTATTATCAATCTTGCACCACCTCCCCTAATAGTACATGCATGTGAATCAATAGTTCCATACATGTGAACAAACAGTAATTTGTATGTGAATCAATAGAAATTAATTGCTCATTTATCCGATTAATTTCCCATTTTGTTAATAATAACAAAACCAAAAAATCACAAAATTACCTCCTTTGAGGGTAATTGGGTCACGAAAGAATTAAAGAAAACTAAATGCACAAACATCTTTAATCAACATGAACTTATTCATCATTAATATTATAACTCATAATATTTAACAACCAGATCATTCCTAGGAAAGAGGGAGCTTTCCGATAAGGATTTCTCCCTAGTGGCGCACAATTAGGTGACCAAACCCCTTTCCTCGACAGAACTTTCTAGACATCGTCAATAATGTAAATAATAATATGAATAACTTTGTCATCTCAATTATTGATTTAATAATATAAAATATTGTGCAGATGATACAGTGACAATTACTGAATTAATAATATAAGAGATACTCTGCAGCAATTACTGTGGCAATAATTGAATAAAACTGAGTGACTTCTCACGTAAGCATCAATAATCAATACCGTGTGCTACTATGCAACCACGCATAATACTGTACTTTTAACATCGGGTATTTCAACAGTTTAACGGTAAAACTTTCACCGTTATTTTTATAAAAAGATATTTTTGTCGTTTTCTAACTCCGACAATAATTCCGTTGTGGGGTTCACCAATGATTGTGTCTTCGTACGAATATTCCCTGTTAAAACGAATATTCCTCGACCAATCTAATATTTTATAAAAACTTATTTACTTTGCAAAATTTATAAATATTACCCACAACTATAACATTATATCTAATCCGCACCATAATATTCAAAAATATATTTCGAGAAATTAAATCTTTATTCATAAAAGTTGGGGTCTTACATATACCCCTTATTAGTTTCAATGCAGAAGTTGAGCCTGTCAGCTTCCAAGCCCTTGAGGTGAGCAACACTCGCTATCAACCCATTGGGGTGCCACCTCTGAAACCCAGAATTTATGCCGAGGTAATGTCGGCAAGTCAAGAGATGATATCCTTGGGTTTTCAACCTGGACAGGGGTTAGGAAAGGATCATCAAGGAATCAAATGCCCAATTCAAGTTCCCAGCCAGACAGGGACAGTCAAACTAGGCTACTCTTCTGGGTCCACTCACAGGAACCCACACAAGCATCCACTGGTTCCTTCATCTACAAGTCGGTTGCCTAAACCTACAAATGCTAATCATGTACGACCTTCATTGAAAGTTCCTGCCTCTGTGGTAGCTATGCTGTTTCCTAAGCCGATACCGGTTAAAGGAAAGGAAGTTCTGATTCAAGACCCGGAGGTGGAAGAAAGGAATTAAAGGAGAAAACAAGAGATAAATAAACATCTGTCAAACATGCGCGTGTTGGTCCATACGGAGGGTATGAATAGAGACATCCCAGATGATGACTTTCAGGACATCATGGTTATCATTCAAGAGAAAGAAGACAATAACATCCCCTTCATCACACCTATCCACCAGGACCGGACCCTTGGTAATTGGAGCAGCACTCCTTGTATTTGCCGACAAGGGTAAAAAGGGCAAAAACTTCCTCTTCCCTGTAGATAACAATAAATTCTTACTTTTGTTGTACAGTATTAGCAGTTGTTTTTGTCATTTTATGCTAACACTTTGTTTGATTGAATAGTTTCATATATTAAGTAAAAGCATTTTGTTTCAGGACTCTAAAGTTAGATGTGCCTAAACTTGCTGACGAGGTGACTATTCTTCACAAGGACTGTAACTTTGAAGTAAAGTTGGACTCAGACTTGATGGAGATTGAACAAGAGGACTATGAGATACCTCAGGAGATCAAAGAATGGGTCGAAGATAAACCCAAGTCAAATCTTGATTAAACCACCTCTTTTAACCTTAGAACCTCAGAAAATCCCAAACAAATCCAGATTGGTACGGACCTTACTCCAAACCAAAGGAATGACATAGTTACTCTATTAAACCAATTCAAGGATATGTTTGCATGGTCTCAGGAAGATATGGTCGGTTTGTCCACTGACATCGTCATTCATTGCCTTCCCATCAAAGAGGGATTCAAGCCAGTCAGGCAGAAACTCAGGCGATTAAAACCTGAGTGAAGTTTGAAAGTTAAAGAAGAAATTGTGAAATAATTTCAAGTCGACATCATCATGGTGTCAACATACTCTGAGTGGCTATCTAAGATAGTCCCCGTGCCTAAACCTGGAGGAAAGGTGCGAGTTTATGTGGATTACAGGGATCTAAACAAAGCTTGTCTCAAAGATGGCTTTCCTGTACCATTCATCCATATACTCATTGACAATAAAACTCAGTATGACATGTACTCCTTTGCTGACTGCTTTGCGGGGTACCATCAAATCATGGTTGCTGAAGAGGATCATGAGAAAACTGCATTCATCACTCCTTGGGGAACCTTTTGCTATAAACGGTTGTCATTCGGCCTCATCAATATCGAAGCTACCTATCAGCGAGCCATGATGTGATGACCCGGGTAAGGGTGTGGTTTTAAGAAATTTTGAGGACGGAATTTTTATAAGTGGGGAAGAGTGTGACGACCCAAAAATTCAGGTTGTCCAGAATTTAAGTTTAAAGAATTGGTTATTAATAAAAGGAACTTTTATTAATACTATTATGTGCAATGTGTTTATTAATCATTCTATAACCTAGGATGATTATAAATTTGGAGTATCCTGGCTACGAGCTAGTCTGAGCGAATAAGAATTAACAAAATAAAAATAAAAAAATTTCGGGAACAAAATATTTTTCGGGGAAAAAGACGAAATAGGCACTATTCACCCGACGAAACCCTAAGGGTTAGGGTTTGAATAACCTAGGGTATTTCGAGAGTTCGGTATGTCAAAATGACATTCCGTCGAAGGATTTGACGATAATATATTGTGAAAAGTTAAGTAAGTGGATAAAAGTTTTTCTCAAAAAACGTGCAGAAATCGGACGAAATAAAAATGATAAAAAGTTCTGTTATGTACTTTTCAATCGTTTAGCTACGTTAGGGTAAAATGTGAAGGAAAACGCTTAACGTCAAAAAATGTTTTTCAGTTTTTCGAAGATCCGAAGAATACGTAAAAATTAGTCGGTAAAGGAAAGACGAAATATCCAAAAATATTTGGATTCCGGGAATCGCAGTTTTTGAACTGTCGGATGAAAACCGAAAGACGGAAGCACGAAGCTTCCAAGGGAAGCTACGTGAATAGTAAAGAGGTGTAGTAAGGAGGTGGGAATAGTAAGGAGGTGTGAATAGTAAGGAGGTTAGGGGAGCGTAATGACTAAAATACCCCTAGCTTTGGAAATCTATAAATAATAAGCTTAAAATCATTTAAATGGGATTTTGAAAATCCTATAACATGAGAGAGAGAAAGAGAGTTCGGATGGGAGAAAGAAAAGGAGAAAGAAGAGGAAAAACTAGGCCGTGTACAAACTTTGTCCGACGGGAGAAGATTAAAGGAGAACGGTAATCCGAAAGCTAATCTCTTATAAATTTTCTTTAAGTTTCGATGTTTAAAAACATAATTGAATGAAGATAATAAGTAGAGCGGGACGTGCTATTTGGGACACTATTTTGATCAGTTAATGTTTCCAAAAACTTATGGGTTTTTGGTATGTTATAGTACACTGAATTAGCTTTCCATAGACTCTGGAACGGACTAATTCTGACTTTGGAGCAAAGCTTTATGACCATTCAAAGTAGTTGCGTCAAAACTGTCTAACCAACTCGGGGCAGTCACCCTGAACGAATTTTTCAGAATTTTGTGTTTTGAATTTGGAAATGGTCAAAGAATGAAAGTTGTAGCCTCGGACGTTAGATTCACGTGGGCTCAAGAATCGCTCAAATATGTTTTGAAACGAATTAGTTATGACTGTTTTAGCGAGAGAGGGTAAAGCTGGGAAAAGAAATAAAGACTGCTATGAACGTCAATTTTTGGCATGCTTTTTAGACTACTTAACAAACCTGAAATGAGAGGTTAGTATTTCTTAAAAATAGTCTTGTATGCCATGAAAAACATACTAAAAATGCCTTACGATTGGATAAGTTGATTGCAAGCTATTAAGTCGCGGAGTGGGTGTCAAAGGTGAGGGGATGTTGCCTAGTGGCAGCAGCAGATAGCAGTACCCATGGCCTATGAAGCGTGCGATTATTTCGTAACGTTTTTGGGTGGTTTTGTGACTGTTTAACATGTAACAAAACACCGAGAGAGATGTATATATATATATATATATATATATATATATATATATATATATTATAATGCTTATATATCGTGAAAACTCACTTTAAATGTGAAGAAAATGATAGAAATGTAATGTAAATGAAAGTTTTCATAACTATGCGAGCGTAATTCGAAAAATGATATGTAAAACGTATATGTAACATAATGAATTGCGCAAATCCATTTGAAATTATATTGAACCTAGTAATGTAAAATGAAGGGGATATAAATGGTTTATGTTTTTATACGTAAAGTATTTACATACTAAATCCATTAGAGAGCCTTTTTGGGCGTAAAAAGTTTATAACTGACAAAAGTTTCTGAAGAAACATGGAATGGTTTTAAGACAAGAACACAATATTATATTTAAATAAAATTAGTTTACATTGAGTACGTGAATTTTGTATGTGAAACTAATATGTACATGTATGTATCCTCAATTTGTGTAGGATCATAACAACGCAGATAAGTTATAAACATTAAACAACATCCAAGGCAAGTTTTTCAGTTCTATTATGTTTGTGGATTAAATGTGATTATGTGGTGAGTTACATACCATGCTTTATGAATTGTTAAAGTCAAAATATGACCAAGTTAATTGGGTTATAGAACTCAATTTATATGTGATATGTGATAACACATGCATGTTGTATAATGTAACTCGATAAATTAGAAATATATAATGCATGAATTGTGTGCTATGTGAAACATGATAGACTGTTAAATTTGTTGGGCTGTCGAGCTCAACCTTATAAATAACCACTTTTGCAAGTTCAAGATTCAAGGTAAAGTTATGTGTTACTTGAAAGACATGAATCATATGTGATACTTGAAGATTTATATACTTTGGTTGTGTTATTATTATTTGAACCATGTTTAAGGTTTTGAATAATGTATTAATGTTGAATTATAATATTATTTTGCGAATGTAAACTATTGTAGTATTAAAATGATTCTGAGATATTTAGATGTAAAGGTTGAAGAACGAGGATAGTTTGTAATAGAAAATTTTAATTATTCCGCAAATTTCAATGGATGTATTATCGTTTAATGATATAAAATTAGAGGTTGAATTTATTATTAACGACCGAAGTCAAGAATTAAATTGTATGAATTTTGGGGTCGTTACAACGTCCTTTCGATGAAGATCAGCATAACTCTTTTGTCGATCTTGTGAAGTTTTTATACGTTTTCGGATCGTTTGAATCTTTTCTATAGTCATACGTACCAACTCTGGTCCCAACAACGTTGCTTCACCCACCTCATCCCAACATACTGGAGAACGACACTTTCTTTCATACAACGCTTCAAACGGAGCCATGTCAATACTTACTTGATAAATGTTTTTGTAGGAAAACTCCACCAACGGTAAGAACTTGTCCCAACTTCCCTTGAAGTCAAGGACACAAAGTTTTAATAAATCTTCAAGAGTTTGAATAGTCCTCTCTGATTGTCCGTCCGTCTGAGGATGATATACCGAACTAAATCGTAAATCAGTGCCCATAGCTTTTTGTAAACTAACCCAAAATCGTGAAATGAATCTTGGGTCTCGATCAGAAACTATGGATATTGGCATACCATGCAGTCTTACAATCTCGTTTATGTAAATACGAGTAAGACGTTCAAGTATATAAGTTTCTCGTATAGGTAAGAAGTGAGTAGACTTGGTTAATCTATCAACAATGATACAAATTGCATCTATGCCTTGAGAAACCTTGGGAAGACCAGTAACGAAATCCATAGTAATGTGCTCCCACTTCCATTCTAGAATTTCAAGTGGTTGCAATAGACCTTTTGGTGCTTGATGTTCCGCCTTGACTCGTTGACAAGTTAAACACCTTGAGATAAACACTGCTATCTCTTTCTTCATATTGCTCCACCAAAATGTATGTCGAAGATCATGATACATTTTGGTACTTCCAGGATGGATTGCAAACGGTGTATTGTGCGCCTCCATCATGATTTTATACTTTAAATCAGGGGCGTTAGGAACATAAAGTCTGGAGTTGACTCGAAGTATTTCTTCTTCATCGATTCTTGCTTCCAGAATAACACCTTCTTGCACTTTCTTCCTCAAACGTATTAGCTACAGGTCTGTAGCTTGAGCAGCTTTAACATTATCGATTAAAGTCGGTTCTATTCGTATATTCGCCATCATCACATGGGTCCCTGGAGTCTTTAACTCTATCTTCATCCTTTGTAATTCATACAAAATGGGCTTTTGTGTTGACAATATTGCACTCGTACCCGCATATGATCTTCTACTCAATGCATCAGCTACTACGTTCACTTTACTAGGATGGTATTGAATGGTATGATCATAATCTTTCAATGGTTCAAGCCAACGTTGTTGCCGCATGTTGAGTTCCTTTTGGGTGAAGAAATATTTGAGGCTTTTATGATCTGTATAGATCTCCACCTTCTCTCCATATAGGTAATGCCTCCAAATCTTGAGCGCAAAGACAATAGCTGCCAACTCTAGATCATGAGTAGGATAATTCCTCTCATATTCTTTGAGTTACTGAGAGGCATATGCTATGACTTTCCCATGTTGCATGAGAACACATCCTAGCCCTTTGCCCGAAGCATCACTGTAGATGACAAATCCCTCTGAGCCAGATGGTATTGTCAGAACAGGTGCTGAAATGAGTCTTCCCTTGAGTTCTTGAAAATTCTTCTCACATTCCTCGCTCCAACCGAATTTTGTATCTTTTCGAGTCAGCTGAGTTAATGGAGTAGCGATTCAAGAAAATCCTTCCACGAATCTCCAATAATAACCAGCTAAGCCGAGAAAGCTACGTATTTCGGTCACTGACTTTGGTTGCTCCCATCTTTGAATTGCTTCAATCTTCGCTGGGTCAACTGATATTCCATGATTTGATATCACATGCCCAAGGAATACAACTTCCTCAAGCCAGAACTCACATTTCTTCAACTTGGCATAAAGCTTGTTTTCACGAAGCTTTTGGAGTATCAGCCTCAAGTGTTGCTCATGATCATCATGGCTTTTGGAATATATGAGAATGTCATCAATAAAGACAACCACAAAGTGATCCAAATAATCCTTGAATACTCGGTTTATCATATCCATGAAGGCAGCAGGAGCATTAGTCAATCCAAAAGACATGACCAAGAATTTATAATGGCCGTACCGAGTTCTGAAGGCAGTCTTTGGAATATCCTCAGTTTTAGCCTTCAGCTGATGATATCTAGAACGAATATCGATCTTTGAAAAGAATTGTGCTCCTTGCAACTGGTCAAACAGGTCATCAATACGAGTTAACGTATACCTATTCTTGATGGTGACATGATTCAATTCTTGGTAGTAAATATAAAGTCACATACTCACATCTTTCTTCTTCACGAATAGAACAGGAGCACCCCGAGGAGACGTACTAGGACGAATGAAACCAATGTCTAATAATTCCTGTAATTGGGTCTTTAACTCCTGATGTTCAATAAGAGCCATTCGATATGGGGCTTTGGAAATGTGTTTTGTACTAGGTTCAAGGTCAATACAAAATTCAATTTAACGCTCTGGGGGTAGGCCAGGAAGTTCTTCAGGGAATACGTCAGGAAATTTATTAATAATAGAAATATCATTCAAAACTGACGTATTTTTGTTTAAATCTGTGACATGAGCTAAGAAAGCTTGACATCCATTTTTCAATAAACGAATAGTTTTATGGCTTGAAATGACCGTGATTGATTTTAATGGTTTGGTTGCTTGAATTCGCATAATAGGTTGATTAGGAATATGAAAACTAACAACCTTAAAAAAATAATCAATTTTTGCATGATGAGTAGTTAACCAATCAATCCCTAGAAATACGTTAAACACAAGTATTTTTAAAGAAATAAGATCGACAGGTAATGTGCGGTTACCGATTTGAATCAAATAAGACTTATATACCGTGGATGTAAGGAAGGATTCTCCCAAAGGAGTTTCAACCGATAAGTCAAAGTCCAATTTCTCCGTAGTCAAATTTAAACGTTGAGCGCAAGTAGGAAAAATAAATGAATGGGTAGAGCCGGTATCAAATAAGGTATATACTTCACTAGAGTTTATGATAAGATTACCCGTGATGACCTCGTTCGGGTTTCTTGATATCTGGGAGGTTACAACAAACGCTCTCCCAATAACTACCGATTTTGTTTTGTCTGGGACGGACTTTGATGCCCCCATCCTAGCTGGACTTGACTTCAGTGCACGACAAAATCGGGCTAGGTGACCTTCTCTTCCATAATTGTTATATGCTTTGGACTGCTGGGTATAGTTTGGACTGATGTGTCCCTCCGATTCGTATTTGTAACATACGACATGCGGTCATTCTCCTTTCATAAAACCGGGTGCTGGTGCTGACGTTCTTCCATCATTATTAAATCTCCTCTTCTTGAAACTCCCACTTTTATTATCTTGGCCATGATTACCACTGAAGTGGTTACCATTTCTGGCATGTTGATTCCTTCCACGTTTATTGTCACCTCTTCGATGACTGTTACCACTGGAATTTTCATTCTGCCGGCTGCTTTCTATTGGTTACATTGACCCGTTATCGCACTCCAATAACTGAGCCCTATTTACAACATCTGAATGCAAACACAGTTTATGAGAAATAAGATATTGACGTATCTCCGGTTTCAAACCTCTTAAAAACATCCGCGTCATTTTTTCCTCATTATCAACCAAGTGGGACACAAACCAGGACAACTCGGCAAACTTAGCTTGGTATTGTGCCACGATCATATTGTTCTACTCTAACTTGATGAATTGTACCTTATATTGTCATTGAACAGTTCTTGGAACTTCTCCCAAGACATCTTCAGTGCAGCAGGTTCAGTACGCTTTACTGATTCCCACCAGTAATCTGCCTCTCCTCGCAACATAAAGGTGGCAAAAGGAACCTTTTGCTCCTCGGAGCATCCCAAGACATCAAATATCTTGGTGATCTGCTTTATCCATGCATCCGCATTAAGTGGTTTTGGCTCTCTAATAAACTCCGGTGGTCCCAACTCCTTGAACTGTTTAGCGGTGACCGTCCGAGAGTTTTCAGTGTTTCCACCTACATTTTGGATAGGAGTTTTTCTTGCCTGATGTTGTATAAATTGCAGAAAGCTCATAAACATTCTGTCGTTCGCCATTGAGTCGGTGTTGTTGTTCACCTAAGGATTATTGTCTTCCTGTTACACATTATCCTGGGTATTAATCTGTGGTGACTCCACGATCTCATGTGCTTCATTGCTTATCTCAACATTTTTGGATGCCATTTTCCTAAACAGCCACAAAACAAGGGTTAATTAATATATCACATATTATCCATATACTCTGATCGACCAGTTAAATACCAAATAAACTTAGGTAGGTCATACTAGCGAAGGAATTCTCCATCTCTCCCCTCCTAGTTCTTGTCTCACATCTCAGCCAGGGATCATATCCCTAAGCTTTGATACCAAATGTGACCCCCCAAAAATAGGTATACATCACCCATCTTGGGTCGCCAGATATAAGGTACTAAATAAAAATACAACTTAATTATACAACAGTTGAGTAAAATACGACAAAACATAGGCTGTGAGTTTTAATACAAATATTGTCATCTAAACAATATCCACACTCAATGGAGTTCTCATTACATTTATTATCACACTATTTCACAGAATAGTGAGGACTACTAATGAACCATCTAGGACCATCACTCTGTTCTCCGACTAGTCCCAACTACGTTCTCATTTCCTGAAGAGAACAGTGAAAGAAAGTGTGAGCTCAACTAGCCCAGTAAGAAATATTATGACTAAGATAATGCAGAATAAATTATCATTATCCTTCAATAATGTTAAAGTGATAGAATAATATAATAGACAACAAGTTTAACTGCAGTGGATCAAGCAATCCATTAGAAGAGACAAGTAAAGTATAAAATCTACTATCTTCTATGATTTAAAAAGTTTTTCATCAACTTTATCACTGAGACTCAGCTTAATAAATAAAATTTAATCATCCCTGCTCCACGGCCAAGGATATTCATGTAATCATCAATGTTCATGACTATACCAATAATCCCTGGTCATAACACTGCCAACAACTGTCCACCAATGAACTACAAGCCAATGAGGACTTGTACCACATCATTCATCACATTACGGTCATGATTATACCGAATAATCCCTGGTCATAATCATACCAAGTCCATCTATACACGTAAGCCAAATATGACTTTTAACATAATATAAGCATGAGGATGATGACAATTCAATAAAACATGTTCAAGAATAAATTATAAAGATTTATAAGTTAATTTATCCTAAACTCAATAATGTCCAAATTGTCAACATGATACTGCTTTATGGAGTAAAATTCAAGAATGCTCATAATAATATTTCCATGAAAAGATACTGGATGAAGCACAAATATCAAGGATATTCCACTAATTTTATGGAGTATAGAAGCCAAAGCTTTAACCAACTGAGTATAATAGAATATATGAAACTGCAAATGGATTTTCGTCCGCCATGCGGTAATCCACGTAGACAGATCATTTCCACAATTTAATAAGGAATGAATACGAACGAACATTCACCACGCATGAGGTAATCCACATAGACAGGTTATTCCAACAGAATAATAAAGAATGGAATAACATAAGGATTCACCATGCATGCTATAGAATGAACAAACAGGTTATTCCCAACAGAATAATAAATAATGGAACCAGGTCCGGCGTAAATGCACAGACAGGATATTCCGACAGAATAATAAATAATGGAACCAGGTCCGGTGTAAATGCACATACAGGATATTCCGACAGAATAATAAATAATGGAACTAGGTTTGACGTAAACGCACAGACAGGATATTCCGACAGAATAATAAAGAACGAAATATTATAATAATTTCACTATGTATTCGGTATTCGCATAAACAGGTTATTCCAACAAAATAATAAGAATGGAATAACAGAAGAATTTCACCATGTATGCAGTACTTTGCATAGACAGGTTATTCCAACATAATAATAAAGAATGGAATAATAGAAGAATTTCACCAAGTATATGGTATCCCGCGTATACAAGTTATTCCAACAGAATAATAAAGAATGAAATAACAGAAGTTCTCTTCATGAATAAGAAAGAAAGAATACCCCTTACGAGTACAACAAATATTATCCCCTACCTTAGAAGAAACTGGATATTGGAGTAGTGAAGTAGCAGAACACTTTTCGTCTTTCTCTCTATAGTTTTTCTCTCTAGAGTTTCAGTGAATTCGTAAGAAATAATGAAGGAATGAGCTTCTATTTATAGGAGAATGGACAGAATAATAACTAATTCATGAACGGCCTAGATTGATTTACTTTTAAACGGACGGTCCATATTGGTTTACTATTAAAACTTAAAGCAACGGTCTATACTGATTTACTATTAAAACTTTAAACCAGCGATCCATATTGATTTACTATTATACTTTCCACCAGCGGTCCATATTGATTTACTATTATATCTGCAACCAACGGTCTGAAAAATTAGAACATCTCCTCATGGAATAATATTGTACCCAAAAATAATTTGGATCGAAAAGAAATATATCTTAATGGTTAATAGTACCCCATGAATAGTATCTCATGAATAGTAACTCATGAATAGTAACTCGTGAATAGTAACTCATGAATAGTAACTCGTGAATAGTACTCCGACACGAAAAGTGTCCAAAATACCTGATTGAACAATATAACCTATAAACATCAATTATACTAACACAAATAAGTCCAACACAATGGAACTGTAAAATTCATCTTTAATCAACACGAACTTATTCATCATTAATATTACAATTCACAATATTTAACAACCAGGTCGTTCCCAGGAAAGAATGGGCTTTCCGATAATGATTTCTCCTTATTGGCGCGCAATTAAGTGACCAAACCTCTCCTTGACACAACTTCTAGACATTGTTAATATTGCAAATAATAATATGAATAACTTTGCCGTCTCAATTATTAATTTAATAATATAACATATTATGCAGATGATACAATAACAATAATTGAATCAATAATATGAAAGATATGATGCAACAATTACTATAGCAATAATTGAGTATAACTAAGTGACTTCTCACGTAAGCATCAATAATCAATACCGTTTGTTACTATTCAACCACGCGTATTACTGTACTTTTGCTACCGGGTAGTTCAACAGTTTTAACGGTAACACCTCCGCCGTTATTTTTATAGAAAGATATTTTTGTCGTTTTCTAACTACGACAATACTTTCGTTGTGGGGTCTACCATTGATTGTGTCATCGTACGAATATTCCATGTTAAAATGAATATTCCCCGACCAATCGAATATTATATAACCACTTGCTTACTTTGCAAAATTTGTAAATATTACCCACAACTGTAACATTATATCAAATCCACACCATAATATTCAAAAATATATTTCGAGAAAATTATTCTTTATTCATAAAAGTTGGGGTCTTACATAGAAGTTCTGTCAAGGAGAAGTTTGGTCACCTAATTGCGCGCCAATAAGGAGAAATCCTCATCGAAAAGCCCCCATATTTCCTAGGAACAACCTGGTTGTTAAATATTGTGAGTTATAATATTAATAATGAATAAATTTGCGTTGATTAAAGATAAAATTGATAGCTCCATTGTGTTGGGATTATTAATGTTAGTAGAAATCGACATCTATTTCGATAATAATGGATGTTTGGAGGTTATATTGATCAATCGGGAAATTAATCGGATAAATGAGCAATTAATTGCTATTAATTCGCATGCTTATAACTATGTGTTCACATGTCTGTACTATTAATTCACAAGATGTACTAGTAGGGGAGGTGGTGCAAGTTTGATAATACTTACAGGACTAAATTAAAAATGAAGAAAAAGATGAAGGTATTATACTGTAATATTTCGAGCCCCAAAACCTGCAATTATTGAAATTATATTTTTCTATAAATATAAGCTCATTCTTCTTTCATTCTCACCAATTCACTAAGACTCATAAGAGCATTTATAGATAGAGAAGTTTTAGAGAGAAAGTAGAAGAGAAGTTTGCTACCTTGCTATTCCAGTATCTAGTCTTCTTTTGAGGTAAGGGATATTATTTTGTTCAGTATTCATAGGAATAATATTTTCTTCCATACTATGTAGTATGCGAGTAATATTATTTCATCTCGTATTCTTGATTATACCATCATTCGGTTAAAGTATTGCTTCTATATTCCGTGAAATTAGTAGAATATCCTTGAAATTTGGGCTTCATCTAATATCGCTTCACAAGGATATTTTTTGCACATTCTTGTTAAATTTTAAGTTTTTCATGCTGAAGTACTGTCCATGAGTACTATTTATTTATACGGTACTATTCACAAAAGTACTATTCACAATTATACTATTTATAAAGTACTATTCACGAGTACTATTCATAAAGTACTATTCACAGGGTACTATTCACTCAGGTACTATTCACCCGGAGTACTATTCATAACAAAAATTGATTTCTTTTCGGTCTAAATAGTTTTTGATACATTATCATTCTTGAATTTTACTACATAAAACAGTATCATGTTGACAACTTGGACAATATTGAATTCTTGATAAATTAAATTATAAATCTTTAAAAATTTATCCTTGAACTTGTTTTATTGAATTCTTATATCATTGTCATCATCCTCATGTTTATATTATGTTGAAAGTCATCTGTGGCCTGTAGTGAATAGATGGACTTGGTATGATTATGACAAGGGATTATTTGGTATAATCATGACTGTAATGTTACAAATGATGTGGTAAAAGTCCTCATTGGCCCGTAGTGCATTAATGGACAGTTGTTGGCATGATCATGACCATTGATGAATACATGAATATCCTTGGCCCATAGTGCATAAATAATTTGTGGTCGTTATACTAAAGAATATCCTTCTCCATTTCTTCTCTTTGATTTAGATTCATCATCACTTACTTAATTGATTGCAGTAGAGTGTTCACATTTGCTTCTTGTGGGAAAATTTAGCAAGTAATCTGTAGCTCTTATTTCTCCTTGGAGGTTCAGCTATAGGAGAGTTAGACTTTTCTTCTTCTTCTGAATCCGAAGCTTCTGTATCATCAGACAGATTTCCTTGATGTTCAGCATTGGTAGGGGCAAGTCATTCTTCTTCAGACGTTAACATCTTTTGAACCATCATGTGGGCTTGTAGGAGTAGTTGCAGTAGGAGATGCAGTTGGGTCATCTTGTAGCTTTTCTTCATCATCGGAGTCTGCATTTTCTTTCATTGATCCAACTTCATCTTCATTGCTGGATTTTTTCTTTGCGGACTCAGTTTTAAGACTTTCAGTTTCCTTCTCTTCTTCTGACTCTACGTCATCTTCTTTGTCAGATGGACTTTTTTGGGGAACTAGGGATGGCTTATTTACCACCTTAGCTTTCTTTCTGGATGGCCTTTGAAGTAATCTGTTACTTTTCCTCTTTGTGGTCTCTGCAGTTGAGACCTTTTCACCTTCATCTTCTTCTTCCTTGTTGTTAGTGAATAGACTTCTTGATGGAGCCTCTGTCTTCTTCACACCCTTGGACTTCTTCCTTCCTGGTGTGGCTGCTAATGGTACAGAGTCACCAAGTTCAGAGCTTTCCACCTCCTTCGCCTTTTTTTTCTTTACAGAGACTTTGCTGCTGCTTCCAGTTATTATTATCCTCCTATTTTCCTTTGGATTTTTCTTCCAGTTTGCTAATAGATGTTGAGACATAACTTTGTGAACATTTAGAGGCTCTCCCTCATCATCCTTGACCTTTTCTCCCAATTTCTTCTTTAGCACAATGCTCAATAGTCTTCCATGAAAAACCTTTGTTAGAGGTTTATCTATAGACTTCTTCATCTCAGCATTTTCCACCCATTTGGAGATTTGATCGAAAAAGATAGCTCCAAAGTTTATTTTCTTCTTCAGAACTATTGAAGACATAATCTTTAGTTGTTGATCAAACACAGTGTCATGTGCAGTATCTTTGCATAGTATACATTTGCCCACTATCTCAGCAAGGAACTCGAATTCTTCAAGAAACTCCTTTTTCTTCATGTCTTTCAGACTAGGGTTTCTTTTGTACGCCATAATCTTCTTTTTTTATTCAGTGTCGACCTTATCAAAGCTCTTCAGTCCCAGGTCAGGGAGGCCTAAACATTGATTGATGTCAGACGATTTTAGCTTTAGAGACTGACCTCTGACTTTGGTAGAGAGGGTTTTGGAATTTATGGATGTGTTTGAGTAAAACTCCTTTACCAGTTCAGTAAATACTCGAGTGCTTGACTCTAGACATTCTGAGAATCCAGCCTTCTTCACAAGTTCAAGAATATCTCTAAACTTCTTTTCAGATTTCTCAAACATCTTGGTTTCGACCTGAATGCCAGTGATTACTTGCCAATCTGCCATTTGAAGAGTTCAAATAGTATGGGTGTTTAATTAAGGGAGTCTTATGAGAGATAGATGAATGTGATTTTGGCAATGCTCTGGAGGGTTAATGGATTTAGGATTTTAAGAGGATTCTAGGTTTTCAAAATGGGAGATAGAGAGGTTCGATAGTTTTTGTAACTGTTTACAGATTTTGAATTTTTCTTTATGGTAGTCCCTTCTGACTCTGCATAAGCTGTGATGTGTCAACTATCCATTGGTTGCATGATGCCTAGTAATGAGCTGTAACTCCCCCATTAACTTTTTAGTTTAATGTTTCTTTTTAAATAATAGGCATCAATAACGTGGATTGATTGTTTACCTTTTTGGTTCGTAGAGTAGCTCGGTTATTTGGCTATGAACTCTATGTTTTCCTTTGTTGACTCAACGATCTTCTTCTAAAAGACGTTGTAGTGGATGATTTTGACACTAATCCTCATAGCTCAACCACCGATGTACTTTATGAAGGTTTGAGCACTTTTCTTCAGTAGGACATCTTTCCAACCAGTATTCGAACTTATCTCCTCATAATCTGAGTGGTTGAGCAATTGTCCCATTCTTCCAAGCTCCTCATGAGCTAGTGTATCCTCTGGTAAGACTGCGATCGTCGAGTCTTCTTCTATGATCGTTGAGGTTGCACTAAGATCGTGGAGTTCTCTTTAACCTTTACTCTACGATCGTTGATTGACTTGGTCCTTGAGATGAACTTTACTAAGCATTCCTTCTGGGTCAAGGTAGCTCAGGAAGGGCCAACCTCTTAGAGTGAACTAAGGGTCAGGTTTGTCCCTGAGGCGCTTTACAGATGAAAAAACTTTAGAAGAGATTTGCACTGATATCTCAGTTGACCTTTTCTGCTGGGGAGATCCTGTACCAACTTTAGACATTCGCATTGGTTGTAATCGTGGTGTCCTCCTGCTCTTACACTACGATCAAATGTTTGATCGTAGGCTCTCCACAATTTTGAGTTGGGTGGTTGACTGGTTATTAGTAGTACATTTTGAGACGTTTCTACTGACTATGGATCTTCATTTGGTTTGTCATCCACAAAGTTTTGGGACTCTGTAACTGTTACATTGCTTCATATTATATCTCTGATGTTTTAGAGATACTGTACTGTTAGCATGTTACTGCTCCCCCATAGTAGATAATGTTTTCTCAAAGAAACATAAATTCTTCTTCTTCGTGTGTGGCAGAAGTCAACCTTACATATCTCAATCTGGCTGAAGTCATTAAATCTTTTTGTATCGTAGAAATAAGCATCTTCAGGGTTGATCATTCTACAATCATTTGATAGCACTACGAACGTAGTCTTCCTTGTCAGCTTGTATGTAAGACCCCGATTATATTAAATTAAAGTATCTAATTTTCTTATAATTATTATTCTATTTAATAAATGGTTAAATTGATAAAAGGTTAAAGTTAAGGGTGATATTTGAAAATTTTGCAAAGTAAGCAAGTTGATATAAAATATTTGTTGTGTCGGGGAATATTCGATTGGTCGGGGAATATTTATTTTAACAGGAAATATTCGTACGACGGTACAATCATTGGTGGACCCCACAATGGAAGTATTGTCGTAGTTAGAAAACGACAGAAATATATTTTTAAAAAAATAACGGCGAAAGTTTTACCGTTAACTGTTGAACTACCCAGTGGTAAAAGTAAAGTAATACGTGTGGTTGCATAGTAGCACACATTATTGATTATTGATGCTTACGTAAGAAGCCACTCAGTTTACTTAATTATTGCTACAGTAATTGTTGCATAATATCTCACATTATTTGATTCAATTATTGTCACAGTATCATCTGCATAATATTTTATATTATTAAATTAATAATTGAGACAACAAAGTTATTCATATTATTATTTGCAATATTGACAATGTCTAGAAAGTTATGTTGAGGAGAGGTTTGGTCACCTAATTGCGCACCAATAGGGAGAAATCCTTATTGGAAAGCCCCCTCTTTCCTTGGAATGATCTGGTTGTTAAATATTGTGAGTTATAATATTAGTGATGAATAATTGTTGAAGTATTAAGAATGTGTTTATTGAATATAAGTGAATTACAAAAGTTAGAGGGGAATAATGCAAACTTGGAAAACTTTAGGGGTACCAAAGTGTAATAAGTTAAATCAATTTGGACCATTGGTAGTGGTTTTAATAGTAAATCAATATGGACCATTGATGGTGGTTTTAATAGTAAATCAATATGGATCGCCGGTGGTGGTTTTAATAGTAAATCAATCTGAACCGTCGATGATGGTTTTAATAGTAAATCAATCTGGACCGTCGGTGATGGTTTTAATAGTAATCAATTTGGACCGTCGATTGTGGTTTTAAAAGTAATCAATCTGGACTGTCGGTGGTGGTTTAAAAAGTAGATCAATTTGGACCGTCGGTTGTGGTTCTAATAGTAATCATTATGGACCGTCTATTCTAGTAGTAAATCAATCTGGACCGTTCGTGAATAAGTTACTATTTAGTCCATTCTCCTATAAATAGAAGCTTAATTCTTCTTTCATTCTCACCAATTCACTGAGATTCACAAGAGACACTATAGAGAGAGAAACTATAGAGAGCAAGAAGAAGAGTATTCTGCTACTTCACTATTGCAGTATCCAACCTTCTACTAAGATAAGGGGTATTATTTCTTTCGTATTCATAAGGAATACTATTTTTTTCGTATTCATCCTTTAATATATCGGATTAACCTGTCTACGCAGATTACATACCGTATGTCAGGTGAAAATCCAGTTGCAGTTTCGTATGTTATTTCTTTTCATATTCTTAAATCTAAACTTACTACGGTAAGTATTGCATCTATAATCCTTGAAATTAGTGGAATATCCTTGAGTTTTGCGCTTCATCCAGTATCGTTTTATTGGAATATTGATCTGAACTTTCTTATTAAAATATCAATATTTTCACCCGGGGTACTATTCACGGGTTACTATTTACCCGGTTAATATTCACTATAATATTATTCACTCGGGTATTCGGGACATTTTTCATGTCGTGATACTATTCACGAGTTACCATTCATAGGTTATTATTCACCCAATTACTATTCACTATAATATTATTCACTCGGGTATTTGGGGTACTTTTCATGTCGGGTTACTATTCACGAAGTACTATTCACGGGAAACTATTCACCTGATTATTATTCACCTGAAAAATTGATTTCTTTTTTGTCCAAAATATTTTTGATACATGAATATTATTCTTGAATTTTACTCCATAAAGCAGTATAATGTTGACAATTTTGACATTATTGAATACTGGATAAATTAAATTATGAATCTTTAAAATTTATCCTTTGCTTTCATCTGATTAAATGTTTATATCATTGTCATCATCCTCATGCTTATATTGTAATGAAAGTCATCTTTGGCTTACGTGCATAGATGGACTGTTGATTTATATGATTATGACCAGAGATTATTCGGTATAATCATGACCATTAATGATTACATGAATATCCTTGGCCCGTAGTGCTGGGATGATTAGATGATGTGATTTACTTATTCAGCTAAGTCTCAGCGATAAATTTGATGAAAACTTTTTTAAATCATAGAAGATAGTAGATATCATGATCTACTTGACTTTTCTAATGGATTGCGTATTCCGCTGCAGTTAAACTTACTGTCGATTATATTCTATCAGTTTAACATTGTTGAAGGCTAATGATATCTTATTCTGCATTATCTTAGTCATAATATTTCTTACTGGGCTAGTTGAGCTCACCCTTTTACTTCCATTGTTCTCTTCAGGAAATGAGAACGTATCCGGAACTAGTTGGAGAACGGAGTGATGGCCCGAGATGGTGTTATACTAGTCATCACTATTCTATAAAATAGTGTGACAATAAATGTAATAAGGACTCCATTTGAGTTTGGATATTGTCTAGAAGACAATATTCGTGTAAAAACTCTTATCTCATGTTGTATAATTAAGTTTGTATTTGTATTCAGTACTGTAAGACCCCAAATTTTATGAATAAAGATTAATTTCTCTCGAAATATATTTTTGAATATTATGGCGTGGATATGATATAATGTTATAGTTGTGGGTAATATTTACAAATTTTGCAAAGTAAGCAAGTGGTTATATAATATTCGATTGGTCGGGGAATATTTGCTTTAACAAAGAATATTCGTACGATGGCACAATCATTGGTGGACCCCACAACGGAAGTATTATCGTAGTAATAAAACGACAGAATTATCTTCTAATAAAAATAACAGTGGAAGTGTTACCGTTAAAACTGTTGAACTACCCGGTAGTAAAAGTACAGTAATACGCGTGGCTGTAGAGTAGCACACGGTATTGGTTATTGATGCTTACGTGGGAAGTCGCTCAGTTATACTCAATTATTGTTATAGTAATTGCTGCATCATATCTCTCATATTATTGATTCGATTATTGTCACAATATCATCTGCATTATATGATATATTATTAAATCAATAATTGAGACGACAAAGTTATTCATATTATTAAATCGCAATATTTATAATGTCTAGAAGTTCTATCAAGGAGAGGTTTGGTCACCGAATTGCGCGCCAATAAGGAGAAATCCTTATTGAAAAGCCACCTCTTTCATGGGAACGACCTAGTTGTTAAATATTGTGAGTTATAATATTAATGATGAATAAGTTCGTGTTGATTAAAGATGAATTTGATAGTTCCATTGTGTTGGGATTATTAATGTGTTAGTGGAAATCGACATCTATTTCGATGATAATTGATGTCTGGATGTTATATTGATAAATCGGGTAATTTATCGGATAAATGAGTAATTAATTGCTACTAATTCACATGCTTATATAACTATTTGTTCACATGTGTGTACTATTGAATCACATTCATGTACTATTAGGGGAGTTGGTGCAAGATTGATAATACTTGCATGACTAAGTTAAAAATAGAGGTATAGATAGAGGTATTATACTGTAATTCATATTTTTCACATGATTATACTATTGATTCACATGATTGAACTACTGATTCACATTATTTACTATTAGGGGAGGTGGTGCAAGTTTGATAATACTTGCAGGACTAAATTAAAAATAAAAAAAAAGTTGGAGGTATTGTACTGTAATATTTTGAGCCCCAAAATGTGCAATTATTGAAACTATATTTTCCTATAAATAGAAGCTCATTCTTCCTTCATTTCTCACCAATTCTGTGACACCCCCAAATTCGGGCACCTCAATCGCACAGATTTGGTGTTCACTGTCCAATTAAATCATAACTATCTACCCATAAACAAAGGATATAATTAAACTCAAAAGCTTAAACAATAAATCTCCCACCAAAGGGTTACATAATCTCAAATTAATCCCAGGTCATCTAAACTTTATTACAATCATCAGCGGAAAACTAAAACATAATCATAATTAAATCTATTATATAAGCTTCATAAATAAAATATAAATTAAATGTTGTTGTCTAATTAAGCACTTTGTCCTTGCCCTTGCTTGTAGAAAGCTTTTCAAACTTCGTAACTTCATCTACGTTGTTTTGTGCAAGAGTGAGAAAATAATTGCCCACAAGAAGGATAATATACAATAACATTTTATGAATGACAATTAACCGAGCTTTCAATGGTAAAGTATTCTTACCGAAATAATAAACTTTAATTCAACAGCTATGAGTTCAAAGGAATAATGAACGTTTAAGTTAACAATAGATATCAACATCAAAGAATACACTGAGGGTCACAAGACCACGAACTCTATTCTAGGTTTTCAAGTATTTCTACTTTAACCTTTAACAGTCTAAAAGAATATAATCATTGTGACGCCCCCAAAATTACCCAATTTTGAGTCGCCAGAAAATACACTATAAATACAAATAAAACGTAATTATACAGCTGTCGTGTAAAATACGACACAACATACGATGTGAGTTTTAATACGTATATTGTCATCTATACAGTATATAAACTCAAAGGAGTTCTCAATACATATATTGTAACACTATTTATTCAGGATAGTGAGGACTATTAGCGAACACTATCATCTGGACCGTCACTCATTTCCCTTGTTATACACGCTCGACTCAGCTACACTCCTATTACCTGAAAGGAATTGTGAAACAAAAGGGTGAGCATGATTAGCCCAGTAAAAAATATCATAACTAAAGATAGCTACATTATCAATAGTTTTCATTAATAATAAATCAGAGATTTATAATATATGGTAGATAATAAAACTTTTCAACCATAATTGCAGCGGAATCAACAATTCATTAGAAGAGTTAAGTAGAACATAACGTCTACTGTCTCCAACAGTTCTTCGTTGTACCAAAGACAAAGAGAACTTTCATCACCTGTCTTTACCTGAACCATCACAGATTATATTTAAATTCACAATTCATATTTATAATAACACGAATTAATAATTCCTGCTTGCCACAAGGCTTAATAGAACGTTTACTCAATATCCTTACCCAAAGGCTGAAGATATTCAAGTGTAATAACAATGATCATACCAATCAGTTGTCTACCTTTGCACTACGTGCCAACAAAGATATTCAACTATAAATCAATCGCTGAGACTCAGCTAAATAGTATCACGACCACAAATTATCCATGCACTACGTGCCAAAGATAATCGTGTTTTCAATTACGGTCATGATTATACCGAACAATTCCTGGTCATAATCATACCAAGTCCACCCATGCACGTAAGCCACGGATGACTTTCAACACATCCATGAATTAATATTTCATTGCTGAGACTCAGCTCAATAATTAATCCACATCGTCGAATCATCCCCGCACTACGTGCCAAGGATATTCGTTAGTATCACAAGTGGTCCTGATCATGTCATACACCTGTCCATCTTTGCACCTCGGGTCAAGGCTATCAAACAATAGATCATCTTTGCACTACAGGCCAAAGACATCAATTAACAATTCATCTTTGCACGTAAGCCAAAGATATTCAACCGTAAAACCGATAACCAACAGTTCAATAAAGAATATAAGAAACTGCAAATGAATTTTCACCGCCATGCGGTAATCCACTTAGACAGATTATTTTCACAATTTAATAAGGACTGAATATAAATGATCATTCACCATGCATGCGATAGAGATCGCACAGACATGTTATTCCAACAGAATAATAAATACAGAACAATAAAATGGAACCAGGTCTGGCGTATAGCACAGACAGGATATTCCGACAGAATCGTAAATGCGGAATAATAAAGACGGAACCAGGTCCGGCGTATAGCACAGACATGATATTCCGACATAATCGTAAATGCGGAATAATAAAATGGAATCAGGTCAGGTGAAATTCACACCGACAGGATATTCCGACAGAATATTAAAGAACTGAATAATAAAAGAATTTCACCATGTCTGCGTTACTTCGCATAAACAGGTTATTCTTTATACCGTATAAATAATATATCCTACCACAATAATTACCTCACTTACTTCCCTTACTTCCCTTACTTGAGCACATGACTTGATTCTGTTTTCTGTAAAATTGATCAATTTAAATAATTGATCAATTTCAGTATCCAAAATCCCATAGATTCTGAAATGCCTTCCATGTATAACTTATAAGTCGTTCCGAACAGGCTTTTAGAAAAGCCAACCACCAAATGTAAAAATCCCAGCATCTTCTGAAGCAATGAGAACCTTTTTCTCACTTTCATCGTAAATCGAATCAACAGAAACTTTGAAGGGAGCAAGGCCTCTTTTCATGAGTTCAGGGTAGTGAAAATACCCCAGGAATCCACAAGCGGAGGCGGTCCAAACTGAACCTCAGGCCCACCAATTTCTTTAGCAGCCTCTATAACGAAGCTCATGATTCCATCAGCTACTATACACGTGACCGGTGACACCTCCGGGGAAGAGCTGAGTTTGGCTAAAAGATCTCGAAACGGAGCCAAACAATTCTTTGGAATGGAATCGAATAGGGTTGCAGGATCTTGCGTTGCATCACGATTAGACGATGGTAAGCTCTCCGGTATGGTCTCGAACTTGAAACTGTCGAACCCAAGATATCATGCACTGACGGGTTGTTAAGGTATCCATCAGCTTAGCTACAAAAATTTAGGCAAGAATATACCCCTCGTGAGGGAAAATCTTTATCCCCACTAAGTAATCAACAAAGTAGCTAATCATGTGCGGAACAACATATGAAACCATAATTATTCAACCCTGCAAAAACTGCATTACAAGCTGTCATTGATGTATCAGCTAGCAGCACTTGCGAAAGCTTGAAACCGAAAATGTGCATCCACTCGTCTCAACCATTTGAACATGATTCCCAGCACGTTCAAACAAGCCGGCAAGAACGGAGCTGTTGCTACTGAAAGGCAAGTTACCGACGAACAGCTTGAGCTCAGGCGAAAAGTTACGGTCGTCTTCCTCACTGTCATCCAACGACACGACCACCTTCAACCGAGACGGCTGCGAGGATTGGAAGACTCGAGAATATCTGGAAGCATTTTGTGTTTCAGGTTCACGTGGAGAGAGAAGGAGATGAACCAGTCGGCAAAGGTTGGTGATGATGAGTTTTCTTCTGATGGTTTACTCAGTGTACCGGTGGTCTTTTGGCTGCGTTTCAATAATAATGAAAATAATCCCCATTGGGAAGAACGGCGACTGCATGACTCCAAAAGAAAACCGACTGTGACAGTCTTCAATGGAGAAGATGACGAGATCAGTCATTCCGAGCTGGCCAGCAAGTTGCAGCTTTCGCCGGAGCCACCAACCTTATCGACAGTGACCAACCTAGATTTTTTATCCATTTTGAACACGATGTATCGATACACTTGCTTCCATTTCACTTCCATGAATGAGTTCTTGCATTCATCCGTTACACACATACCCGATATTGCCATGTCGTACGTAATGGACAGCTGGTACATGGTTGTTGATGGAGATTGTGGTTGAAGCTTGTCTTTGTATTAAAGTTGTATTTGAAACAGCCGACGAGAACGATGCCCAGAATATGTCCGTCGTCGGTGATACCCATGAAAATCCATGACGTCGCCGAAAAGTTATGGTCCGGCGTGGAGTTGAGCTTATATGGAACAGAAACAAAGCGATCTCCTTTCAACATTTCACCAAGAGTGAGCTTCTTTTCTTTCACAGGATCTAGGGAAGGAAAGATCGAAGCAAGGATATGTTTCGTAGGAGAAATCTTGAGGATAGAAAGAGAACCGAAAGAGTTCTTTATAAAAATATTCCTCAAGTGGGAAGGAATAGGATAAATATTCTCCCATTATATAGAGAGAAGCCAGAGTCCTCCCTTTGATATAAGCCGTCCAATTTCGAGAGAGAGAAAATGAAAAACCAAAAACAGTAGCCATGCAATAATACAAACCAATAATCCCCCAATTCAGCCGCCCTCATGGTTATCAAAAAAATAAATTATATTATTTCCTTTTTATTTTATTCTACCCGTGACTTAAATCATCTCTCACACGCTACTTCGGTAACTGTTGATTAAAAGAGGTCTCAACGACTTATACGCAATTTACGAAATTTATAATCTCATTTGATTTGATATTTTAATATAAAATTTTTATGAACATACCTTCAAGCAAATATAAATAAATAAATAAAAATTTCAAATATACCTTTAAATTTAAACCTTTATCAATTTAATTATTCACAAAAATAGATAATTTGAACAATTTTTATTTCATAAAAATTCGGGGTCTCACAATCTCCCCTCCTTATGGAATTTCGCCCTCGAAATTTACGTACGTACCTGATATTCGAAGAGATGAGAATATCTTTTCAGATTGTACCTTCCCGGTAATTTCCTTTGCATCGTAATTTTCCCATTGCTCATCTCTTGTATTTTAAATATCATTCTAAAATATACCTTCAAAACAAAGGTTAATTGACATACCAAAATTTGTCAACTTATCAAGTAAATAATTTCAGCTTAGGTAAGTCACACACTAGCGAAGTATAAAACTCGTCTCTCCCCTCCTAATTCTAGACTCATATCTCCGCCAGCGACCATATCCCTAAGCTCTGATACCAAATGTGACGCCCCCAAAATTACCCAATTTTGAGTCGCCAGAAAATACACTATAAATACAAATAAAACGTAATTATACAGCTGTCGTGTAAAATACGACACAACATACGATGTGAGTTTTAATACGTATATTGTCATCTATACAGTATATAAACTCAAAGGAGTTCTCAATACATATATTGTAACACTATTTATTCAGGATAGTGAGAACTATTAGCGAACACTATCATCTGGACCGTCACTCATTTCCCTTGTTATACACGCTCGACTCAGCTACACTCCTATTACCTGAAAGGAATTGTGAAACAAAAGGGTGAGCATGATTAGCCCAGTAAAAAATATCATAACTAAAGATAGCTACATTATCAATAGTTTTCATTAATAATAAATCAGAGATTTATAATATATGGTAGATAATAAAACTTTTCAACCATAATTGCAGCGGAATCAACAATTCATTAGAAGAGTTAAGTAGAACATAACGTCTACTGTCTCCAACAGTTCTTCGTTGTACCAAAGACAAAGAGAACTTTCATCACCTGTCTTTACCTGAACCATCACAGATTATATTTAAATTCACAATTCATATTTATAATAACACGAATTAATAATTCCTGCTTGCCACAAGGCTTAATAGAACGTTTACTCAATATCCTTACCCAAAGGCTGAAGATATTCAAGTGTAATAACAATGATCATACCAATCAGTTGTCTACCTTTGCACTACGTGCCAACAAAGATATTCAACTATAAATCAATCGCTGAGACTCAGCTAAATAGTATCACGACCACAAATTATCCATGCACTACGTGCCAAAGATAATCGTGTTTTCAATTACGGTCATGATTATACCGAACAATTCCTGGTCATAATCATACCAAGTCCACCCATGCACGTAAGCCACGGATGACTTTCAACACATCCATGAATTAATATTTCATTGCTGAGACTCAGCTCAATAATTAATCCACATCGTCGAATCATCCCCGCACTACGTGCCAAGGATATTCGTTAGTATCACAAGTGGTCCTGATCATGTCATACACCTGTCCATCTTTGCACCTCGGGTCAAGGCTATCAAACAATAGATCATCTTTGCACTACAGGCCAAAGACATCAATTAACAATTCATCTTTGCACGTAAGCCAAAGATATTCAACCGTAAAACCGATAACCAACAGTTCAATAAAGAATATAAGAAACTGCAAATGAATTTTCACCGCCATGCGGTAATCCACTTAGACAGATTATTTTCACAATTTAATAAGGACTGAATATAAAGGATCATTCACCATGCATGCGCTAGAGATCGCACAGACAGGTTATTCCAACAGAATAATAAATACAGAACAATAAAATGGAACCAGGTCTGGCGTATAGCACAGACAGGATATTCCGACAGAATCGTAAATGCGGAATAATAAAGACGGAACCAGGTCCGGCGTATAGCACAGACAGGATATTCCGACATAATCGTAAATGCGGAATAATAAAATGGAATCAGGTCAGGTGAAATTCACACCGACAGGATATTCCGACAGAATATTAAAGAACTGAATAATAAAAGAATTTCACCATGTCTGCGTTACTTCGCATAAACAGGTTATTCTTTATACCGTATAAATAATATATCCTACCACTATAATTACCTCACTTACTTCCCTTACTTGAGCACATGACTTGATTCTGTTTTCTGTAAAATTGATCAATTTCAGTATCCAAAATCCCATAGATTCTGAAATGCCTTCCATGTATAACTTATAAGTCGTTCCGAACAGGCTTTTAGAAAAGCCAACCACCAAATGTAAAAATCCCAGCATCTTCTGAAGCAATGAGAACCTTTTTCTCACTTTCATCGTAAATCGAATCAACAGAAACTTTGAAGGGAGCAAGGCCTCTTTTCATGAGTTCAGGGTAGTGAAAATACCCCAGGAATCCACAAGCGGAGGCGGTCCAAACTGAACCTCAGGCCCACCAATTTCTTTAGCAGCCTCTATAACGAAGCTCATGATTCCATCAGCTACTATACACGTGACCGGTGACACCTCCGGGGAAGAGCTGAGTTTGGCTAAAAGATCTCGAAACGGAGCCAAACAATTCTTTGGAATGGAATCGAATAGGGTTGCAGGATCTTGCGTTGCATCACGATTAGACAATGGTAAGCCCTCCGGTATGGTCTCGAACTTGAAACTGTCGAACCCAAGATATCATGCACTGACGGGTTGTTAAGGTATCCATCAGCTTAGCTACAAAAATTTCGGCAAGAATATACCCCTCGTGAGGGAAAATCTTTATCCCCACTAAGTAATCAACAAAGTAGCTAATCATGTGCGGAACAACATATGAAACCATAATTATTCAACCCTGCAAAAACTGCATTACAAGCTGTCATTGATGTATCAGCTAGCAGCACTTGCGAAAGCTTGAAACCGAAAATGTGCATCCACTCGTCTCAACCATTTGAACATGATTCCCAGCACGTTCAAACAAGCCGGCAAGAACGGAGCTGTTGCTACTGAAAGGCAAGTTACCGACGAACAGCTTGAGCTCAGGCGAAAAGTTACGGTCGTCTTCCTCACTGTCATCCAACGACACGACCACCTTCAACCGAGACGGCTGCGAGGATTGGAAGACTCGAGAATATCTGGAAGCATTTTGTGTTTCAGGTTCACGTGGAGAGAGAAGGAGATGAACCAGTCGGCAAAGGTTGGTGATGATGAGTTTTCTTCTGATGGTTTACTCAGTGTACCGGTGGTCTTTTGGCTGCGTTTCAATAATAATGAAAATAATCCCCATTGGGAAGAACGGCGACTGCATGACTCCAAAAGAAAACCGACTGTGACAGTCTTCAATGGAGAAGATGACGAGATCAGTCATTCCGAGCTGGCCAGCAAGTTGCAGCTTTCGCCGGAGCCACCAACCTTATCGACAGTGACCAACCTAGATTTTTTATCCATTTTGAACACGATGTATCGATACACTTTCTTCCATTTCACTTCCATGAATGAGTTCTTGCATTCATCCGTTACACACATACCCGATATTGCCATGTCGTACGTAATGGACAGCTGGTACATGGTTGTTGATGGAGATTGTGGTTGAAGCTTGTCTTTGTATTAAAGTTGTATTTGAAACAGCCGACGAGAACGATGCCCAGAATATGTCCGTCGTCGGTGATACCCATGAAAATCCATGACGTCGC
The DNA here is from genome assembly GCA_020205505.1 of Panax japonicus. Lineage (NCBI taxonomy): Eukaryota > Viridiplantae > Streptophyta > Magnoliopsida > Apiales > Araliaceae > Panax > Panax japonicus. The sequence goes on along the minus strand of CM035107.1, from coordinate 69,540,826 downwards.
CGAAAAGTTATGGTCCGGCGTGGAATTGAGCTTATATGGAACAGAAACAAAGCGATCTCCTTTCAACATTTCACCAAGAGTGAGCTTCTTTTCTTTCACAGGATCTAGGGAAGGTGTTAACGCCAAGATCTTTCTTCACGTCCCAATCACGAAAGACGTCCTGATCCTGCACAGTAAACACAACAACACCACAAGCTTGACGGCCGGACCGCCGGGGGATAGCTCAGGCGTGAGAGTAAGTATGTCTGTTTACAAGGTTAACTCAAGAGGATAAAGTCTAGTGCAATGTGAGTATGAATTGTGATAATCTATGGTCGTGTGTGTGTGTAATACATACCTCTACCATGAAGACTTACTCGGTGGGAAATAATATCTTTGCCTGGAATATTGTGCCACCTACTACCATCTGACATATCCCCATGATCTGATGGGTTCTACCGGCTGCATGAAACCTGTACATTGCTTTTTGCTGCTGTTCACATCGCCGGCCGGCTATAATCCCATCCACATTAATGCATGGCAGGTATCTTGGTCAACTGTCATACTATATCATCATTACAAGTCAAAGTAATAGATATTAAATGACCCAATGGGTTGACCCATTGACCCAGCCCGGTTTCTATAGGATTTGATGAAGTCAATATAATGATTGGGCCCAATGAGCCCAATGACCTGAATAATAAGTGAGCCCAATGTACCCACCCCAATATAGGAGAAATATCATGACCCAACATTACCCCCTAGTTTTTTAGTTAAACAGGATGTTTAATAGAAAACTATAAATGGTCCATGATATCAAAATTTAATAAAGGTCCAAAAGTAAGAAGTAATTGTAACATACCCACTTTGATGTGTGACATAGGATAAGGGATGGCAGGATGCCCAGAATAATAAGCCCATTCTGATAAAGGATTTGAATTTTAAAGAGGACGGGTCAATAATCAGGAACTCAACAAATAGGCCCAAATTGACAAGATATCCAAGAGTCATCCCAACACGCCTCCTTCGAATTCTCATTATTACCGATAATTAATGCGCCGACCTTGATTCATGTGTAACGGTCAGTATAAAAAGCTAACTTTACCAATTTTGACGGTTTTACCTGCTGATTTGAAATTCGAACCTTTGAACTTTCTCTCGCCTTTCAGAAACTCTCTCTCTAGCTTCTCAGATCTCAACAATGGTGAACCCAAACCAGATTCCTTCAAGTTCTTCACACTCGAAACCTAACCCGGAAGGCTCGAGCGCAAACCCCATACATCCTGTCGATTTCTTCAAGGACGAGGAACAATTTCCTCATGCCAACACTAAGTCCATCATCACAGAATCGGAGGTATGTTTCCTCCGAACTCACTACCGGATTCCGGAAACATACGATGTACGGGCTCCCACTTCCGAAGAGCGTATGTATCAGCGACCGGACGGTTGGGTCGCCATGCCTGCTACCCTTCTAGAAAAGGGGATTCGCTTACCTCTCCACGCCTTCATCGTTACCCTCCTAGGGTTCATAGGAGTGGGTTTCGCACAACTCGTGCCCAATTCCTACATCCATATTCTGGCATTTATTGCCTTCTGCCACGAGTTAGGGATTACTCCCTCTGTGGACATGTTTTTCACCCTCTTCTCCGCCGGTAAATCCCGAGAACTAGGGTTTAAGATGATAAGCAAACAGTCTCCGCGCCCGAATTCCAAATTTGAGAGGAGACCTCTGATGATTACTCCCTCAAGCAATAAAGGATGGCACAAAGAATGGTTCTTCATCAATGGACCAGAAATCTCTTCTCTTCCAGACTGGACTACTTCAAATCGAATCTCTGCCGACTTCGGAGATATTCCCGAAGCACGCATAAGGGAAATGGGAGATTTCTTGATGAAGATTCCTCCGAAAGAATGGAGTTTCACTCTTCTGACCAAACAAGCATGGCTGTACGATCACAAATGTAAGTTCGACTGATCTTGTGGCATAATTTAAGGTATCTATATGATGTGGGCTTTAATACATGGTTTTTCTTTTTGCAGTGTCTCTGATCAAGCCAACTTCTTCGGAAGTGAAAGGTTTAGAAGACTTTCTGGCGGGTAAGACCTCGGAGATCCATGAGGAGCTTCCTATTGAAGACTCTTCTCAAACAAACCCTCCCGCCTCCGACCCACCAATTGTCCTCCTTCAAAACGATGAGCCCGAAGCTGAGGAGCCTACCAATCCTGAAGAAACTCTCAGACCCCGCCGAAAGAAGAAAGCTGTCAAAAAGGTCAGGACTACCCAACGCGAGGTTGATCCTGAAAGTGACGAGGATATTCTTCCCGAAGCAAATCCACAAACGATCCCTCCTGAAGAAATCCCTCAACCAACTCCTTCAACCGAGCCCATTATTATTGCACCTTCCAATCCAAACCCGAAAAAGAGGAGCTTATTGGATATACCTCCCCAAGACAGGGCAAAGGTTCTTCGTGCAAAGAAGATAAGATCAAAAATAACTCCTCTTACGGCCGAAGAACTTCGTGTCCCTCCTCCTCCAACACCAACTAACCCACCAATTACAGCACAAACATCCGAGGCCCATCCTGCCCCCTCCTCGGCTCCCGAGCCTCCAACTGATCGACCTTCTCCCCCAGAGGCGATACCTGCGAATCCATCTCCGGTTCGTAGTCATCCTGCGCCCTCTCCTCCAAGACAAACGACGACCGAATTTCAGCAGGATGCTATGGGTTCGCCTACCATATGGCCTCAATTCAATGCCAACTTCCCCTTTCAACTGTTCGAGGCCTTCGTTCGTGAGACCGATGACCATCGATTCGGCAACAGTTCGAATGGGGATTTACTTAACGAAGGCATGAGCTACTTGGCGAAGGTAAATAACTCTTTCCTTCCTTTTCATACTTATGTTTGTATTCGTGTATCTCGAACTGTTTGAATAATGTTGAACATGTGTAGGCAAATGCTGTGTTCGGGCGTCTGCGTCCAAGATCTCTCGAGGCTGAATCCGAGGAGGAAAGGCTGAGGAAGGAGAATGCCATATTAAAATCAACCTTGGCTCGGGAAAGGACTCAATGTGAAGGTATCCTTCATACAAATGAAGGCCTTCATAGAGATTTGGCCCGAGCCAAGGAAGATTTAAAGATCTCCAATGAAGAATTGAACTCGACGAAGGTTCAACATGCCGAAATCACCAAGATGAACGTTGACTTGGTTCTGAGGAGTGAAATAAGGATGAATGAGATCAGTAATTTGAAATCTGACGCTAAGGTTCTGACCAAGACAATCCATGATCTGGAAAATGAAGGAACCCGTCAGATGAACCTACGGCAGCAGCTTGAACAAGAAATCCGAGAACTCAAGGCTCTCCGGGACCTAGGGCCTCCTTTGACTGATGCTCTTCGCAAAGAAATCTGTGAAGAGTATCGAAATTCGGACGAAATAAGTGGAGAGATAATGAGGATTTTTTCGGAAAGCTATGCGCTCTGCCGAAATCGTGGCAAGGATAAGTTGTTCAAAGCCAACTTAGATCCACACTTGCTCGACTCTTCGGATGACGAGGGGGCTGCCTGAGATAACATCTTTTGTAATTTCCTTATTTCTGTAACTAAATAGAATATTAATGAAAAGTGATCTTCTTTCTTATGACTTCAGTGTGTTTTCTTTCTGTCAATATTTCAATATGAATAAATACGGACAAATGTGTAAAAAACTCCTTCGAGGATCTAATTCAAGTAGTTGATTAATAATTAAGCAAATCATATGATAGACAAAGTGAAGTTAAATATCGAGACATTCCGAACCCAACACTTAGAAAAGATTCAAGTGATAAAGTAAAGGGATACTTATCAGTTGCCGAAGTGTGAGACAGATTTGCTTCACGGAAAGTTTGTTTACCCCGAAAGGCCTAACATAACCAAAAGATGACACTTGCCTACCACGAAGGGCCTGACAAGGTCTAAGTGGCGACAATTGCCTACCTCGAAGGGCCTGACAATGCCAAATAGTGGCGACAATTGCCTACCCCGAAGGGCCTGACAATGCCAAATAGTGGCGAATAACCAAAAGATGACACTTGCCTACCACGAAGGGCCTGACAAGGTCTAAGTGGCGACAATTGCCTACCCCGAAGGGCCTGACAATGCCAAATAGTGGCGATAATTGCCTACCCCGAAGGGCCTGACAATGCCAAATAGTGGCGACAATTGCCTACCCCGAAGGGCCTGACAATGCCAAATAGTGGCGACAATTGCCTACCCCGAAGGGCCTGACAATGCCAAATAGTGGCGACAATTGCCTACCCCGAAGGGCCTGACAATGCCAAATAGTGGCGACAATTGCCTACCCCGAAGGGCCTGACAATGCCAAATAGTGGCGACAATTGCCTACCCCGAAGGGCCTGACAATGCCAAAAAGTGACCACCTGCCGAAGAGGCTACCATCAAAATGGTCAGCAAGTCCTCCCGAACCTCCTAACTCCCATAGACTGAGCAGCAACAAAGACAAAATTTGTTTGAGGGAAAAGATGATCTTTTATTGATGATGATGTAGATATTTACAGACTTCTGACGTGTTGACAACAAGTTTACTGAAAATATTTTCTAAGTCTGCCAGCATGCCAAGTGTTTTTGATTATTGAGCCATCCAATGCCTTCAAACGATAGGTCCCTGGTTTATAACCTCAGTGACTTCATAGGGTCCTTCCCAATTCGGCATCAGCTTTTCCAGATTCTGAGGTGTAGACGCTTCGACTTCTCTGAGAACAAAATCTCCTACTTCAAATCTGCGAAGCTTTACCCCCTTCTTGGCGTACCAAAACAGCTCCTATTGCCATCGGACTAGCTGCGAGGTATAAATATAGAGGCTCGGCAGGGACGGGTTTCACCAGCAAAGGCGCCGAAGATAAATAGGACTTAATGCCTTGAAAGGCGTCTTCACATTCTGAAGTCCATTGGAAAGTTTTTGAATTCTTCGGCCCCTTCAATGTGTTGAAGAACGGTAAACACCTTTCTGCTGACTTGGACATAAATCTCCGCAAAGCTGCAATCCTTCCAGTCAGACGTTGAACATCTTTAAATGACTGAGGAGTCTTCATGTCCAGGATCGCTTGAATCTTCTCCGGATTGGCTTCGATTCCTCTTCGGCTAACAAGATAACCCAGAAATTTACCAGAACCCAGACCGAAAGTGCACTTAGTGGGGTTCAGCCTCAAGTTGTGATGACGAATAGTCTGAAAGCATTCTTCTAAATCATCCAAATGTTTATGTACCAACATGCTCTTGACAATCATATCATCTACATAAACCTCAATATTCCTACCCAACTGATTTATGAAAATATGGTTCATCATTCTCTGGTATGTTGCTCCGGCATTAATGAGGCCGAAAGTCATTTTCTTATAGGCATATACCGAACGATGCGTAATGAACGCCGTCTTCGGTATATCCTCTTTGCATATGGAGATTTGATGATACCCAGAAAATGCGTCCATAAAACTTAATAGAGCATACCCCGAAGTGGCATCAATGAGCTGATCAATGTGGGGCAGCGGGTAGAAATCCTTCGGACAGGCCTTGTTCAGATCGCTATAATCAATGCAGACTCGCCATTTGCCATTATGCTTCTGGACTAGAACCACATTAGCCATCCATTGCGGGTAGTCGATTTCAAAGATGAAATCAGCTGCCAGTAATTTTGCAATCTCATCATCAATGATCCGTTGACGCTCCGGTGCAAAGATCCTCCTCTTCTGCCGCACTGGCTTCTTTGACGGGTCCACCTCCAATCGATGCTCCGCAATATTCCTGCTTACTCCTGGCATGTCCTGAGGTTCCCATGCAAAAATATCGACAAAACATCTCAGGAGCTCTATGAGGTTCGTCCGGAGAGGTTCCGGCAAGCCCGAACCTATTTTCACTGTTTTGTCCTCTTTGCCAGGAATGAGCTCTACTTCTTCTGTTTCTTCAGCTGGTGTGACCGACGGTTCGGAACTACTTTCAGTGAAGGGTTCGATCTCAATCGCCATGGTTTGCTGTTGCTTTGATACCCCCACTCCCGAAGTGATAACGGCATTTCTATAACACCTTCTAGCCAGGTCCAGATCTCCTTTCACCTCGCCGACCCCATGAGCAGTAGGAAATTTGATTTTGAAATGAGGTATTGATGTTATAGCTTGCAGAGCAATTAAAGTGGGCCTCCCCAAAATAGCATTATAAGCAGAATCGACGTGTACAACATAAAATTTGCAAATAATTTTCACCTGTTGGGGGGCCGTTCCAAATATGACCGGTAGTTCAATAGTTCCTGCCACCTTAACCGGATCATTGCTGAAACCATACAGAGGAGCCTCCTGGCCTATCTCCATCTTCTGTCCTTCCAGATTCATTCTTTGATAAGCATGAGCATATAGGATGTCCACAGAAGACCCGTTATCCACCATCATCCTTTTCATGTCCACTGAACCTACCTGTGCAGTCAGCACCAACGATCCTTCGTGTGGTTCGATGACTTCCGAAGGGTAATCATCATCAGTAAAAGAGATTACCGTATTCGGATAAGGTCTATCGGTCTTCGGGAAGGTACCCGCCACCGACATGACCGAATCCAAATGACTTCGGCGCTTCCTCCCAATTAACTTTCCAGAAGTACCCCCGGTGATGACATCGATCACATGCCTGGCTGGTTGCCCCGTAGCCGGTAACGTCTGCTGAACTGTTTGAGCTGCCTGGACTGGTGTCTGACCTTGCTGTTGATTATCTCTGGCAGCTATGTACTGAACTAAAGATCCACCCTGTATCTTTCTTTCGATAAAATCTTTTAAACTGGCACAGTCGTTCGTATCGTGACCTGAGGCTTGATGATAATCACAATACTTGCGAAGGTTACCTTTTCCGGGCTTGATGTTATCTCGAGGCAGTTCAAAGATAGGTTGGTTTTTGATTTGGTCCAAGATAACAGCCCTATCTGCATTAAGTGTCGTGTAGACTCTATTCACTCTTTGAGGTGGAGCGGACGAACGTCCTCCACCTTGTCTCCAGTTGTTATATCTTTTTGATCCGCCTTCATGGCGGTCTTTACTCCCTTCATTTCTCTTTTGGTCCGTATCGGCCTTATCTCCATCTGTCTCTTTGAACCGATCCGAAGGACGTTTGAGACTGTTCATGGCTTCTTCTACCACGATGTAACCTTCGGCTTTGTCAAAGGCTTCGGCGAGACTCTTCGGGTGGTTAAACATAAGTTTTTTCACCAACTTTTCCGATTTGACCAGATCTAAACCATTCTGAAACAATCCTACAGCCTGTAGATCATTCAAATCTGCCACTTGGCCGACTGCTTCTCGGAACCGTTTCACGTACTGGCCCAAAGACTCGTTAGAGGACTGTCGGATTTGAGCCAATGAACCAGTTGGCTTTCCTCTTCTTCTGTTGCTCCCAAAACGAGCATGAAACTTACTTGCACATATCTTCCCAGGATGATATAGAATCCGAGGGTAAGGTCCCCATCCACTGTCGGGCATCTTTTCTGAGTGTTGTGACAAACGTATGACATTTAGCTGCATCGCTAATGCCATAATAGTCCATAAGTCGGTCGAATGCCTGACTATGGTCGTAAGGGTCCCCCGATCCATCATAACTCTCGATATGGGGTAATTTCTTGGTGCGGTCAGCTTTTTCACTAAGAATTTCCGCGGAAAAAGGGGATGCCTTCTTTCCCGGAGTGTCTTTGGTTTTCTGTACTTCGACAAGTTGCTTCCGAAGCTCCTTCAATTCTTTAACCAGATATTCCACGCCTTCTGGTTGAGATGACGCCTCTTTCTCTGGCAATTCTTTCTTTCTGTGAGCAGATCGGATTTTCTCAACAGATCCTTCCATTCTAGAGGGACTTCTCCTATGACGAGTATCTACAGGGCGGGGTACCCTCAGTAGACTCTCGGGAGTATGTCCTCTGGATATACTTCGCCTTTGACTTCGGGCACTATGGTGAGAATGTGCAATGACAAGTGCTCTCTTTGCATGCTCTGGAGTGCGATCTCTGGATCGACCTCTTCGTTGACTTCGTCCTTGTTCTCTGGACTCGACAGGAAGATATACCCTCTTTGACCTCTGAGGAGTGGGGCTACGAGACCTTCTTCTTTCCCTAGTTCGACCTAGAGACTCTCGTACTGAGTGAGCAGGTTCTTTTCCGCTTCGATGCCCTTGCTCTTCGGATTGGACATAACTGAGCTCCTCGTCTCTTAATTCTGCCACTCGAGCCATTTGCTCGGCTATGTCCTGACGTTGTTTCATAAGTGCTTCCATGGCCTTATCTGCTTCATCTGCCATCTTTGCCAACCGGGAGGCTTTTGAGTTTTGGTCATCTCGGTTTCGAGTTCTAGGCGAGGTGCCTTCTACTCGTTTCCGACCATGACCAGGTTCTCTCTCTGTGGGGAATATAAGTTTACGCTTTGCTTTGCCTACCTCCCTCGGTCGAGAATCTTCAGGTGAACGTTTGGATGCTGTGCTAGCATGGACACTTATAGTTGGTCCCAAACGATCTTTGGCAGATATTCGCGGTGCTGAATCACTGACAGCCATCGGCTGTCCTTCGGGTGTAGATGTTCTACTCTTCCCCATGAAAACTAGATAGAATAAAACAAGATGAGTGATTGAAAAAATACTCAGGACACTAGAACTCGGCCCTCCTTCTAGCGCCAATGTTAACGCCAAGATCTTTCTTCACGTCCCAATCACGAAAGACGTCCTGATCCTGCACAGTAAACACAACAACACCACAAGCTTGACGGCCGGACCGCCGGGGGATAGCTCAGGCGTGAGAGTAAGTATGTCTGTTTACAAGGTTAACTCAAGAGGATAAAGTCTAGTGCAATGTGAGTATGAATTGTGATAATCTATGGTCGTGTGTGTGTGTAATACATACCTCTACCATGAAGACTTACTCGGTGGGAAATAATATCTTTGCCTGGAATATTGTGCCACCTACTACCATCTGACATATCCCCATGATCTGATGGGTTCTACCGGCTGCATGAAACCTGTACATTGCTTTTTGCTGCTGTTCACATCGCCGGCCGGCTATAATCCCATCCACATTAATGCATGGCAGGTATCTTGGTCAACTGTCATATTATATCATCATTACAAGTCAAAGTAATAGATATTAAATGACCCAATGGGTTGACCCATTGACCCAGCCCGGTTTCTATAGGATTTGATGAAGTCAATATAATGATTGGGCCCAATGAGCCCAATGACCTGAATAATAAGTGAGCCCAATGTACCCGGCCCAATATAGGAGAAATATCATGACCCAACAGAAGGAAAGATCGAAGCAAGGATATGTTTCGTAGGAGAAATCTTGAGGATAGAAAGAGAACCGAAAGAGTTCTTTATAAAAATATTCCTCAAGTGGGAAGGAATGGGATAAATATTCCCCCATTATATAGAGAGAAGCCAGAGTCCTCCCTTTGATATAAGCCGTCCAATTTCGAGAGAGAGAAAATGAAAAACCAAAAACAGTAGCCATGCAATAATACAAACCAATAATCCCCCAATTCAGCCGCCCTCATGGTTATCAAAAAAATAAATTATATTATTTCCTTTTTATTTTATTCTACCCGTGACTTAAATCATCTCTCACACGCTACTTCGGTAACTGTTGATTAAAAGAGGTCTCAACGACTTATACGCAATTTATGAAATTTATAATCTCATTTGATTTGATATTTTAATATAAAATTTTTATGAACATACCTTCAAGCAAAAATAAATAAATAAATAAAAATTTCAAATATACCTTTAAATTTAAACCTTTATCAATTTAATTATTCACAAAAATAGATAATTTGAACAATTTTTATTTCATAAAAATTCGGGGTCTCACAATCATCATCTATGTCCTAGATTCACAGGTGTTTCTACTGTAACCTTTAACAGTCTAAACGACTATATAGACCATCATTTCGTACTCCAGGTGATCAGCCCTTTGTACTATGTATTATGCAAACATTTTAACGCTATTGCGTAGCTCTAAAATAATCCCCTGATATAGGGTTGTTCATCTAGCTTAAATTATCAGGTTCCGAACCAAAGGAAGTTTGGTTGGGAATTAACTTCAAAGGAAGTCTAGATTTTTATAACGCTTATCAACCAAGTACTGTTTGATTCAAATAGTAACCAATAACTATTAAAGGGTTTGATTATAATATCTTCATGAACAAGGTATATCAATGAATCAATAAGAGCTAGAGTATTAACGATTTCTAAGTTGAACGAATATTATCATCGACATCATGCTTTCAAAATTGTGTGTGTACATAAATAAACCAAAGGAAGTTTGGTTTGAGTTGACTTCAAGGGTAATTTGGAGTTTAGAACATTCATCAACTAAGGATTAGTTAAATTGATAAAGATTCGCTAAGCAACTTAGAGTTCAATACAATAATGTAAGATAATACAATGATATTGAAGAACGAAGATCAAACAACAGTTATGAATAGCTGAATAAACACACTTCTTACAATAAAATTACAGACTTTGAATAACCAAGGTAATCTCGATTGGAATAAAGAAACAAAGATTAACCAACTTGCTCAATAATAAATGAGGGTTAAAGAACTTACATGACAATAAATCATTAAACACGAGATTAGAAATAGAGAATTTGCATAAGTATAACATAATAGTGAAAAGTAACCTTGCTGAATAATAAAGTAGCAAAGGTTAGGGAACTTGCCTCGTGCGTAAGTTAAACAATCACTACTCACGTTCACCCAAGTCCTACACATACCATATGTATTGACAATACATATTAGTTACACTAACATTACCTTCATGAGATGCTTTCTTAGTTTTAGTAAAGCTACTAACTAAGTTTAAGTTTAAACAACATCGCATCTTTTCATTATTTTTTAGCTTTATTACAACTACTTAAGTGATCATGTAATTGCACCACATACATATTAACAAATTGATACAACATCCTATTACATGTCTAACATGTTATCATTAAGTTGTACTAATACACAAAGGGTTGCACTTGCATTCGCGCATCCTGACGCCCTTCGATTGGCTCCAAATACACAACAGTCCTAAAGATGACCATTTTGACCCTTCATAACGATTTCGAATTGAAAACCTTAAAGAATAAAAGCTATATGTATATTTGTCCTCTTTCCGAATCATCTTGAATATCCTCAATCGGAGTTTGTATGCAAATGTTATGGCCATTTTACTACAGGAGGTCAAAACTTCCCAACTCAGACAACTTTTTCGGCACCGGGGCACAGGTCAGTGGCGCCGGGGGCACAAATACCAGTGCGGGGTGCGAGCTACTTGCCAATTTCTTACGTTGGGGCGTGAACTTTGACGTCGGGGCGCGAAATTTGGCGCTGGGGTGCGAAATTTGGCGATGGGGCGCCGAATTACAGAACACCCATAACCAGAAACAAAACCAAGCTACTATTCTTAATTTCTAACACCAATTAACATATATAACTTATGAAAATTACACATAAACTTCACCAAGCATACAAATACTAACATAACACAACTTAAACTATAATTCTAGAAAATTTAAATACTAGAATATCATATTTTAAAAGCAAAAACTCCATTTTTGATATTCATTCTAGAAATCAACAGTGTGAATGCATTACTTGATCAAATCATTTCATTCAAATTATGCTATGCTCGTATCTCAATGAAATACCAAATACAAGTTTTAATTTACAGTTTTTCATAAGAATTGACCATCCAAATTGGTACTTATCAATGCCATACAAAGAATGCATATACTGACTTTACTTTCCCCATACTGTTAAACGCAATTAGCATACTATTCTGGTTTAAACACAAATTCTAATCATCATAAACACATACAACTACAAGTACTCAATTGCATAATCGTAAACTTAGAATTTTGAATTCACAGAACATGTAAATTATGCCGAACTCATACATATACATATATTATATCAAAGTTATAGAACATACCTTCAACTACTAAAATAATTCTTGCTAAAAATCACTAGTATTGGCTTTGAAATCCTCAAGCTTCCTCTTAATCTCTCTCAATTCTCAGACTCTCTTCTCTTCTCTTTTTCCTTCTCAATAGACTATCTCTAATTTAAGCGTAAACAATAAACTGATATAGCCATAATACCTACACTAAATATATCTGTTACCAACTAATAAACATATCTATTATAATTATATTATTTAATTTATTTAATTTATATTATTTATTTTATTTGATTTTCAAAAACTAGAAATCCCAAAAGCCTAAGGCTTGTTTGGCAACCATTTAAATTTTAAAGAATTAATCATACTTAAGCCTTGTTTGACAAAACTAATTTAAATTTTTTTTAATTTATTTTAATAAACACTTTAGTTTAAAAATTATAGTCACATACTATATTTTAATTAAATATAGCATTTTAGCAAATATCACCAAATTATAATTTTCATTATAACTTTATTTAATAATTTAACATACAATCTAAATTATTAAATTAACACAACAAGATAACACCTCATGTTATAATACAAACCTCTAAATTATAAATTAATTTAATTTAGAAATTTCTCCAATCATTTATATTCATCATCCATCACATCAACAAATATTTATTTAACAATAAACACCTCAAATAATATTTATATAACTCAATAAATATTTATATTACAATTTGAAATTTCGAATCGTTACAAATTCACTAAAGCTATAGAGCATTTATTATAGAGAGAAATTATAGAGAGAAAGAAGAAGAGAAGTCTGTTACCTCTCTATTCCAGTATCCGACTTTATTCTAAGGTAAGGGGTATTATATCTTTCGTCTTCATGAAGAGAACTTCTGTTATTCCATTCTTTATCATTATGTTGCAATAACCTGTCTATGCGAAGTACCGCATACATGGTGAAATTCTTCTGTTATTCCATTCTTTATCATTCTGTTGGAACATCCTGTATGTGCGTTTACGCATGACCTGGTTCCATTTTTTATTATTCTGTTGGAACATCCTGTCTGTGCGGTTTACGCATGACCTAGTTTTGTTCTTTATTATTCTGTTGGAATATCCTGTTTGTGCGTTTACGCATGACCTGGTTCCACTATTTATTATTCTGTTTGGAATAATCTGTCTGTGCAGTCTATCGCACGCATGGTGAATCCTTCTGTTATTCCATTCTTTATTATTCTGTTGGAATAACCTGTCTATGTGGATTACCACATGCATGGTGAATGATTCTTTGTATTCATTCCTTATTAAATTATGGAAATGATCTATCTATGTGGATTACCGCACGGCGGGTGAAAATTCATTTGCAGTTTCATATATTCTATTATACTCAGTTGATTAAAGTTTTGACTTCTATACTCCATGAAATTAGTATCTGTTCATGGAAATATTCTTCTAAGCATTCTTAAATTTTTCTCCACAAAGCAGTATCATGTTGACAATTTGGACATTGTTGGTTCCTGGATAAATTAATTCTTAAACTTGTTTTATTGAATTATTATGTAATTGTCATCATCATCCTCATGTTTATATTATGTTGAAAGTCATCTTTGGCTTACGTGCATACATGGACTTGGTATGATTATGATCAGGGATTATTCGGTAAAATCATGACCGTAATGTGACGAATGATGTGGTAAAAGTCATCAGTGGCCTGTAGTGCATTGATAAAAAGTTTTTGGTATGATTATGACCGGGGATTATTCGGTATAGTCATGACCATTGATGATTTAATGAATATCCTTGGCCCGTAGTACAGGGATGATTAGATGATGTGATTTATTTATGAAGCTGAGTCTCAGCGATAAAAATTGATGAAAACATTTTAAATCATAGAAGATAATAGATATCATGCTCTATTTGACTCTTCTAATGGATTGCTTGTTCCGCTGCAGTTAAACTTGATGTTTATTACATTTTATCAGTTAACACTGTTGAAGGCTAATGATAATTTATTCTACATTATCTTAGTCATAATATTTCTTACTGGGCTAGTTGAGCTCACCCTTTCTTTCACTGTTCTCTTCAGGAAATGAGAACGTAGTCGGGACTAGTCGGGGAATGGAGTGACGGTCCAAATGATAGCATTAGTAGTCCTCACTATTCTGTTAAATAGTGTGATAATAAATGTAATGAGGACTCCATTGAGTGTGGATATTGTCTAGATGACAATATTCTTATTAAAACTCTTAGATTATGTTTTGTCATATTTTACACGACTATTTTATAATTAAATTGTATTTAAATTTTGTACCATGTATTTGGTGACTCAATATGGGTGATGTATTCGTGTTTTGGGGGCATCACAGTTGGTATTATAGTTTAGGGATATGATCCCTGGCTGAGATGTGAGACAAGAACTAGGAGGGGAGAGATAGGGAATTCCTTCGCTAGTATGACCTACCTAAGTTTATTTGATATTTAATTGGTTGGTCAGAGTATAGGGATTATATGTGACAACTCAATTAACCCTTGTTTTGTGGCAGTATTTGAAAATGACATCCAAGAATGTTGAGAATAGCAATGGAGCACAGGAGACCGTTGAGTCTCCACATATCAATAATCAGGATAATGTGCATCAAGAAGGCGACAATCCTCATGCAAACAACAACACTGACCAAATAATGAATAATGGAATGTTCAGAGGTTTTATGCAATTCATGCAACATCAGACGAACGCGGCTCCTGTCCAAAATACAGGTGGAAACACTAGCAACCCTCGGACAGTCACTGCTAAACAATTCAAGGAGTTGGGACCACCAATGTTTTTTGGAGAACCAAAACCACTTAAGGTGGAAACGTGGATAAAACAGATATGCAAGATATTTGATGTCTTGGGATGCTCCGAGGAGCAAAAGGTTCCCTTTGCCACCTTCATGTTGCGAGCAGAGGCAGATTACTGGCGGGAATCTGTAAAGTATACTCAACCTGCCGCACTGAAGATGACTTAGGAGAAGTTCCAAGAACTGTTCATGACAAGTACTTTCCCGAAAGATTTCGTCATATGAAAGAGGTAGAGTTCATCAAGCTGGAGCAAAACAACATGACCGTGTCAAAGTACAAAGCCAAGTTTACTGAGTTGTCCTGATTTGCATCCCATTTAGTTGATAATGAAGAGAGAATGACGCGAATGTTTCTAAGAGGTTTAAAACCCGAGATACGTCAATACCTCATTTCTCACAAACTTTGTTTGAATTCAGATGTTGTTAATAGGGCTCAATTAATGGAGCGCGATAATGAGTCAACTCAACGAAGAGAGTGCAACCGACAAAATGATAATACTAGTGGTAGCAGTCATCGAAGCAGTGACAACAAACGTGGAGGAGATCAACATGCCAGAAATGATAATCACTTCGGTGGTAATCATGGATATGACAATAAGAGTGGACATTTCAAGAAGAGGAGATTCAACAAGGAAGGAAAGACATCAGCACAAGCACCTGTGTTAAGGAAGTGGAGTGACTGTCGGTCGTATACTTCAAATACGGAGGGGAGGGACATATCAGTCCAAACGTGTTACAATTGTGGAAAAAGAATGTCACCTAGCCCGATTTTGTCGTGCACCAAAGTCAAGTCCAGCTGGGATGGAGGCATCAAAGGGTGTCTCAGACAAGACAAAACTGGTAGTTCAAGGGAGAGCGTTTGTCGTAACCTCCAAAAAAGCGAGATTTCGAACGAGGTGATCACAGGTAAGCTAATCATAAACTCTAGCAAAGTTTATACTTTATTTAATACTGGTTCTACCCATTCCTCTATTTCTCCTACTTGCGCTCAACGTTTAAATTTGACTCCGGAGAAATTAGACTTTGACTTATCTATTGAAACTGCGTTGGGAGAAACCTTCATTACATCCACGGTTTATAAGTCATGTTTGATTCAAATCTATAACCGCACGTTACCTATCGATCTTATTTCTTTGAAAATACTTGCATTTGATGTGATTTTAGGGATTGAATTGTTAACTACTTATCATGCTAAAATCGATTATTTTTGTAAGGTTGTTAGCTTTCATATTCCTAACCAACCTATTACATGAATTCAAGCAACCAAACCACTAAAATCAATCACTGTCATATCAAGCCATAAAGCTATTCGTTTATTGAAAAACAGATGTCAAGCTTTCTTAGCCCATGTCACAGATTTAAATAAAAATACGTCAGATTTGAATGATATTTCTATTGTTAATAAATTTCCTGACGTATTCCCTGAAGAACTTCTTGGCCTACCCCAGAGTGTGAAATTAAACTTTGTATCGACCTTAAAACCGATACAAAACCCATTTCTAAAGCCCCATATCGAATGGCTCCTATTAAACTTCAGGAGTTAAAAACCCAACTACAGGAATTGTTTGACATCGGTTTCATTCGTCCTAGTACATCTCCTTGGGGTGCTCCTGTTCTATTCGTGAAGAAGAAAGATGGAAGTATGCGACTTTGTATTGATTATCGGGAGTTGAATCACATCATCATAAAAAATAGGTACCCATTACCTCGTTTTGATTATCTGTTTGACTAGTTGCAAGGCGCCAAATTCTTTTCAAAGATCAATCTTCGTTCTGGATATTATCAGTTGAAGATTAAAATTGATGACATTCCAAAGACTGCTTTCAGAACTCGGTACGAGTATTATGAATTCCTAGTCATATTTTTTGGATTGACTAATGCTACTGCTGCCTTCATGGACATGATGAACAGAGTATTCAAGGAATATTTGGATCACTTTGTGGTCATCTTTATTGATGACATCCTCATTTACTCCAAAAGTCGTGAAGATCATGAGCAACACTTGAGGCTGATACTCCAAAAGCTTCGTGAAAACAAGTTGTATGCCCAGTTGAAGAAATGCGAGTTATGGCTTGAGGAAGTTGCATTCTTTGGGCACGTAATATCAAATCATGGAATATCTGTTGACCCAGCAAAAATTGAAGCAATTCAAAGCTGGGAGCAACCTAAGTCAGTGACCGAAGTACGTAGCTTTCCCAGCTTAGCTGGTTATTATCGGAGATTCGTAGAAGGGTTTTCACGAATCGCTACTCCATTAAATCAGCTGACTCAAAAAGATACAAAGTTCGATTGGAGCGAGGAATATGAGAAGAGTTTTCAAGAACTCAAGAGGAGACTCATTTCAGCACCTGTTCTGACAATACCATCTGGCTCGGAGGGATTTGTCATCTACAATGATGCTTCAGACAAAGGGTTAGGATGTATTCTCATGCAACATAGGAAAGTCATAGCCTATGCCTCACGACAACTCAAAGACTATGAGAGGAATTATCATACTCATGATCTAGAGTTAGTCGTCGTCGTTTTTGCGCTTAAGATTTAGAGGCATTACCTGTATGGAGAGAATTGTAGATCTATATGGATCATAAAAGCCTCAAATATTTCTTCACTCAAGAGGAACTTAACATGCGGCAACGACGATGGCTTGAGTTGTTAAAAGATTATGATTATACCATCCAATACCATCCTAGAAAAACAAACGTAGTAGCTGACGCATTGAGTAGAAGATCATATACGGGTACAAGTGCGATATTGTCAATGCAAAATCCCATTTTGTATGACTTACAAAGGATGGAGATATAGTTAAAGACTCCAGGGACCCATGTGATGATGGCGAATATAGGAGTAGAACCAACATTAATCGATAAAGTTAAAGCTGCTCAAACTACAGACCTGGAGCTTATGCGTATGAAAAAGAGAGTACAAGAAGGTGCTATTCTGGAAGAAAGAATTGATGAAGAAAGAATACTTCGAGTCAACTCCAGACTTTGTGTTCCTAATGATTCTGACTTGAAGTATAAAATCATGATGGAGGCGCACAACACACCGTTTGCAATCCATCTTGGGAGTACCAAAATGTATCGTGATCTTTGACATACATTTTGGTGGAGCAATATGAAGAGAGAGATAGCGGGTTTTATTTCAAGGTGTCTAGCTTGTCAACGAGTCAAGGCGGAGCATCAAGTGTCAAAAGGTCCATTGCAATCATTTAAAATTCCAAAATGGAAGTGGGCACCATGGATTTTGTTACTGGTCTTCCCAAGGTTTCTCAAGGCATAGATGTGATTTGGGTCATTGTTGATAGATTGACCAAGTCTGCTCATTTCTTACCGATACGAGAAACTTATACACTTGAACGTCTTGCTAGTATGTATATAAACAAGATTGTAAGATTTCATGGTATGCCAGTATTCATAGTTTCTGATCGAGACCCAAGATTCACTTAAAGATTTTGGGTTAGTTTGAAAAAAGCTATGGGCACGGATTTAAGATTTAGGTCGGCATATCATCCTTAAACGGATGGGCAATTGAAAAGGACTATTCAAATTCTTGAAGATTTATTAAGACTCTGTGTCCTTGACTTCAAAGGAAGTTGGGACAAGTTCTTACCATTGGTGGAGTTTTCCTATAACAACAGTTATCAAGCAAGTATTGGCATGGCTCTATTTGAGGCGTTGTATGGAAGAAAGTGTCGTTCTCCAGTATGCTGGGATGATGTGGGTGGAGCAACGTTGTTGGGACCAGATTTGGTATGTATGACTACGGAAAAGATTCAAACGATCCGACAACGTATAAAAACCTCACAAGGTCGGCAAAAGAGTTATGCTGATCTTCATCGAAAGGACGTAGAATTCAATATTAGAGATCATGTGTTGTTACGTGTTGCTCCATGGAAAGGAGTTACGAGATTTGGAAAGAGAGGAAAGCTCAATCCTCTATTCATTGACCCATTTTTAATCCTCGATCGAGTAGGAATTGTGGCCTATAGACTCGCTTTACCACCATGTATGTCTCGTGTTTATAACGTTTTTCACATATCTATGTTACGTAAATATGTGAAAGAACTGAACCACATTATTGAATTAGAACCAGATGAGATAGACGAAGATTTAACGTATGAAGAGTTATCTATTAAAATCTTGGATAAGAAGGATCATATTCTACGCTCCAAGGTTATACCTCAAGTCAAAGTTTTGTGGAGAAACCACGATGTGGAAGAAATGACCCGGGAGTTAGAATCTGAGATGAGGTAAAGATATCCTCACCTCTTCGATATATCAGGTACGTACCGTAATTTTGAGGACGAAATTTCATAAGAAGGGGAGGTTGTAAGACCCCAAATTTTATGAATAAAGATTAATTTCTATCAAAATATATTTTTGAATATTATGGAGTGGATATGATATAATGTTATAGTTGTGGGTAATATTTACAAATTTTGCAAAGTAAGCAAGTGGTTATATAATATTCGATTAGTCGGGGAATATTCATTTTAACAGGGAATATTCATACGACGACACAATCATTGGTGGACCCCACAACGAAAGTATTGTCGTAGTAAGAAAACAACAGAATAATCTTTTTATAAAATAACGGCGGAAGTGTTACCGTTAAAACTATTGAACTACCCGGTAGTAAAAGTACAGTAATACGCGTGGTTGCATAGTAGCACACGGTATTGGTTATTGATGCTTACGTGAGAAGTCACTCAGTTATACTCAATTATTGCTATAGTAATTGCTGCATCATATCTCTCATATTAATGATTCGATTATTGTCACGGTATCATCTGCATTATATGATATATTATTAAATTAATAATTGAGACGACAAAGTTATTCATATTATTAAATTGCATTATTTATAATGTCTAGAAATTCTGTTAATGAGAGGTTTGGTCACCTAATTGCGCGTTAATAAAGAGAAATCTTTATTGGAAAGCCCTCTCTTTCCTGGGAACGACCTGGTTGTTAAATATTGTGAGTTAAAATATTAATGATGAATAAGTTCGTGTTGATTAAAGATGAATTTGATAGTTCCATTGTGTTGGGATTATTAGTGTTAGTGGAAATCGACATCTATTTAGATGATAATTGATGTCTGGGGGTTATATTGATAAATCAGGTAATTTATCGGATAAATGAGTAATTAATTGCTACTAATTCACATTCTTATATAACTATTTGTTCACATGTGTGTACTATTGAATCACATTCATGTACTATTAGGGGAGTTGGTGCAAGATTGATAATACTTGCATGACTAAGTTAAAAATGGAGGTATAGATAGAGGTATTATTGTGACAACCCGATATTTTCTATAAAAATAAATCATAAATTTTGCGTATAATTTTTTTATTATTATTTTAAATATGAATGATATGTGTAAAGGTAATGTGTAATTATAATTATATGTGTGATAAATAAAATTTATTTATTACATTAAGTATTGCAAATAAATTTATTTTAGAGTTATTGATTATTATCAATTATATTTTTATACTAATTAATTCCTTATTGGAAATGTTTCATTAATTATTTTTCAAGGAAGATATAATCTTATATTATTTAAATAATATAGGAAATGATTTTAGAATAATTATTTATTTTAAAGAAAAGAATGCGTGAAAGGTATTATGTATGTAATTATGTGATAAATATAAAATATATTTATTACATGAATGGTTATGAATAAGTTTATTTTAGAATTATTGCTCATTATAAATTATATTCTAATAATAGTTAGTTTTATAGTAAAAATGTTTTTAATCGTTATTTTTCATAAAAATATGATAATTATATTAATCGAATAACATGTGATATGATTATAGAATTTTTTTAATACTTATTTTATTATATGAATTTTTTGTTCAAGATATTAAGTAAATTATTTTTACTTAATTATAAGGTTAATTATGGCAGATAAATCAGATATGGAATCCAAACCCTAATTTTAGGTTTTGATCTAGGAATGAAAATAATAATATTATATTATTATTTACCAGTGTTATAGATATGTATGGTTATGTGCGTAATGTTAATGTGTGGAACAGTTTTAATATATTACGACCAAACCCTAATAATATTTGTATAAACCCTAATTATGGGTCTGAATTAAGGAATGATAATAATATTTTAATATTATAATATTTTGATTTTTCAGTGTTATAAATATGTACTGTATGTGTGGACTGATAATGTTGGTCAAATTATGTTTACAAATATCAAAACCCTAGTTTAAGCCGTTAAACCCTAATTTAAAAGTCAAATGTCAGTTTAATAATGGTATGCAATCATGTTAAGGTGAATTAGGTTGTGTATTGGGGAAGTTTAAAGTTAATTAGGAAAAACCCTAATTATACTTGGAAAACTGAATTAATTAGAAACCCTAATTATTTGGGAACCCTAATTACTAAATTCGGTAATCTAATTCTGAATTTAGAAATCTTGAATTGTAAGTATAAACCCTAATTTTCAAAGCTAGAAACCCTAGTTATTAATTTTAAAAACCTTATTAATTTTTCCAAAATTAAAACCCTAATTTGCTTTTAGTTAATACTAATTGCTAATTTGAGAAAGGTAATGTTAATTAGTGTTTCCTAAACCTAATTAGCAAGGTGTTAAGTAGATTCAAAACCTTTATTGAGAAACCTAATTATTTTATAAACCTTAAATTTATATTTTAGAAATTAAAATTTTATTATTTTATTATTTTTCAAACCCTAGATTTGGAAATTCTTGAAATTATTGTTAAACCCTAAAATGGTCCAAACACTAAGCTCTTAATCAAACCCTAAATCCTAAGGGTTTTCCAAGATTACAATTGTGCCATTTAAATGATTTACTAAAATGACATTTTTGCCCCTAATTGAATTATTTTAGCTAGCAATAGGTTTTGACATTAGATGGGAGTTGGTGACCAACTTAGTTGACAATTGTGACCTAAATATCCAGCAAATCAACCTAAGTGTATCAGCCATGTGCATTACAAGTACTATATATAGATTGAAGAGAGAGAAATATCATTTGCTAACTTGATTTTTGCACAACAATTATCCTAGACCCTCTCTCTCTCTAACCCATGAAATCTTAATGTATATCAGTCATGTAATGAAGCCCCACGAAATCCTCTAACAAATCAGTAACAACAAATCAAAAAGTTGTTCATCAAAGGTATAAACCCTAACCATAAAAATTTTTTATGATCTGTTGTTAGATCTTGTAATTTGTTGTTAAAAGCTGTTGTTTATAGTCTAATTTAATTATCTGAGTTGGTATTTAGTGGATCTATAACATCTAGATTCACGAAATAAGAGTTTTCAAAGATCTGGAAAATTTTTAAAATGTCTCTGACAGTCAAATGTCAGATCATGTAGATCTCTTTCTGTTTATGTTTTTGTATGTTTGAAAGTTTGTATTTGAAGTATGGTATGAGTTCTTTCCTTTAGAACTCGAATCAGAGTAATATCAGTTATATATTAAAAGTTATTATTGGTCAAAGAGCGTTGACTGACCATGACCGGTCGAAATCTGGGTAAACCCAGAATCTAAAAATCGCTCCTGACAGCATGTTGAACGGCTTTGATCTGACAGATTTAATGATTTTTTGATGTTGTTATTATATTAAAGTTGTAGCTTGTTATCTTGTTTATAGCTAAGTTCCTCTAGATATCTTAATTCTTTAATAAATAGAACGTAGCATGTGGTCAAACCTAGTCCCTCGATCACGAATTTTGTTTCTGGGAAATTTCCAGAAAATTTTCGGTCTTATTTCTGACAGCGTTTGACCGACACATATCTATTGATTCTGATGATGTTGTATGTATTTTATGTATTAGATATCTTGTTTTGCATATCCTTTACATACTGAAAGTGTTATATCATGTAAAGCATACTTGAAGTGAACGTTATGTTGATCGTAAGAAGGCAGTATGAACTGTTCTTCATTTCTGGAAAACCCAGAAATGAAGAACAGCTCTGACAAGGGATTTGAGGGCCTATAACTCTCTGATCGTTTGTGTTATGTCCATGATATCGACTGTTAGTTGTAATATTACAGTTATACTACAATATCTGGCTAATAACATGCCCAGTAACATCAGGATCTGACCGGAAATCTCGGACAAACAAGCCACCATGAAGCTGGGCTGTCAGTGTTCTTGAGGCTCAAGAACACCTACAGCGACGCTTTTTGTCGCTAAAGACCTACAGCGACGGTTTATTATTATTATTTTCAGAAATTAATAACAAAATAGAAAAAAATAGTTTTAAATTATTAAAAATACAAAATAAATTATTAAAAATTATTTTAAATTCTGAAAATTAGTTTTTAATTATTTTAAATATATTTCATAAATATTTAATATTTTTGGAATATTAAAAGTATTTAATTTATTTAATTATAATATTAAATAAATTATTTAAAAATGATTTTAATATTTGAAAAATCATTTAAAATTATATTATGGTATAAGAAAATAATTTAAGTTATTTTTGATAACTTTTAATATTATGTGATAATTTTCATTAATAAATTAATATTAATGATAATTAAGTTATTTATTAAATGAATTAAATAAATGAATTAAAAATGATTTTATTGAATTAAAAATCATTTTAAATAAGAATAAGGTATTTAAAAATATTTTAAGTTATAAAATATAACTTTTAATATTTAAAGGTAAATTTCATTAATTAATTATTATTAACGATGTTAAAGTTATTTAAGAATTATATTAAATAATTTAGTTTAAAAATGATTTTAATATTAAAATAATCATTTTAAATGAAAATAAAGTGTTTAGAGATATTTTAAGTTATAAAATATAACTTTTAATATTTAAAAGATAATTTCATTATTAATTTAATATTAATTTAATGATTAATGATATTAAATTTATTTAATAATTATATTAAATAAATAGTTTAAAAATGGTTTTATTTATTTAAAAATCATTTAAAAAGGATATAAATGAATTAAAAATATTTTAAGTTATAATTAATGACTTTTAATATTTGGATAAATAGTTCATTAATATTTAAATATTAATGGTAATTATTTAATAATGATTTTAAATGTTTTAAAAAAATCATTTAAGGGTAATATAAATACGTTAAGATTATTTTGAGTTATTATTCATAACTTTAATATTTTAACAATGGTTTGATTAATAGTTTTATATTAATTAAATATTGATGATAATAGAATTGTTTGATATTTAAATCATTTAATAATGATTCTGATATTTCAAAAACTATGATAAATGGTAATAATTATTTTATAATTATTATAAGGTCATGAAAAATGATATGACTGTTATTTAATTAGTCTAAGTGGATATTGAACAACTGTTTAGAGTTTTAGATTCGATAAATTACCCGATAAAGATGTCGGTTGACCGACATGGTTCAAAAATTGATCTGAACTTAGATGTATCTTTTATTTGTGATTCAATGGTGGATAAAGTTTTGTGACAATGTGATTAGGAATGAGTTAACTGTTTGTTTGTGATGCAATGACTGTGAAACATGTATGACAATGTGATTAGGTTATGTGCTGACTGCAATAAGCAGTACTATGTGTTATGATATGTGATTCTAATCGATAGAATGATCTTATTAATGATAGGTTTCGGTATAACAGATAGATCTAAGTTGCGTAATTGTAAGCAGCGCATCAGGCAAGTATCCTAACTTTGCATTTTCTTTATGCAAAGGACAAGTGTAAGAATGTTTCAAAATTATAGTATTACTGTACAGATTGTTAAATCTATATTATATACACCCATTGATTATCAACATGTTAGTATATGATAATTCAGTTATATATTCTGTTCGTTAATTACTATAAATGATTATACAAGTGTCCCCACTTGGATAATCATTGTATTTAATCACATGTTGATATACCTTTGATATACATATATGTTGAATTATATAAGACCTTTGTTATGAAAACCCGACAGATATGAACATCCCGATAATGGGAAAATTTTTATGCGCTACGACGGACAAAGGATGAACGATAATATCGTTCTAGCAATGTAGTATTGATCAATACAGGGCCCATGGACTGTACACCCGCAGGCCCGTAAGCAATGGCCGGTTTACAGATGAATTTCTGTTTAAACCCTTTCGAAAATGAAAAACAATGTTCATAATGTGTCACAGAAAACCCATGTATAGACAATACATAGTTTCAAAAATTTGAAAGAGGGTTGTTATGTTATTGTTATTGATACAGATTACTTCACAACTATTGACTGGTTGTAGAAGAATATTATAAAGAAAACATTTAAATTCTTTCAGCTTATATATATATATAATACTTGCTGGGCACTCAAATGCTCACCCTTGCTTTATTTAAATGTTTTCAGCTAAGTGTGAAGGACTGGAAAGCTCATGCCAAAACAAGTGAAAAGGAAAGCAAATAGGATTTGTGTATTTGTATCTTTTGTAATAGTTAGACTGTACTAAGTTAATGATATGTATTATATATCATGTAATGAATGTAGTAAAGGTTGCGTACTTGGGATTAGACTCTGATAAATGTAAGTTAAGTTTAAAATTTATATTATTGTTATTATTATTAGTAATATTTCCGCTCATAGAAATGGTATCGTGAAGTACCGAGTTCGGGTTTCAAATATCCGGGTTCGGGGACTTTACAGGATGGTATCAGAGCTATAGGGATAGAAAACTTAGGTGGGTTAGACCTTAGGCTATAACCTTAGAACAGAGGGAAATGTTGAAAATATAAATAACTCATATAGAGTTTAAAGATAGATGAATTGAATAAATTCATCGTCAAACAAAATAAAAGATAACTTATAAAAACTATTATGTGCTGTGTGTATTTATTATTTTTTTATCAAGATAATTTTTGTGTGTAGGTGTTAGAAAGGAACAGAATTAGGATACCCTTAAGTCGTAAAGAATAAGTCAACATCCATGACCGAGCCAATATCAAAGTCAATAGCTGCAATAGAGGCTCACATTGAAAGCTACCTCAAAGAGGTGGTTATTTTGGAAAGTATAGTACTGGATCAAGAAATGCTAAGTATAACTGATAGGTAAAGTATAATTAAAGGATATGCGGTCAATGTTGAGTTCTTAAACTCGTATATTTATGATGAGTTCTTAAACTCGTATGTTTGTGATGAGTTCTTAAACACATAATGTGTTATAAGTTGTAACAAATTGGATATAGTTATGTGTGAATGGATATTGAGGATAATGGAAAATAGATAGGTTATTAAGTAAATGATCGTTAGTGAATGTGTAAGGAATAGGTAGTATTGGTATTGGTTGAATAGGTATAGTTTTAGGTGGTATATATGATAGGTATGTTGGTGTAATGTAATATTATGTATAAGTTATGGCAGCGAATCCCGAGTTTTGTAGTCACACAGGGATATCGAATGTTTAAAGCACAATGTGCTAAGGCATGTCAAGTGTTATGAATATGGATCTATGTTGGATTAATGGGATAAGTTGGTATAAAGATAGTAGATATTTATTTGGTCACTGGTTAATATAATAGACCGAGTTTTCAAAATTTAATATTTTAAGTACATGATTGATTGAATAGAAAATTTTGCGTTATATGATAAGCGTATACGATAAGGTTTAGAATGTAAGGTAATAAAGAATAATTTACGATATTGTCGTCAAGACGAAAACGAAACCAAAGGATAGAAGGATCTGTGAACAAAGCTGGAGGACAACCAGACCCGACACCAAATTTTTGCGAATACGGACGATCAAGCTATGCAGAACGAAATACCAGTCGCGGGAAATCAACTAGACAATCAATCGAAAAACTTCAAAGACTTCAAGACAACCGGACCGCCAGGATTTAGAAGATCAACCGACCCTGTTAAAACATATGTGATCGCTAGGATAACGATGGAGGCAAAAGACAACCTTTGTCACCTATATGATAAAAGAAGATAATTTCGATAATACCAAAAATAAGCCAGGAATGTGATTAAAAGGAAAATTTGTGTGTGGAAGGTAAGGACAGGAGAGATATATATCTTTCCTAAATGTCCCAATCCAAGAATGTATAGTGAATGTGTTGTGTGCGAATCAATGAAGCATAAGGTGAAAGACTGTCCAAGAAAGGAAATGGAAACAAGGAATGTGAATACAGAACAAGGCAGCAGGACATTGGCGAAAACGGAACCAACTTCAACAAACAAACCAACGAAATCAACCGCACGCGTCTTCATCGGGACTGTTCGGGATTCGTGAGCAGCCGGGGATGCAACTCCAGGTATTAATCTAACCAATTTTTATTATATATAGTAAATTATTTTTATAAATTATTTTGAAGGAGGAATTTGAGTTCTTTTAGAAATCAAATTTCTGTTTAAAAGGATAGATAAGCTTTTTGCTGAATAGTTAAAGATCGGATCGATCAACCATGATCGAGATCTACTTGGAATGATTGTGTATGCTATGTACCCTGGTATGCATAGGTTTTAAAAGGTGATTCCGGGGACGGAATCTTTATAAGGGAGGGTGAATATGACAACCCGATATTTTCTATATAAATAAATCATAAATTTTGGGTATAATTTTTTTTTTTTAAATATGAATGATATGTGTAAAGGTAATGTGTAATTATAATTATATGTGTGATAAATAAAATTTATTTATTACATTAAGTATTGCAAATAAATTTATTTTAGAGTTATTGATTATTATCAATTATATTTTTATACTAATTAATTCCTTATTGGAAATGTTTCATTAATTATTTTTCAAGGAAGATATAATCTTATATTATTTAAATAATATAGGAAATGATTTTAGAATAATTATTTATTTTAAAGGAAAGAATGCGTGAAATGTATTATGTATGTAATTATGTGATAAATATAAAATATATTTATTACATGAATGGTTATGAATAAATTTATTTTAGAATTATTGCTCATTATAAATTATATTCTAATAATAGTTAGTTTTATAGTAAAAATGTTTTTAATCTTTATTTTTCATAAAAATATGATAATTATATTAATCGAATAACATGTGATATGATTATAGAATTTTTATAATACTTATTTTATTATATGAATTTTTTGTTCAAGATATTGAGTAAATTATTTTAACTTAATTATAAGGTTAATTATGGCAGATAAATCAGACATGGAATCCAAACCCTAATTCCAGGTTTTGATCTAGGAATGAAAACAATAATATTATATTATTATTTACCAGTGTTATAGATATGTATGGTAATGTGCGTAATGTTAATGTGTGGAACAGTTTTAATATATTACGACCAAACCCTAATAATATTTGTATAAACCCTAATTATGGGTCTGAATTAAGGAATGATAATAATATTTTAATATTATAATATTTTGATTTTTCAGTGTTATAAATATGTACTTTATGTGTGGACTGATAATGTTAGTCAAATTATGTGTACAAATATCAAAACCCTAGTTTAAGCTGTTAAACCCTAATTTAAAAGTCAAATGTCAGTTTAATAATGTTATGCAATCATGTTAAGGTGAATTAGGTTGTGTATTGGGGAAATTTAAAGTTAATTAGGAAAAACCCTAATTATACTTGGAAAACTGAATTAATTAGAAACCCTAATTAATTGGGAACCCTAATTACTAAATTCGGTAATCTAATTCTGAATTTAGAAATCTTGAATTGTAAGTATAAACCCTAATTTTCAAAGTTAGAAACCCTAGTTATTAATTTTAAAAACCTTATTAATTTTTCCTAAATTAAAACCCTAATTTGCTTTTAGTTAATACTAATTGCTAATTTGAGAAAGGTAATGTTAATTATTGTTTCCTAAACCTAATTAGCAATGTGTTAAGTAGATTCAAAACCTTTATTGAGAAACCTAATTATTTTATAAACCTTAATTTTATATTTTAGAAATTAAAATTTTATTATTTTATTATTTTTCAAACCCTAGATTTGGAAATTCTTGAAATTATTGTTAAACCCTAAAATGGTCCAAACACTAAGCTCTAAATCAAACCCTAAATCCTAAGGGTTTTCCAAGATTACAATTGTGCCATTTAAATGATTTACTAAATGACATTTTTGCCCCTAATTGAATTATTTTAGCTAGCAATAGGTTTTGACATTAGATGGGAGTTGGTGACCAACTTAGTTGACAATTGTGACCTAAATATCCAGCAAATCAACCTAAGTGTATCAGCCATGTGCATTACAAGTACTATATATAGATTGAAGAGAGAGAAATATCATTTGCTAACTTGATTTTTGCACAACAATCATCCTAGACCCTCTCTCTCTCTAGCCTATGAAATCTTAATGTATATCAGTCATGTAATGAAGCCCCACGAAATCCTCTAACAAATTAGTAACAACAAATCAAAAAGTTGTTCATCAAAGGTATAAACCCTAACCATAAAATTTTTTTATGATCTGTTGTTAGATCTTGTAATTTGTTGTTAAAAGCTGTTGTTTATAGTCTAATTTAATGATCTGGGTTGGTATTTAGTGGATCTATAACATCTAGATTCACGAAATAAGAGTTTTCAAAGATCTGGAAAATTTTTAAAATGTATCTGACAGTCAAATGTCAGATCATGTAGATCTCTTTCTGTTTATGTTTTTGTATGTTTGAAAGTTTGTATTTGAAGTATGGTATGAGTTCTTTCCTTTAGAACTCGAATCAGAGTAATATCAGTTATATATTAAAAGTTAATATTGGTCAAAAAGCGTTGACTGACCATGACCGGTCGAAATCTGGGTAAACCCAGAATCTAAAAATCGCTCCTGACAGCATGTTGAACGGCTTTGATCTGATAGATTTAATGATTGTTTGATGTTGTTATTATATTAAAGTTGTAGCTTGTTATCTTGTCTATAGCTAAGTGCCTCTAGATATCTTAATTCTTCAATAAATAGAACGTAGCATGTGGTCAAACCTAGTCGCTCGATCACGAATTCTGTTTCTGGGAAATTTCCAGAAAATTTTTGGTCTTATTTCTGACAGCGTTTGACCGACACATATCTATTGATT
Source organism: Panax japonicus (assembly GCA_020205505.1). Taxonomy (NCBI): domain Eukaryota; kingdom Viridiplantae; phylum Streptophyta; class Magnoliopsida; order Apiales; family Araliaceae; genus Panax; species Panax japonicus. The sequence goes on along the minus strand of CM035107.1, from coordinate 69,511,025 downwards.
CTGATGATGTTGTATGTATTTTTTGTATTAGATATCTTGTTTTGCATATCCTTTACATACTGAAAGTGTTATATCATGTAAAGCATACTTGAAGTGAACGTTATGATGATCGTAAGAAGGCAGTATGAACTGTTCTTCATTTATGGAAAACCCAGAAATGAAGAACAGCTCTGACAAGGGATTTGAGGGCCTATAACTCTCTGATCGTTTGTGTTATGTTCATGATATCGACTGTTAGTTGTAATATTACAGTTATACTACAATATCTGGCTAATAACATGCCCAGTAACATCAGGATCTGACCGAAAATCTCGGTCAAACAAGCCTCCATGAAGCTGGGCTGTTAGTGTTCTTGAGGCTCAAGAGCACCTACAGCGACGCTTTTTGTCGCTAAAGACCTACAGCGACGGTTTATTATTATTATTTTCGGAAATTAATAACAAAATAGAAAAAAATAGTTTTTAATTATTAAAAATACAAAATAAATTATTAAAAATTATTTTAAATTCTGAAAATTAGTTTTTAATTATTTTAAATATATTTCATAAATATTTAATATTTTTGGAATATTAAAAGTATTTAATTTATCTAATTATAATATTAAATAAATTATTTAAAAATGATTTTGATATTTGAAAAATCATTTAAAATTATAATATGGTATAAGAAAATAATTTAAGTTATTTTTGATAACTTTTAATATTATGTGATAATTTTCATTAATAAATTAATATTAATGATAATTAAGTTATTTATTAAATGAATTAAATAAATGAATTAAAAATGATTTTATTGAATTAAAAATCATTTTAAATAAGAATAAGGTATTTAAAAATATTTTAAGTTATAAAATATAACTTTTAATATTTAAAGGTAAATTTCATTAATTAATTATTATTAACGATGTTAAAGTTATTTAAGAATTATATTAAATAATTTAGTTTAAAAATGATTTTAATATTAAAATAATCATTTTAAATGAAAATAAAGTGTTTAGAGATATTTTAAGTTATAAAATATAACTTTTAATATTTAAAAGATAATTTCATTATTAATTTAATATTAATTTAATGATTAATGATATTAAATTTATTTAATAATTATATTAAATAAATAGTTTAAAAATGGTTTTATTTATTTAAAAATCATTTAAAAAGGATGTAAATGAATTAAAAATATTTTAAGTTATAATTAATGACTTTTAATATTTGGATAAATAGTTCATTAATATTTAAATATTAATGGTAATTATATAATAATGATTTTAAATGTTTTAAAAAAATCATTTAAGGGTAATATAAATACGTTAAGAATATTTTGAGTTATTATTCATAACTTTAATATTTTAACAATGGTTTGATTAATAGTTTTATATTAATTAAATATTGATGATAATAGAATTGTTTGATATTTAAATCATTTAATAATGATTCTGATATTTCAAAAACTATGATAAATGGTAATAATTATTTTATAATTATTATAAGGTCATGAAAAATGATATGACTGTTATTTAATTAGTCTAAGTGGATATTGAACAACTGTTTAGAGTCTTAGATTCGATAAATTACCCGATAAAGATGTCGGCAGACTGACATGGTTCAGAAATTGATCTGAACTTAGAAATTTAGTTAGTTAATTATTTTATTTGTGATTCAATGGTGGATAAAGTTGTGTGACAATGTGATTAGGAATGAGTTAACTGTTTGTTTGTGATGCAATGACTGTAAAACATGTATGACAATGTGATTAGGTTATGTGCTGACTGCAATAAGCAGTACTATGTGTTATGATATGTGATTCTAATCGATAGAATGATCTTATTAATGATAGGTTTCGGTATAACAGATAGATCTAAGTTGCGTAATTGTAAGCAGCGCATCAGGCAAGTATCCTAACTTTGCATTTTCTTTATGCAATGGACAAGTGTAAGAATGTTTCAAAATTATATTATTACTGTACAGATTGTTAAATCTATATTATATACACCCATTGATTATCAACATGTTAGTATATGATAATTCAGTTATATATTCTGTTCGTTAATTTCTATAAATGATTATACAAGTGTCCCCACTTGGATAATCATTGTATTTAATCACATGTTGATATACCTTTGATATACATATATGTTGAATTATATAAGACCTTTGTTATGAAAACCCGACAGATATGAACATCCCGATAATGGGAAAATTTTTATGCGCTATGGCGGATAAAGGATGAACGATAATATCGTTCTAGCAATGTAGTATTGATCAATACAGGGCCCATGGACTGTACACCCGCAGGCCCGTAAGCAATGGCCGGTTTACAGATGAATTTCTGTTTAAACCCTTTCGAAAATAAAAAACAATGTTCATAATGTGTCACAGAAAACCCATGTATAGACAATACATAGTTTCAAAAATTTGAAAGAGGGTTGTTATGTTATTGTTATTGATACAGATTACTTCATAACTATTGACTGGTTGTAGAAGAATATTATAAAGAAAACATTTAAATTCTTTCAGCTTATATATATATAATACTTGTTGGGCACTCAAATGCTCACCCTTGCTTTATTTAAATGTTTTCAGCTAAGTGTGAAGGACTGGAAAGCTCATGCCAAAACAAGTGAAAAAGAAAGCAAATAGGATTTGTGTATTTGTATCTTTTGTAATAGTTAGACTGTACTAAGTTAATGATATATATTATATATCATGTAATGAATGTAGTAAAGGTTGCGTACTTGGGATTAGACTCTGATAAATGTAAATTAAGTTTAAAATTTATATTATTGTTATTATTATTAGTAATATTTCCGTTCATAGAAATTGAAACAGTGAAGTACCGAGTTCGGGTTTCAAATATCTGGGTTCGGGGACTTTACAATTATACTGTAATTCGTATTTTTCACATGATTATACTATTGATTCACATGATTGAACTATTGATTCACATTATTTACTATTAGGGGAGGTGATGCAAGTTTGATAATACTTGCAGGACTAAATTAAAAATAAAAGAAAAGTTAGAGGTATTGTACTGTTATATTTCGAGCCCCAAAACGTGCAATTATCTAAACTATATTTTCCTATAAATATAAGATCATTCTTCCTTCATTTCTCACAAATTCACTAAAGCTATAGAGCATTTATTATAGAGAGAAATTATAGAGAGAAAGAAGAAGAGAAGTCTGTTACCTCTCTATTCCAGTATGCAGCTTTATTCTAAAGTAAGGGGTATTATTTCTTTCGTCTTCATGAGAAGAACTTATGTTATTCCATTCTTTATCATTATGTTGGAATTACTTGTCTATGCGAAGTACCGCATACATGGTGAAATTCTTCAGTTATTACATTCTTTATTATAATGTTGGAACATCCTATCTATGCGTTTACGCATGACCTGGTTCCGTCCTTTATTATTCTGTTAGAACATCCTGTCTGTGCAGTTTACGCTTGACCTGGTTCCGTTCTTTATTATTCTGTTGGAATATCTTGTCTGTGCGTTTACGCATGACCTGGTTCCACTCCTTATTATTCTGTTGGGAATAATCTGTCTGTGCAGTCTATCGCACGCATAGTGAATCCTTCTGTTATTCCATTCTTTATTATTCTGTTGGAATAACCTGTCTATGTGGATTACCACATGCATGGTGAATGATCATTTGTATTCATTCCTTATTAAATTATAGAAATGATCTGTCTACGTGAATTACCGCACGGCGGGTGAAAATCCATTTATAGTTTCAAATATTCTATTATATTCAGTTGTTTAAAGTTTTGACTTCTATACTCCATGAAATTAATAGAATATCCTGGATATTTGCGCTTCATCCAGTATCTGTTCATAAAAATATTCTTCTGAGCATTCTTAAATTTTTCTCCACAAAGCAGTATCATGTTGACAATTTGGACGTTGTTGGTTCCTGGATAAATTAATTCTTGAACTTGTTTTATTGAATTCGTATTTAATTGTCATCATCATCCTCATGTTTATATTATGTTGAAAGTCATCTTTGGCTTACGTGCATAGATGGACTTGGTATGATTATGACCAGGGATTATTCGGTATAATTATGACTATAATGTGACGAATGATGTGGTAAAATTCATCAGTGGCCTGTAGTGCATTGATGGACTTTTTTTGGTATGATTATGACCAGGGATTATTCGGTATAGTTATGACCATTAATGATTTAATGAATATCCTTGGCCCATAGTGCAGGGGTGATTAGATGATGTGGTTTATTTATGAAGCTGAGTCTTAGCGATAAAAATTGATAAAAATATTTTAAATCATAGAAGATAGTAGATATCATGCTCTACTTGACTCTTCTAATGGATTGTTTGTTCCGATGCAGTTAAATTGATGTTTATTACATTTTATTAGTTTAACACTATTGAAGGCTAATGATAATTTATTCTATATTATCTTTGTTATAATATTTCTTACTGGGCTAGTTGAGCTCACCCTTTCTTTCATTGTTCTCTTCAGGAAATGAGAACGTAGCCGGGACTAGTCGGGGAATGGAGTGACCGTCCAGATGATAGCATTAACAGTCCTCACTATTCTGTTAAGTGTGACAATAAATGTAATGAGGACTCCATTGAGTGTAGATATTGTCTAGATGACAATATTCTTATTAAAACTCTTAGATTATGTTTTGTCGTATTTTACACGACTATTGTATAATTAAGTTGTATTTAAATTTTATACCATGTATTTGGCGACTCGAGATGGGTGATGTATACCAGTTTTGGGGGCGTCACAAGTACCATGTATTTGGCGACCCAAGATGGGTGATGTATACCTATTTTGGGGGCGTCACATTGTAATTGTGGAGTTCTGCTCCCGTAATGAGTTCCTCTTGTTTGATGCTCGATGATCCTCTAGGGTGAGCTTCCTTGAAAATTCTTCTCTTATGACATGTTTTGCATGATTGAGCATCTAAGACCCTTTATCATCTTTGGTTGAATGGCCTACTTCCATATATAGATTAGCAGCCATGTGAGCTTTATTTAGGTTAGCTCAGCAGGTCTTCAAGAACAGGCTTTGATATATAGGAATTTTATCAGACTCATTTATGAAAAGTCTTAAGCCTTCTACTGGTTGAGTCTTCTTGACTGAAGTTTTCTGCTTCAGCATTCCTTAGTGTGGTCAGATAGACCGAGTACCTGTAGGTTAGATACATTTCTATTTTTGGTACCTATAATTAAATGGGTCCTGCTAGGTTAGCTTTCTAAATCCATGTTCATCATATATTTGAATAATCATCATATTGATCACCAGCAATCATATTCATGCATGTAACTAATTTAGATAATACATTTTGAGATGCATGATGGTGAGTGTGTGTAAGATTAACCATTTTAATAAAACACTCTTTTCCTTTGATGGTTTCATCATTTGTTTGGTTATGTTCATAGAGTTTAAATGTTCACAGAGTAAGAATCAACACTATTACTTTTTTGTATCTGGTTAATTCATAGAGGTGATTAGTTTCTACGAATCCTCAAGATACTCTTGTAGAACTGATAATACTTTGTGCATTATCAAACATTTAGAACATAGGTTTGTATATACATACTAACCCATCAACAAAGATTACTCCACATAAAATTAATTTAACCTTTGATATTCTTATGATCCATTTCAGATTTCTTTCAAGATGTCATCTTTAACCTAAAACTTTGATGGAGAGAAAGTTTGTAAGCATTTGAGTTTCCAACTTCAGTGTACTTCCTCTCTTCACCTTTTAAGGTAGATTATGATTCCTTGAAAGAATACTGTTATAGTTCATAAGGAGGTGCAACATGATGTACACATTTATATTAGTGAGGAGCCGTACCTTTCTACTGTCAGTTCCTTGTCAGTCATTTAACTCAGATATACTGAGGTTAGGCATTGATGTGCATAGTTTCTCATTTGCTCCTGAAAGCTTGTTGTTTCAGTTGACCTTCAATCAATTAGTCGTGGTCTTGAAGATGCAAGCTGAGAGAATCTCAGTATATTTAGTTCTTTGACATCCTTGAGTTCACAAGGTTTACATCCAGCTGCTGGTTGGCTAGATACATGTTTGACAAGTTCTTCTTTCTTCTCTGGATAAGCATTTCTTAGCATGTATGGCCTTTTCTTCTTTTCAGGCTGGTGGATGTTTGACTCTTTTCTGTTGATGTCTTTCGAGCTTCCTACCCTGGTCTTCAGACTAAAAGATTGACCGCGGGTAAGGATTGGTCTTGTTGATATGGAAATCAAGAATATGGACCAATCTGAGCAGCTTCAGGTGTATATACACATATACCTATACACAATATTTCTAACGTGTGAGCTCTTCTACATATAACAAGTGACTTACTACTAAACTAAGTTTAGAACAATGTTTATGCCTAGGATCAGACTCAAAGCGATTAGCTTTTGAAATAGCATGAGAACCTTCTCTGATACCAATTGTTAGTTCCCAATAGGCACAATATAGATCTAGAAAGGGGGTTAAATAGATCCTTTTAATTTCAAATACTTTTCTCATTTATTTTGTATTGCTAATGATTTACCATATGATAAACATAAGAATCTTTTCAAGCTCAGTGGAATAAGTAAAAGATCCCCTTCATTGATATATTCATAATCATACATACATTGTTCTTAGAGTTAGTTCAGTTGTAAGCAATTAAAACATACATAGTAGTTATAGTAGTTAATGTACATAATGTAAATGATATAAAGTAAAAGACACAAGGGATTTTAAGTGGTTCAGAGACTTAAGCTCCCAATCCACTCTTCTGCTTTCAACTAGCAGGATTTCAACTAAGGAAGGGCAGCACCCTAAATCACTAAGATTCCTTCAAGGCCAGCAGCCTTGGGACTTCAGTTCACTAATAACTCTTTAAGGCAACAGCCTTGGAACTTCTCTAGTTCCTTAGGAACTCTTCAAGCCCAGCAAGCTTGGAACTTCATTTAGTCCATCTGGACAAGGACCACTTAGGCCCTAGCTTCGCTTTGTTGATGTTGTTTATTTGTTGGACGTGCTGCTAAGATGTTCTTTAAGCTCTTCATCTCTGAATGATTAGCAGCTTGACGTAATCATCCTTGAGGTGCAGTTGAGTGTTGCATAATTTTCAGCTTCTTCAGTTACTCAACCACTTCTGATGATCCCTTGTTGAACTGCAGTGAAGATAATTCTTCTTGATACTTGATGGCTACACATGATGAGTTTCTGAGATAACTGTAAGCTCTTCTACTAGGTACTTAGAAACTTTCTCATGCTTGACACCATGATGGTGTTGGTGATCTTCTTTCTTGATGCTTGATGTCCTCTTATGATGGACTTGCTAAGATGACTTTAAGCTCTTCTCTCTGGTACTTAGAGTCTTCCCGTGATGGACATCAAGATGACATTGATGTTCTTTTTTCTCTTGGCAGTTCAAAACACTCTTCTTGTAGTAGAACTCTCACTTCTACATTGTAGAACTCTCACTTCTACTTCTTTCTTGGTTTATCTCCAATTATTCTTGGTGGATCATAGAGTGAGCCTTCGGACCTTCATTGGTCACTCACTATTTTACGTTGTTTAGATCAGTCCACTATTTCTCCAAACTCAGCAACTCAACGACCTTTGATCTGTGAAGCTCTTGCTGATTTATACACCTTCGCAATCTTCCCGTTGGAATTTAGCCATTGGGAGCTATTTGAATTGCTTTGTAAATCTCTAGTTGTTTGGTGCAGACTGTAGATGTTATATGACATGACTTTCTGACACTGCAGTCTACTATTTCACCTACCCCGTCAGAGATTTCACTTTTATGCCTCGAGCAGGTAGTCGACTTTATTTCCTCCTTCTGATTTCTCGATTAAAGGTTGTCCTTTTGCATCGATGCTCTCAATCAGCTCTGTTCGAATATCCATCTTCAGATTGAACCATTGCCAATGCTTTAATCCTTCAGACGACCGAACTCTACGATTCTAATGCATATCTTCTTGGACCTGATCGTAGTGTCTTGTTGATAGGTAGGGACAACACTACGATCTCGAAGAGTGTTAATTATATCTTCAATGTAGAACACCTCTTCCTTCTCTTGTGCAGTGCTTCAACACTTCTATTCGCATCGACTGTTCTCAGATACTGATGGCTTAACTCTTTGTTCTAGCCCCTTCTAAATAGCAAGACACTTCAGATTTGTGGTGTGTCCATCTCGCTTTCTCCTTGTGATCTCCCGTTCACTTATCATCAATGGACTGACCCAATACTTAATTATTTTAGCCTTGTTCTTCATAGGTTAACCAGTATCTTTGTGTACACTCCATCAGTTCCTTCTTTGTTTGGCAAACACTATGATCCTGGATATCTCCAAGATCGTTGTCTCATGTTCACCTAACAACTACTGCACTTGCTGATAAGTACGTTTTATACCTACTTATCCGGTATCTGTTACTTGAATTAGTTTCTTAATCTCATGTTTCTTAGTTACTTTTCATGCATTTTTTGTTCATTTTGTAGATTGTATGCTTGGGAGCTGAAATCGTAAAGAATTGGTATGAAATCGCAAAGAAAAGCAAATCAGACATCATTTAGGCTTTCATGTTCATTTCATGTTCCTAGCTTGGAACTTGGATTACATTGTATAGCTTTTTCTTTGCTTTTCGGAATAACTTGAATCATTCCAATCGGAGTTCGGATGCAAGATTTATGATATTTGTACCAACGGACATCGAACGTCACTATTTTGTGAGGCCATTTGCATAGCAGTCACTTCCAGCCTAATTTCGACCTTCATCCATCCATTATTTCTAAAATCTCAAAGAATGAAAGTTGTAGAACTCGTCGATATCTTCGATTTGATTGGTGACAAGCCTCGTAACTCTTCCTAGATCAAACGTTATGGCTGATTTCCCAAAGGACGTCAGAGAAGAAAATGTTCCTTCACAAAATCCATGTCGGGGTGGGCATACATGCTACAAAACAGGCCCCTAGCCCGTTGGGGTGGGCTCTTTACAAGTCTAGACCCCCATCGGGGTGGGGGTATGCCTAGCAAATACAAATTTTATCCAAATTTGAGTTTGGGAAGGATTGTTTCGATCCGATTGACTCAAAGACTTCCAAGAGGACTTCCAAGAGGACTTAAAGACATATGAAGAGACTTATAAAAGAAGGAGAATCACAAGGATTAGAGTAGATATTAGATTATAGAAAGGATTCCATTAGATTAGATTATAGTAAATTAGATCAAAACACTAGTTCTTATTAGATTTGGAGAGTGAAGCAACTTGGAGACTATTGAAGATTCAAAGTAGGAGCAAGGAGGGAGCTTCAAATCTATAGACAATAGTTTCTATCTTCTTATCTTCTTCAATATTTATCTTTTAATGATTATTCAATTGTGGATTCTTAGTTTTAATTCAATAATCATGAACTAATTCTTTGTTGGAGATTACAATGGATCTTATTGTGCACTTTATTTTAATATGCTTCGCTATCAATTATTATGTTCTATTGTGAGGATTGTCTATTGTGATTTAAACTTAATTTCTTAATTGCCTATCTAACAATTACCGTGATAATCTATATGAACTCGATAGATGAAGTATTGATTTAGAAATTATCATGATAGCATGTGTTTGTGATTTCTGCATAGATGGAATTCGTGATTCGTGTTTAGGATAGAGATATGTCTTTACGCCATATGTAATCTTATAAAGAATTTTTGTTTTAAATCTTTTTTAATTATAATTCATATAGAGATATAGTGGATTAGTTAATTAGGGTGTCTTGCTTAATTCGGGATAGAGAATAATTGATGAGCAGTGTGTTAGCTTAAATGAAGCAATAAGTGAAGTTGTGATCTTAAATCTTCGTAATCTTAATTTAACTAGTTCAATTTAATAGTGGTTAAATTTATATAATTTGAAATTCATTAGTTTAAATAAGATTGAGTTGGTTACGGGTTAGTACTTGGTGATTATTATTAAACAATTCCTCGTCGGAACTATACCCTACTTTCACTTTATTACTTGTTGACCACGTATACTTGTGTGTTGTGCATAATTAGAATTTACCCAACAAGTTTTTTGCGTCATTGCCGGGGAATTAATTTAATAATTATTTACCAATATTAATTTCAATCAAATTAGTCTTAATTTAAACATTTTTATTTTTAATTCTCTTCCTATATTTCTCTCTTTTCAAGTACCATTGATGACTTTGCGTATCAATGGTCATACACAAACATGACTCAACCAAGAGAAACAAAGATTGATGGACTTAATGCAATTTCCGCAGAGCCAGTACAAATTGAAGTAAATTCGAAGACGTTGGAGGTTATCGCAGCCCAACGGAGTCGAAGGATGGCAGTTACGTGTGACTATTGTTCTGGAAACCATCAAAGTCATCGATGCATCGTCAGTTTTGAAACAATACAATATAGTGGTGATTACCTCAATAATTATGTTGATCCTAACTATCACCACGATTGGGGGTATCACCCGAATTTTTCATGGAGCTATAATTATGATGACCAACATTACGCTCTAAATCCATCATACACACCGAAATTATCATGTCCATATCTAGTGTCACAAGAGACAGATAATTCAAGGTTGGAGGAATTGTTTTCCAAGTTCGTAGCAGCAAATGAGGAGAAGATGAGTAATCAAGCGAGGTCAATTCAAAATCTAACGGATTAGATAGAGCAAATGACCAAAGTCGTAAGAAACCTTAATCCAAATACTTGGCTTTATGACATGGATGACAAAATTTACGGAGAACCCAAACCAAATATGGGACTGGATGAGTCACAAGATATCGAAAGTGTAATGACAATTGGGGATAATGAAATAGTGGTCGACGAAGATCTAAATGGGTCTCCACCAAAGATCAAAGAGTCAGTCAGATTTGCAAAAGCAGGCCCACTTGGTAGTCATATCGTTGGCGAAGCTCTTGATGACAAAAGAGCGAGTACAATTTTGAATCCATGGTGGGACGAGACAAAGAAGATAGACGAAGAGCCCATTGTGTATGACAAGCTTCCATGCCCCTAAGTGATCACATACACAATGGAGAAAACACTTAGCTGTGGGACATTCTTGATTGAGATCATACCAAATCAGAGCATGCTATATGACTTTAAAGCAATGGCTATCACAATTGGGAACCTACCAAAAGCTACATTATTTTCGATGGATGGAGGGTTCCTTAATTATCGAAGAGGAATTGGATAGCGTTGACCAGATAAAGTCAGGCTGAAAGACTATAATTCAAGCGTTAACTGGGAGACAACCCAGGAATTTTTCTATTTATTTGCTTTGCTAGTTTATTTAGTAGATATGAATTAATTTGCTATTTAAGTTCTCTTACCAAACCAAGTGTTATTCTAATCTATGTTGTCTCTCTTCAATGTGGGTATTAGAGGTCTAATGGCAGGCAAAAGATAATGAAAAGGTTATGCAAGTCAAATTCAAGTGTGGTGCTCAATTTGTTCAATGCGCCTAATCTATTCTCCAAACTTAGCGGACAATGAGGAGGATTTCTATATTTTCAGGGAAGTCATCTGCTTTAATTTTTTCTATTTCAGCCATTGAGGACAGTCTAGTTTAAGTTTGGGGGCATTTTAGTGTCGTATTGCATATAGTTAGTTATCTACATTGTAGTTCATATAGTTACATTTAGTTTTTGCATTCACTTTTGTTGGGAGAATGCATATTATGATTTGATATTTTAATGTATATGCTCATGATTATTTGTAAAGTATTTCAATGAATATATGTAGAAGGACTTAGTGATAGATCAAATCTGTTAGGTTGATCTAAGCTCTTAACGTGTATCATTCTGTAATAGAATGTATAGATAGAAAGATCAAAGCTGTTAGGATGATCTTGAGATGTAATAGATAGGCTTCGAAGAAATTGTAGTGTATAAATCTGATCAACATTGCAGAAGTCAAGGCAGAAACGTAGAGCTTCAAAGATCGTAGCATGCCTGCCTTGAAGGGCCTCTTCGGAAATCGTAGAGTGGTCCCAACTTTTGCTAAGCCAACTTAACAATCGTAGTGTGCTCTCGGAAATGTGGAGTTTATAAGTCAATGATGGTAGTGTGCTCTCATAAACGTAGAGTTTACAACTCAAGCAAGTAAAGATCGTAGTGCGCATATACTTAAAGAGAAATCGTAGTGCTCTCGGCTGATAGCATCAGACCAGGCACCAAGGCAACAAGTCACCATGATCTAAATCGTAGAGTACCATGATCTGTATCGTAGAGTATCATCTGTCTTGTGTCAGAAACGTCAAGCCTCATGATTTGTGTGGATACAGACTTCAACATATGAGGAATGGATTCTAAACGTTGCAGTACTCACCAGTCCCAAAGTCATAAGAAATATCCTTAGTATGCAACAAAGAAGCGTATTGAAGAAGCTAAGAAAAGTACCATGGGTAAAGGGGAAAACACCTTTTCAGGTGTTAGGTGAGAAAGCACTCTATTGTGTCAGTGGGCCAGAATGCAATTCAGAAGATGTACAGAAACGTCTCCATCAAATATCAGAAAGGTCAAACGCTGGTTTTTCAAGAATGGATCCAACGGATAGTTTTTCAAGATCACATTTATGCAAATCAAGCAGATGAGAGAGAGATAAGCAAGCATTGAACAAACAATGTGAACAACTCTCAAAGCTTAACTCTACGATATGAGAAATAGCAAAGCTTGCTTAGCTACTCAATTCTATCGAATAAGTGCTTAAACAGCAACTGAGTAGCAACCATCAAGAACTCAACATCTACCAATCAACTGAAGAAGAGTACCAAGTCTGCTGGACTTGAAGAGTTCTAAGTGAACTGTAAGAGAGCCAAGTCCGTTGGACTTGAAGAGTTCAAGAATGAACTAAGAAGTTCCTAGACTGCTGGTCTAGAAGGAATCTGTGTGATTCAGAAGTTGTAAAAGACATCCTTAGTGGATTTCCTACTCGAGGAGTAGAAGAGTGGACTAGGAGCTTTAAGTGCTCTGAACCACTTTAAAATGATCATGTCTTTTACATTCATACTATAACTGCTATATCTGCCACAACTGCTATAACTACCTCACTATCATAACTCCACTACTTTGTAAAGGAGATTAAAACAAACATTAATTCCGCTAAGTTTTAATCATCATCAACGAACAAGTTTAAAACGAAAAGATTTTTTAATATCTATTCAACCCCCCCCCCCTCTTCTAGATAACTATTGTGCCAACTATGAACTAACAATTGGTATCATAGCAGGTTCTATTATACAGCTTACAAGCTTTAGTAGATCCAATGGCACACGTACCAAGCGAATCTAGGACTGGAGGAGGCAGCAAACCACCAATGTTCAACAAGGATAAATTTGTAAACTAGAAAGTCAGGATGCAAGCATACATGGACTCAATAGATGAAGATCTATTTGAGACTGTTCAGAATGGGCCCTATGTTCCAACAAAGCTTGCACCAACCACTGACAATCCAAAAAGAATACAAATCAAGGTTAAAGAAGAGTGGACAGACAACGAGAAGAGAGTTGTCCAACTTGACAAAAAGGCCAAGAACATCCTGGTCCAATCCTTAGAAGACGATCTGTTCGAAAACGTTGTCAATAGCAAAACAGCTAAGGAGGTTTGGGAAGCACTGCTAATCATGCACGAAGGAACTGAAGAAGTTAGAGAAAACAAACAATCACTTCTGACACAGCAGTATGAAATGTTTGCTCATGTTCAAGGAGAAAATGTAACTGCCACATATAAGAGATTCAACATTCTGCTCAACTCTCTACGAGCATATGGGAAGATCTATCCTAACAAAGATCTGATCATAAAGTTCATGAGAGCCCTACCGAGCAGGTGGGATGCCAAAACCACTGCTATAAGAGAGTTAAGGAATCTTCATGAGATGACAGTTCAACAGCCATATGGCAATCTCCTGACATACGAACTGGAGATGACTCAACGAGCTGAAACCCTATTAGAATGAAGAAGGAATGATAAGGGTGTTGTTCACAAAGCAACTGAAGGTGCATCTAAGGTCAACACTGAGATTGACTTTGATTATGATGAGGACGATGATGAAGACCTTGCTATGCTGGTAAAAAGACTAAGAAGGTTCATGCGTCAAGGCAAAACCAGCAAGCCAAAAAAGGTCAGCAATTACAGCAGCCATGAGCAAATGAATGATCTATGCTACAACTGGAAGAAGCTTGGCCACTTCATTGCCAACTGCAACAAACCTCTCAGAGAAGAACTAAAGAAGAAATCACATGCAAAGAAGGAATACAAAGGGAACAAAAGGCCTCAAAAGAGAGACAAAGGCCTAGTAGCTAGAGGATCGTGGAGTGATTCAGACAATGACTCCAATCCTGACTCCAGAGATGATGAAGAACAACAAATGGCTAATCTATGCTTAATGGCCAAACATGCAAAGGACAAACAAAATTTTAACATACTTGATGTAAGTCTAGATGAGGTATTTGACTTCTACTCACCTGATGTAGACATAAATGATTTAAGAACTGCACTGCATGGCATAACCACTGATCTACATCAATACATGAAGTGGTTCAGAGTTTTGTCTAAGGATCATTCACTTCTTCAAGAGGAGAAGAAGAAAGTTCAAGAAGAGCTTGAAACAGCCCTTCTAAGTACTAACCTTCTCTCCAAGCTTGAGGCTGAGAATGAGATCTTAAAACAGACAAATAAACTCAATGCACAAAGTGTGTCTAATCTAACCTCTAAAATTGAGGAACAAGAAAAGACTATCTCTATATAGAACAAATCCTCATCATCCATGGAATCCCTGCTCTCTAGTCAGAGAAGTACATTCGACAGAACATGCTTAGGCTTTGGGGAATCCCTCTCAGAGTCATGTGTGGAAAAGACAAAGGAAACTAGCATTAGTAATGCCTCAAGTTTTAGTAGAAGCATTATCTTTGTGAAATCCTCACAGAAGGAAGAACCAGTTCAACCTTGCTCTACTGTTTCCATTCATACTCAAAGGAGTAAGGGATCTCATGCTGGTCTGGGCTTCATAAAAGAGAGGAGTAACCTAACCTCTACTCACTAACCTCGAAGAATTGTAGAGTCAAGCAAGACCAACTCTACGAATCAACTTGGAAGGTACAGTAGAGGTAAGGCACACTCATCACTATTTATGAAATCCAAGGACACGAGGAAGAATGAGAATCAGTTTAACAGAAGGACAACTAAAGAACCACACAAGTCCAAATAGAGGATGAATCATCATACACACACAAGCATGCATCATACTAGATGTTTTATATGAAATAAATATGGTCACAAGGCTGCCAAGTGTTATTATAATTCCATGCATGTGAGACCCAAGATTAAACAGATTTGTGTCCCCAAAGGCACTAACAAAGAAGGACCCATGCAAATATGGGTACCAAAATGAAGGTTCAATGTTTTGACAGGAAAAGAGCTCCACGATCACAACATGGTATTTGGACAGTGGACGCTCGAGGCACATGACAGGGAATAAAGCCCTTCTATCTAAATACATAGAAAAGGAGGGTCACTCAGTCATCTTTGGAGACAATGGATCGGGCAAGACAAGAGGATACGGCTCTGCTGGTAATGGTGCAGTATCTTTGAGCAAAGTAGTATATGAGGAAGGTCTCCAACATAACCTTCTAAGCATCGGCCAACTCTGCGACAAGGGTCATCAAGTAACATTCCTCAACAACCAATGTCAAGTCAGAGATTTGAAGACATCTATTGTAAAGCTAACCGGGACAAGAGAAGGAAATGTCTACACTGTAAAATCCCAACTTTTTGAATAAAGATGAATTTTCTATAAATATTATTTTTTAATATTATGGAGTGAAATTGATATAATATTATAGTTGTGGGTAATATTTATAAATTTTGCAAAGTACGCAAGTTGTTATATAATATTTGATTGGTCGGGGAATATTCGTTTTAACAGGCAATATTCGTACAACGGTACAATCATTGGTGGACCCCACAACGGAATTATTGTCAGATTGAGAAAACAACAAAAATACTTTATGAAAATAACGGCGGAAGTTTTACCGTTAACTGTTGAAACACCCGGTGTTAAAAGTACAGTAATACGTGTAGTTGCATTGTAGCACACGGTTTTAATTATTGATGTTTATGTGAGAAGTCACTCAGTTTTGGGCATATTATTTGGACCCCTACTTACCCATTTTTCAAAAGAATCGGTGAAAAGTTATTCAGTATATATATATTGTATATATATATATATATGTGTGTGTGTGTGTGTGGGTGGGTGGTGATTTTGGTGGGTGGATTTAATTTACATATGGGGAAGGGTGATGCCTATCAAAGAGGGAATTGAAGTACCTTTATTTTATACATATTGTTGTTAGTGGACTTTGGTGGAAGGAGTATTACATGTATTATATATATGTGATGATTGATTATATATATATATATATATATATATATATATATATATATATATATGATGATTTATTTTGCATGTGGGGGGGGGGGGATTTTAATTGGTGGGAGGTGTACTAGTACTGGTATAATATATATATATATATATATATATATATATATATATATATATATATATATATATATTACTTTGGTGGGTATTGATGTTGATGGGGGGAGGAAAGAATTGTCACGGAAAAGAAATGAATTGGTGGAGAAAATAGGTTGTCACGGAAGATTATTATTATTATTATTATTATTATTATTATTATTATTATTATTATTATATATATAATGAACTAATATGAATGGTTTGCATATATAATGTTGAAAAATAAGGCAGTAGAAATCACGGGAATGTCCCCCTTGAGTAATTTAGCACTTGTTGTGTGTGTGTGTATATATATATATATATATATATATATATATATATATATATATAATCTATATTATATTTTATTAAAAAAAAATTGCTTTAAATATGGACCATCAGATTAAAGTAAATTAATCTGGACCATTCGTGAGTTAGTTACTATGAAGTCTATTTTTTTATAAATAGAAGCTCATTCCTTCATTATTTTCTTACGAATTCATTGAAACTCTAGAGAGATAAACTGTAGAGAGAAAGAAGAAAGTATTCTGCTACTTCACTACTTATATATCCAGTACTCTTCTTCTTAAGGTAGAGAATATTATTTGTTGTACTCATAAGGGGTGTTATTCTTTTGTATTCATAAAGAAAACTTATGTTATTCCATTCTTTATTATTCTGTTGGAATAACATTTATACGTGGGCTACCCTATACTTGGGGACATTTTTCTATAATTCCATCTTTACTATTCTATTGGAATATCCCGTCTGTACGTTTTATGCCGAACCTGATTCCGTCTTTATTATTCTATTGGAATATCCTGTCTGTGCGTTTTACGCCGGACCTGGTTCTGTCTTTATTATTATTATGTTGGAATATCCTGTCTGTGTGTTTTACACCGGACCTGATTTCATCCTTATTAGTATTCTGTTAGAATAACCTGTCTGTGCGAAGTACCGCATGCATGGTGATTTTTGTTGTTATTCCATTCTTTATTATTCTGTTGGAACATCCTGTCAGTGCGAATTTCGCCTAACTTGGTTCCATTATTTAGTATTATATTGGAATAACCATTCTATGCGAAGTACCGCATGCATGGTGATTTCTTTTGTTATTTCATTCTTTATTATACTGAGTTGGTTAAAGTTTTGACTTCTATACTCCATGAAATTAGTGGAATATCCTTGATAATTGCGCTTCATTTAGTATCTTTTCATGGAAATATTCTTCTGAGCATTCTTGAATTTTACTCTACAAAGTAGTATCATGTTGACAATTTGGACGTTATTGGTTCTTGGAAAAATTAATTCTTGAACTTTTTTTATTGCATTCTTATATCATTGTCATCATCCTCATATTTATATTTTTTTGAAAGTCATTTGTGGCCTGTAGTGCATAGATGGACTTGGTATGATTATGACCAGGGATTATTTGGTGTAATCATAATCGTCTTGTTACAAATGATGTGGTAAAAGTCCTCTTTGGCCCATAGTGCATTGATGGACAGTTGTTGGCATGATCATGACCATTAATGAATACACAAATATTCTTTGCCCGTAGTGTGACAACCCCAAAATAGGTCCATTCCATCCAACCCATTCTGAGTCGCCAAATACACATGGTACAGAAACAACTACAACTTTTACCACCCATAAGCTGTGAGATTGAATACAGAAATTGTCATCTAGGCAATATCCACATGCAAATAAATCTCCATCATAATTATTGATACATTATTTTACAAAAATGGTGAGGACTACTAAACAACTCTCTCTAGAACCATCATTACATCCCCCGACTCGTACTCGCTACATTCTCGTCTCCTGAGAAGAAAAATAGAACAACAAGAAAAAGGGTGAGCTCAACTAGCCCAGTAAAGAATATTATGACTAAGATAATGTACAACAAATTATCCTTAGTCTTCAACAGGGAAAAATTTGATAGAATACAATAGACAACAAGTTTTAGATCAACAACTGCAGTGAAAATAACAATTCATTAGAAGAGTTAAGTAGAGAATAAAATCTACTAACATCTATGAATTTAAAAGTCCATCATCAATATTTTATCCCTGTAACATCAATCAATATATATCTCAAATCAAATATTCATCTTTGCACTACATGCCAAAGATATTCATCAGTTGGTCATGTTCATCTAAACACATGTTCATCTTTGCACTACGGGCCAAAGATATTAATCAATTGTTCATGTTCTTCTCAACACCTGTACATCTTTGCACTACAGGCCAAAGATATTCATAATAAAATCAACCATCTTTGCACTACAGGCCAAAGATATTCAGTAACACCATCATTTAGGACTGAGGATGATGAAAAATATTTTAAAGGAAACGAATCCAGTGAAACAAAATAACAAGTATTAAGGATTCGTACTTTAAACAATCCGAGTTCAAAAATACTTCATAAATAATCATACTAAAGTAAAATTCAAGAATGATCTAAACATAGATCCAATCAAAGCTAGTATCCAGAATAGATATTTTGGACAAAAAAAAATTTCATTTTTCGGTGAATAGTGCCGTATTCGTGAATAGTGTCGTATACGTGAATAGTGCCGTATACATGAATAGTAACTCCGACACCAAAAGATAGAAATTTTACAAAAAACATCTCCATGCTTCGTGAATAGTACTCGTGAATAGTAACTCGTGAATAGTAACTCATGAATAGTAACCCCGACATGAAAAAGTTCCAAATTTGATAAAAAGTTCCAACCAATATTTCAGCATAATGATATTGAAGAAATAATATCATTTGAGAAGAAAATAACATCCCTTACCTCGAAAGACAGCACTTCTAGTTAAAACACCGGATATAGGCTATGACTTGAACTTGCATCGTATAGCAATACTCAAAGTATACTCAAAATACTCACAAGAATACGCTCTATAATATAGAGAGAGAAAACTTCAGTTTCTGGTGTGATTTTCAATTCTAAACTAAGCACCTATTTATAGGAAATTGCTTAGAACACCAAAGTAGAAAATTTAATAAAATAATAATAATTATTATAAATTCTCTACGTACACTTCTTGAATCTGAAAATCTGCATTCAACACATTCAAATCACATGCTCCCTTCAAGAAGAAGTAAAAAAAACGTTTTTCTAATTAAAAATATTTTAAACTTCCAAAAATCAATTATTTCGGAGCTTCAGAACTTCAATAATTCATAATAAATAGCCCTTTTATCAGAAAATTTGAATCTCGCGAGTTTTTATAGGAAATTCAATTCTCTACAACTTTGCAGAAGAAAGTTTTTCCAAATTCCAAACAGAAATTGACCGAAATCCATAAACAGGCGATTTTACAGACTATAATCAAATTTTCAGTCAAGAAATAGGTCTACCGACACACAAAATCTGTGTTAATCATTTAATGCCACAAAAATACTCTTCCTCCTCATATACTCATATATCCCACATTCATCGTAAAAATATCATCACTAATATATTATTTAAATAATATATTTAAATGAATTATTTTATCAGAAAAAGATAAAATATTAATTTTCAACAATTGTCACATTAAAAATTTTCTCCATCTATATCCACATAAAATCAATATTTTTATCATCATATAAATCAATAATTAATTATTCACAAATAATATTACAGAATCACAATACTAGCTACCAGGTCGTTCCCAGGAAAGAGGGGGCTTTCCAATAAGAATTTCTCCTTACTGGCGCGCAATTAGATGACCAAACCTCTCCTTAGACAGAACTTTCTAGACATTGCTAATAATGTTATCAAATAATATTATTCAGATAATATGAATTATTTCTTCGATAATGAAAAATACTGTGTAGTGACAATTATTGAAACAACAGTAATATAAAATATCAATGCAGCAATTATTGAATCAATAAAATAAAATACTGAACAGTAATTACTGTAACAATTATTGAGTAGTGCCTTATTACGTAAGAATCAATAATTGGTGCAATACCGTGTGCTACTGTGCAACAACGCGTATTACTGTGTTTTAACCACTGGGTATTCCAACAGTATTAACGGTAACAACTACGCCGTTATTAATAAACAACTTATATTTGTCGTTTTCTTCATCCAATCGCTTTCTGTTATGGGGCCCACAAAAGACTGCGCCGTCGTACGAATATTCCCCGACAACAAGAATATTCCACGACCAAACGAATATTCCCCGACAACAATGAATATTTTATAACCACATGCTTATTTAAAATATTTGCGCATTTTACCCATAACTAACCACATTAATCAAATTCACCCTTACTATATTCAAAAATAAATAAATAAAGGAAATTCCATTTTTATTTAAAAAAATTCGGGGTCTTACAACCTCCCCTCCTTATGAAATTTCGTCCTCGAAATTGACGTACGTAACTGGTGTTTCGAAAAGGTAAAGATACCTCGCTTTCATTTCCGTTTCCAACTCCAAGGTCATTTTCTCTATAGCATGATTCCTCCCCAAAACTTTAACTTGTGGTATGACCTTCGTGCGTAGGACATCCTCCTTCCCATCCATCATCTTGACAGGTACCTCCTCGTACGTTAAGTCTTCGGCTATTTCGTCTGGTTCTAACTCAATGACGTGGTTCGAGTCGTCCACATCGGTACATAAAAAAACATTATAAACACGCGACATACTTGGCGGTAAAACGAGTCTATAGGCCACAGTTCCTATTCGATCGAGAATTTCAAATGGATTAATAAATTGAAGGTTTGAGCTTTGCTCACATCGCCAATTCTCGCTTTTGGAATAAGAACTTCTTGTACCTGCTTCTTCATATTCACCAGCTCCGGTGTGTAGCTTGAACAGCTTTTAACTTTATCGATTAAAGTCGGTTATACTCGTATATCATCACGTGGGTACCTAGAGTTTTCATCTCCATCTCTATTATTTGTAAATTATACGAAATTAGCCTTTGACAATATCGTACTCGTACTTGTATACGATCTTCTACTCAACACGTCAGCTGCCACGTTCGCTTTTCCAGGATGGCATGGTCAGAACATGTGCTGAAATGAGTCTCCTCTTGAGTTCTTCGAAGCTCTTCCCACATTCCTTGCTCCATTTGAATTTTGTATCTCTACGACTCAGCTGCGTTAATGGAATAGCGATTCGAGAATATCTTTCAACGAATCTCCGATAATAATCAACTAAGCCTAGAAAGCTACGTATTTCGATTACCGACTTAGGTTGTTCTCAACTATGACTCATATCCCAACCTTGGATAGCACGTTACAATAACACCTATCAGTTTACTATCGCACGAATATGGCGTCCCCTACGGAAAGTTTGGCTTCTGTGCATTCCACAAAGGAAGTCACCAGATAAAGGCTCGGGTATCAACTTCTACAGTTGGGTTTTTAACTCCTGAAGTTCAATAGGAGCCATGAGATTTTAGAAATGGGTTTTGTACCGGATTCAAAGTCGATACATAATTCAATATCACGCTCTGGGAGTAGGCCAAGAAATTCTTCAGAAAATACATCAGGAAATTAACAAACAACAGAAATATCACTCAAATCTGATGTACTTTTGTTCAAGTCCATGACATGGGCTAAAAAAACATGACATCCATTTTTCAATAAACGAATGACTTCATGGCTTTATATAAAAAATGTTTGACTTCAATGGTTTGATTGCTTGAGTTCGAATATCAGGTTGCTTAGGAATATGAAAACTAACAACCTTACAAAAGCAATTAATTTTGGCATGATGAGTAGTTAACCTTAAAATCACATCAAAAGCAAATATCTCTATAGAAACAAGGTTAACAGGTAATGTGATAGTGCCAACTTGAATCAAGCAAGATTTCTAAACAACGGATGTAATGAAAGTTTCTCCTAACGGAATCTCCATAAATAGGTCAAAGTCTAATTTCTCCGTAGTCAAGTTCAAACGTTGAACGCAAGCAAGAGAGATAAAAGAATGGGTTGAACCGGTACCTAGTAAGGTATAAACTTCGCAAGAATTATAATTAACTAACCCGTGCTAACTTCGTTCGGGTTCCTCGCATTTTGACCGGTCACGACAAACGCTCTTCCAGGAACCGTTGACTTTGACTTTTCTGGGACAGCCTTTTGAATCACCATCCCCGCTGGAATTGGTTTCGCTACCGTACACTCTAGAGCAATATGTCCTTCCTTTCCACAATTATAGCATACCTTGAACTGTTATGGGCAGTTTGGGCTGATATGTCCCTCTTTCCCGCATTTATAACATACGACCGGTGGTCTTTCTCCTCCCTTGGAACCAGTTGCTGCTGGCACTGTCGTCTTTACATGGTCGTTGTTAAATCTTCTCTTTTTAAAATCTCCTCCCAACTCGCTTCTTCTATTTTCATGGTCGTGATTACCACCAGAGTGGTTACCACCTTTGCCCGTATTCTTCTTTCTTCGCAGGTTATCGTTGTTCTGATGACTGCTGTAACCAGTATGATCCTAGTTATGGTCCCTCGATTGAACGTACTCGTTATCTCGCTCTAATAACTGAGCCCTGTTGACAACATCTGAATAGAAAGAAAATTTATGAGAAATGAGATACTGACGTATGCCGGGTTTCAAACCTCTCAGAAACATCCGCGTCATACGTTCCTCATTCTCCACCAAATGAGGTGCAAACCTTGATAACTCCGCGAACTTCGCCTCGTACTGGGACACCGTCATGTTATTTTGCTCCAGTCTAATAAACTCCACTTCCTTCATATGACGAATACTTTCAGGAAAGTATTTTTCGTTGAAAAGTTTCTGAAACGTCTCCCATGACATGCTGAGTGCGGCTGGATGTGTACGCCTCACAGACTCCCACCAGTAGTCTGCCTCGCCACGGAACATAAAGGTGGCGAAGGGAACTTTCTATTCCTCCGTGCATCCCAAGACATCGAATATCTTGGTAATTTGCTTGACCCATGTTTTCGCCATGATCGGATCGGGATTTCCCTTAAATTCTGGTGGTCCCAACTCTTTGAACTGCTTGGCTGTGACCACCCGTGAATTGCTATCATTTCCTCATGTATTTTGAACACGAGTCTCCCTCGTCTGATTTTGCATGAACTGCAAAAAGCTCCCAAACATCCCGTCGTTCATCGTCTGCTCAGTGGCGTTGTTCATAGGAGGAACATTGCTAGTCTGCTGCACGTTCTCCTCGTTGGTAAGTACAGGCATCTCCACGGTCTCATTTACTCTACTGTTAATATTCTCAGTCGACATTCTCAAATACTGTCATAAAACAAAGGTTAATTAAGGAAATCAATATATCACATAATATCAATATATACTGACCAACTAACAAATAAGCTTAGGTAGGACACACTAGCGAAGATTTTACTCGTCTCTCCCCTCCTAGTTTTATTCCCCGATCTCCGCCAGAGATCATATCCCTAAGCTCTGATACCAACTGTGACAACCCCAAAATAGGTCCATTCCATCCAACCCATTCTGAGTCGCCAAATACACATGGTACAGAAACAACTACAACTTTTACCACCCATAAGCTGTGAGTTTGAATACAGACATTGTCATCTAGGCAATATCCACATGCAAATAAATCCCCATCATAATTATTGATACATTATTTTACAAAAATGGTGAGGACTACTAAACAACTCTCTCTAGAACTATCATTACATCCCCCGACTCGTACTCGCTACATTCTCGTCTCCTGAGAAGAAAAATAGAACAACAAGAAAAAGGGTGAGCTCAACTAGCCCAGTAAAGAATATTATGACTAAGATAATGTAAAACAAATTATCCTTAGTCTTCAACAGGAAAAAATCTGATAGAATACAATAGACAACAAGTTTTAGATCAACAACTGCAGTGAAAACAACAATTCATTAGAAGAGTTAAGTAGAGAATAAAATCTACTAACATCTATGAATTTAAAAGTCCATCATCAATATTTTATCCCTGTAACATCAATCAATATATATCTCAAATCAAATATTTATCTTTGCACTACAAGCCAAAGATATTCATCAGTTGGTCATGTTCATCTAAACACATGTTCATCTTTGCACTACGGGCCAAAAATATTCATCAATTGTTCATGTTCATCTCAACACCTGTACATCTTTGCACTACAGGCCAAAGATATTCATAATAAAATCAACCATATTTGCACTACAGGCCAAAGATATTCAGTAACACCATCATTTAGGACTGAGGATGATGAAAAATATTTTAAAGGAAACGAATCCAGTGAAACAAAATAACAAGTATTAAGGATTCGTACTTTAAACAATCCGAGTTCAAAAATACTTCATAAATAATCATACAGAAGTAAAATTCAAGAATGATCTAAACATAGATCCAATCAAAGCTAGTATCCAGAATAGATATTTTGGACAAAAAAAAATTTCATTTTTCGGTGAATAGTGCCGTATTCGTGAATAGTGTCGTATACGTGAATAGTACCGTATACATGAATAGTAACTCCGACACCAAAAGATAGAAATTTCACAAAAAATATCTCCACGCTTCGTGAATAGTACTCGTGAATAGTAACTCATGAATAGTAACCCCGACATGAAAAAGTTCCAAATTTGATAAAAAGTTCCAACCAATATTTCAGCATAATGATATTGAAGAAATAATATCATTTGAGAAGAAAATAACATCTCTTACCTCGAAAGACAGCACTTCTAGTTAAAACACCGGATATAGGCTATGACTTGAACTTGCACCGTATAGCAATTCTCAAAGTATACTCAAAATACTCACAAGAATACGCTCTATAATATAGAGAGAGAAAACTTCAGTTTCTGGTGTGATTTTCAATTCTAACCTAAGCACCTATTTATAGGAAATTGCTTAGAACACCAAAGCAGAAAATTTAATAAAATAATAATAATTATTATAAATTCTCTACGTACACTTCTTGAATCTGAAAATCTGCATTCAACACATTCAAATCACATGCTCCCTTCTAGAAGAAGTAAAAAAACGTTTTTCTAATTAAAAATATTTTAAACTTCCAAAAATCAATTATTTCGGAGCTTCAGAACTTCAATAATTCATAATAAATAGCCCTTTTATCAAAAAATTTGAATCTCGCGAGTTTTTATAGGAAATTCAATTCTCTACAACTTTGCAGAAGAAAGTTTTTCCAAATTCCAAACAGAAATTGACTGAAATCCATAAACAGGCGATTTTACAGACTATAATCAAATTTTCAGTCAAGAAATAGGTCTACCGACACACAAAATCTGTGTTAATCATTTAATGCCACAAAAATACTCTTCCTCCTCATATACTCATATATCCCACATTCATCGTAAAAATATCATCACTAATATATTATTAAAATAATATATTTAAACGAATTATTTTATCAGAAAAAGATAAAATATTAATTTTCAACAATTGTCACATTAAAAATTTTCTCCATCTATATCCACATAAAATCAATATTTTTCTCATCATATTAATCAATAATTAATTATTCACAAATAATATTACAGAATCACAATACTAGCAACCAGGCCGTTCCCAGGAAAGAGGGGGCTTTCCAATAAGAATTTCTCCTTACTGGCGCGCAATTAGGTGACCAAACCTCTCCTTAGACAGAACTTTCTAGACATTGCCAATAATGTTATCAAATAATATTATTCAGATAATATGAATTATTTCTTCGATAATGAAAAATATTGTGTAGTGACAATTATTGAAACAACAATAATATAAAATATCAATGCAGCAATTATTTGAAAAACCGATTTGATTATTAGAAAACCAAAATACCCGATCTGAAAATTCTAGTTTCAGATTTCGAATATTTGGAACCCTAATCTAGGAATTTAAAGGAGAATTATAATGCTTAAGTACAATTAATTATTAGGGTAAAGCTTAATTATTAGCAAACCCTAATTTCAAATTTAGAAAATCCTAATTTTGGGATTTGAAACCCTAATTTTATAATTAGGGAAAACGAAAGTGTTAATTTAATACTTTTAATGTTAATTAGGATATATTAATTCTAATTTTCAAGATTAAGTAATTAGAAAATTCTAATCTAATTACGAATATTTAATTTCTATTTTAGAAAATTATTTTCTATTAGAAACCCTAAATTGTGGGATTGAAAACCCTAATTTCCAATTTTTGAACCCTAATTGTACAGTGGTGGATTTAATTGCTAAATTAGCAATATTAATTAGGAATTATAAATCCTAATTTTCAAGTTATTAGAAACTCTAATCTAATTAGGAAATCTAATTTGTAAAATTGAAATATTATTTTTTTATTTAAAATCCTAAAATGTGGTTTTGAAACCTAATGTACAATTGTGGCCTTAAGTGCTAAATTAGCGATTTTAATTAGGATAAATTAGTCCTAATTGGAAAAAATTGTTGTGTAATTAGGAAATTATAATAATTAGGAATCACTAATTATAATTTTTAAATCATGATTTTCTATTTTAATTAGAAAATTTTTGAAATCCAAGTTGCTAAATCTTTAAGGGTTAAACCCTAAACCCTATTGTCTAAATCCTAAATCCTAAGGGTTTGTACATTTGTCAAGAATGCCATTAAAAATAATTGGACAATGACCAAAATAACCTTTTTATATATTTTAGTAAGTTAACTTGTAAATGTTACTAAACCTTTAGTTGTTAACCTAACCAATTGACTTGCATGACTTAAAAATATCAGAAATCAACCTATAATGGACAGCTAGCATATCAATTCAATGCACCCAAGTGATTATATAATAGATTTGGAGAGAGAATGTTTACAAAAATTGAAAATTTGATATCCAACACTCAACAAACTCTCTCTCTCTCCTAACCTCCAAAATTCTAAAGTAGATCAGTCCCCTAAACAGCTTCTATATCACCAAAAACAGAATCCAATGATCAGATTCATGAATCATAGCTCAAAGGTATAAGAACCCTAATTTCAAAAATCTTTTGATTTATTGTTAGATGTTGTAATTGAATGGTTAAAGTTGTGTATAGGGTGTCAATTGATGATCTAGGTTGATAAATCACGAACCCATAACATCAAAGTGCACGAATTTAAAGATTTCTCAAATCTGGAAATCTGGAAAAATGTTGACTGACAAGCAAATGTTAGGTCTTATAGATCTGTCTCTGTTAATATATTTTGGTGTTTTATGTTATACATCTATAGTATGCCATGTGGTCTTTGATCTAAAACTTGAATCATGTCCAGATCTTGTCTAGATCAAAAGTTATGAACGGTCAAACCTAGTTGGCCGATCACAAAATATGATTTCTGGGCAGCCCAGAAATTTCTATGTTGTCTGACAAGTTTTTCCAGGCTATTAATCTTGCTGTTGTTTGATGTTATGGCTAGATTGTTGATTGATCCTTGTAGTATGACATGTTGAGTACATACTAAAACCTTTACATTACTCAGATCTGTAACAGGATAGTATAGAATCATGGTCAAACAACCGTTGACCAACTGACCGGATGAAGATATCTGGGAAACCCAGATCTTCAATAACCGAGTCCTGACCTTTACTTTGACCGGTCCATTTCTCTTATATTATTTGTTGTTATGATGATCTGATGTTATGTAGTTGTAGCCTGACATTTTCTCTACTTGATATAACCATTAGATCTCATAAACAAAACCTAGACTGAAAGTTGCAAGGATCAATAGAAGTCACCTAAGGCTGTTCTTCAAATATGGAAAACCCAGAATTTGAAGAACAGGTCTGACAACATTTTTCAGAGCCTAGATCTATCTGTTATGATATGTGATGATCATGAACTTAGTATATTGTTGTAGTATTACATATGTACTACAACTTTAGCATGTATTCCTGCCGAGAAATCAAAAAGAACACTATTTTATTTGTGGTCAAACGTAGCACCTTAGCGACTGACAAGAAATTCTGGAAATAGCCAAGAACACTCAAGAACACCTATAGCGACGGTTCTGTCGATATACGGCCCCTTTAGCGACGCTTAATTTTGGAAATTACAGAAATTAATTAAATAAATAGAAAAAAATGGTTTTTAATTATTAAAAATACATAATAAATTCTGAAAAATTATTTTAAAATCTGAAAAATAGTTTTTAACTATTTTGAGTATATTTCAAAAATATTTAATATTTTTGGAATATAAAAGTTATTTATTTATTTAATTATAATATTAAATAAATGATTTAAAAATGATTTTAATTCATAAAAAAATCATGAAAAATAATATTATGGTATAAGAAAATATTTTAAGTTATTTTTGATGACTTTTAATATTTTGTGATGAAATTCATTAATTAATCAATATTAATGATAATTAGTTTATTTAATAACTATATTAAATAAATTAAGGAAAATGGAATTAATGCTTTATAAATTATATAAAAATGATTTAAGTTATAAATTATAACTTTTGATATTTAGTCATGAAAATATTAATATTTTAATATTAATATTAATTATCGGATAATGGATTTAAGTGTTTAAAAATCATATAATTATGATTTTAAGGTATTAAAAATACTTTGTGATATTATAATTATATTATAACATTATGTAATGATTTTCATTAATATTTTATAATAAATGAATAATAATGATTAAGGAATTATGTGGTATTTAATTCATTTAAATACGGTTTTAATGATTGAAAATAGTGATAAATGATAATAATTATTTGAAAATTATTATAAGTCTTTAAAAAAATTATTTTGACTGATAAGATAATTATCTGGGATAATTGTTAAGCGTTTTAGCAGAGTTTAATTGAACTTAAACTCTAGTATTGTCCGACTAAACCGTCGGGATAATAGAATTGTGTCGGTTTCAAGTCAGACTGAAATAGTTTGACTTGATACTAAGTTTTATGTGTGTTATAGACTGATAGGGTTATGTGCTATGTGTTTAGGTTATTCTGTGTGTATAAATATAACAGTATATTACTGTGATGATATTATTCTAATATTGGAGATCTATATTAATAATATTAGGTCTTCGGGTAAAACGTTATAAATTGTGTTGCGGTAATCAACGGTTCAGGCAAGTTTCTTTGTACTTGACTCTAATAAGAGTATTTTATTCAAGCTTATGGTTAATCATTGCTGATTGCCACGAAAATTATACTCGGTACATCTTGCATGTATAAGTCAGGTATGAAAGGCTGATCACCTTCATTACCAGTTGATTCAGAAATGTTTGTTCATGTTTAAAACTTCTTCAGTCAAAAGTTTGTTCGTGCTAGTTCTCAATTATATTGATGAATTATAGCCAGCTTATTATTCATACTCTTCAATCATGATATATCGTTATATTGTTGTATATAAACTTGCTGGGCAACTTTCATGCTCACCCTTGCTATATCATGATAAAACATTGCAGATAAGGCGAATGCGTTCGGATACAGGAAAAGGTTAAGGTCAAGTTCAGTTTGTGATAAAATGTGCGGCAATTTTGTAATAGTATAGTTTGATAAATGTGTTTTATGTTAGAAAGTTTATGAATTGTGTATAAGTTAAGGTTACTCGACCTTGGAGAATAGTGTGTAATGTAATGTATAAACAATTTATGTTTATATCTTCCGCAAATAGTTATAGAAATAGTATACCGGATCCGAGGTGATTTGGGGCCCGGATTCGGGGCTGCTACAGATTCGATGATATGGATTATTTATTAGGCTGAGTCTCAGCGGGGAAAGTCATAAAAAAAACCTTTTAAATCATAGAAGATAGTAGATTTTATTCTCTACTTGACTCTTCTAATGGATTGCTTGTTCCGCTGCAGTTAAACTTGATGTTTGTTAAATTTTATCAGTTTAACACTGTTGAAGGCTTATGATAATTTATTCTGCATTATCTTAGTCATAATATTTCTTACTGGGCTAGTTGAGCTCACCCTTTCTTTCACTATTCTCTTCAGGAAATGAGAACGTAGCTGGGACGAGTCGGGGAACGGAGTGATGGTCCTAGATGGTGTATTAGTAGTCCTCACTATTCTGTGAAATAGTGGGATAATAATTGTAATGAGGACTCCTTTTGAATTTGTATACTCTATAGTAGACAATATTTGTATTCAAAGTCACAGTTTATGTTATGTCGTATTGTACACGACAGTTGTATTATTAAGTTGTATTTGAATTCTGTACCATGTATCTTGCGACTCAAGATGGGTGATGTATACTTATTTTGGGGGCATCACAGTTGGTATCAAAGCTTAAGGATATGATCCCTGGCTAAGATGTGAGACTAGAACTAGGAGAGGAGAGACGGGGAATTACTTCGCTAGTATGACATACCTAAGTTTATTTGGTATTTAATTGGTCGGTCAAAGTATATGGATAATATGTTATATGTTAATTAACCTTTGTTTTGTGGCAGTATCTGAAAATGACATCCGAGAATGTTGAGAATAGCAATGGAGCATAAGAGACCTTTGAGTCTCCACATATCAATAATCAGGATAATGTGCATCAGGAAGGCGACAATCCTCATGCAAACAACAACACGGACCAAATGATGAATGATGGATTGTTAAGAGGCTTTATGCAATTCATGCAACATCAGGCGAGAGCGGCTCCTGTCCAAAATGTTGGTGGAAAAATTGGAAACTCTAGGTCGGTCACCGCTAAACAGTTCAAGGAGCTGGGACCACCGGAGTTTATTGGAGAGCCAAAACCACTTAAGGCGGAAGCATGGATAAAGCAGATCACCAAGATATTTGATGTCTTGGGATGCTCTGAGGAGTAAAAGGTTCCCTTCGCCACCTTCATGTTGCGTGAAGAGGCAGATTACTGGCGGGAATCTGTAAAATGTACCCAGCCTGACTCACTCAAGATGTCTTGGGAGAAGTTCCAAGAGCTATTCAACGACAAGTACTTTCTCGAGGGTATTCGTCACATGAAAGAGGTGGAGTTTATCAAGTTGGAACAAAACAATATGATCATGTCGCAATACGAGGCTAAATTTGCGGAGTTATCCCGGTTTGCATCCCATTTGGTCGATAATGAGGAGCGAATGACGCGAATGTTTTTAAGAGGTTTGAAACCGGAGATACGTCAATATCTTATTTCTCATAAACTGTGTTTGTACTTAGATGTTGTAAATAGGGCTCAGTTATTGGAGCGTGGTAATGAGTCAATGTAACCAAGAGAAAGCAGCCGGCAACATGAAAATACCAGTGGTATCAGTCATCGAAATGGTGACAACAAACGTGAAGGGAATTAATATGCCAGAAATGGTAACTACTTTGGTGGTAATCATGGTCAAGAAAGTAAAAATGGACATTTCAAGAAAAGAATATTCAACAATGATGGAAAGACGTCAGCACTAGAAACCGTGGTTAAGGAATGAGAACGACCACCTATCAAATGCTTCAAATGCGGAGGGGAGGGACATATCAGTCCAAACTGCGCGATGACATCCAAAACGTGTTATAATTATGGAAGAAAAGGTCACCTAGACCAATTTTGTCATTCCCCGAAGACAAGTTTAGCTAGGATGGAGGCACCAAAAGCCGTCCCAGAAAAGTCAAAACCGGTGGTGCAAGGGAGAGCATTTGTTGTGACCTCCCAGAAAGAAAGGAACCCGAATGAGGTCATCACAGGTAAGCTTATCATAAACTCTAACAAAGTCTATACCTTATTTGATACCGGTTCTACCCATTCTTTTATTTCTCCTACTTACGCTCAACGATTAAATTTGACTACGGAGAAATTAGACTTTGACTTATCTTTAGAAACTCCGTTGGGAGAAACCTTCATTACATCCACTATTTATAAGTCTTGTTTATTTCAAATCGGTACCCTCACATTACCTGTCGATCTTATTTCATTAAAAATACTTGCATTTGATGTGATTCTAGGGATTGATTGGTTAACTACTCATCATGTTAAAATTGATTATTTTCGTAAGGTTGTTAGCTTTCATATTCCTAATCAACCTATTTTGCGAATTCAAGCGACCAAACCATTAAAATCAATCACGGTCATCTCAAGCCATAAAGCTATTCATTTATTAAAAAACAGATGTTAAGCTTTCTTAGCCCACATCACAGATCTAAACAAAAATACGTCAGTTTTGAATGATATTTCTATTGTTAATGAATTTCATGACATATTCCCTGAAGAACTTCCTGGCCTACCCCCAGAGCATGAAATTGAATTTTGTATCGACCTTGAACCTGGTACAAAACCCATTTCCAAAGCCCCATATCGAATGGCTCCAATTGAACTTCAGGAGTTAAAGACTCAACTGCAGGAATTGTTAGACATTGGCTTTATTCGTCCTAGTACTTCTCCTTGGGGTGCTCCTATTCTATTCGTAAAGAAGAAAGATGGGAGTATGCGACTTTGTATTGATTATCGGGAGCTGAATCATGTCACCATCAAAAATAGGTATTCATTGCCACGTATTGATGACCTGTTTGACCAGTTACAAGGAGCCAAATTCTTTTCAAAGATTGATCTTCATTCCAGATATCACCAATTGAAGATTAGAACCGATGACATTCCAAAGACAGCTTTCAGAACTCGGTACGGGCATTATGAATTCCTAGTCATGTCCTTTGGATTGACTAATGCTCATGCTGCCTTCATGGATATGATGAACCGAGTATTCAAGGAATATTTGGATCACTTTGTGGCCGTCTTTATTGATGACATCCTTATTTATTCCAAAAGCCGTGAAGATCATGAGCAACACTTGAGGCTGATACTCCAAAAGCTTCGTGAATATAACCTTTATGTCAAGTTGAAGAAATACAAGTTCTGGCTTGAGGAAGTAGAATTCCTTGGGCACGTGGTATCAAGTCACGGAATATCTGTTGACCCAGCAAAGATTGAAGCTATTCAAAGCTGGGAGCAACCTAAATCAGTAACTGAAGTACGTAGCTTTCTCGGCTTAGCTGGTTATTATCAGAGATTCATAGAAGGGTTTTCTCGAATCGCTACTCCACTAACTCAGCTGACTCGAAAAGATACAAAGTTCGGTTGGAGCGAGGAATGTGAGAATTGTTTTTAAGAACTCAAGAGGAGACTCATTTCCGCACCTGTTCTGATAATACCATCTGGTTCGGAGGGATTTGTCATCTACAGTGATGCTTCAGGCAAAGGGTTAAGATGTGTTCTCATGCAACATGGGAAAGTCATAGCCTATACCTCACGACAACTCAAAGAATACGAGAGAAATTATCCTACTCATGATCTAGAGTTGGCAGCTGTTGTTTTCGCACTAAAGATTTGGAGGCATTACTTGTATGGGGAAAAAGTGGAGATCTTTACGGATCATAAAAGCCTCAAATATTTCTTCACTCAAAAGGAACTCAACATGCGACAACGATGTTGTCTTGAACTGTTGAAAGATTATGATCATACCATCCAATACAATCCTGGGAAAGCGAACGTGGTAGCTGACGCATTGAGTAGAAGATCATATGCAAGTACGAGTACAATATTGTCAACACAAAGGCCCATTTTGTGTGACTTGCAAAGGATGGAGATAAAGTTAAAGACTCTAGGGACCCATTTGATGATGGCGAATATACGAGTAGAACCGATTTTAATTGATAAAGTTAAAGCTGCTCAAGCTACAGACCTGGAGTTGATACGTATAAGGAAGAAAGTGCAAGAAGGTGATATGCCGGAAGCAAGAATCGATGAAGAAGGAATACTTCGAGTCAACTCCAGACTTTGTGTTCCTAACGACCCTGATTTAAAGTATAAAATCATGATAGAGGCGCACAACACACCGTTTGCAATCCATCCTGGGAGTACCAAATTGTATCATGATCTTCGACATATATTTTGGTGGGGCAATATGAAGAGAGAGATAACGTTGTTTATCTCAAGGTGTCTAACGTGTCAACGAGTCAAGGCGGAGCATCAAGTACCAAAAGATCTATTGCAACCACTTGAAATTCGAGAATGGAAGTGGGAGCACTTACCATGGATTTCGTTACCGGTCTTCCTATGGTTTCTCAAGGTATAGATGTGATTTGGGTCATTGTTGATAGATTGACCAAGTCTGCTCATTTCTTACCAATGCGAGAAACTTATACACTTGAACATCTTGCTCGTATGTACATAAACGAGATTGTAAGACTGTATCGTATGCCAGTATCCATAGTTTCTGATCGAGACCCAAGATTCACTTCACGATTTTGGGTTAGTTTGCAGAAAGCTATGGGCACAGATTTACGATTTAGCTTGGCATATCATCCTCAAACAAACGGACAGTCAGAGAGGACTATTCAAACTCTTGACGATCTATTAAGACTTTGTGTCCTTGATTTCAAAGAAAGTTGGGACAAGTTCTTACCATTGGTGGAGTTTTCCTACAATAAAAGTTATCAAGCAAGTATTGGCATGGCTCCATTCGAAGCGTTGTATGGGAGAAAGTGTCGTTCTCCAGTATGTTGGGATGAGGTGGGAGAAGCAACGTTGTTGGGACCGGAGTTGCAACGTATGAATATAGAAAAGATTCAAACGATCCGGCAACGTATAAAAATCTCACAAGATCGACAAAAGAGTTATGCTGATCTTCATCGAAAGGATGTAGAATTCGATATAGGAGATCATGTGTGGTTACGTGTTGCTCCATGGAAAGGAGTTACGAGATTTGAAAAGAGAGGAAAGCTCAATCCTCGATTCATCGGCCCATTTTTAATCCTCGGTCGAGTAGGAACTGTGGCCTATAGACTCACTTTACCACCAAGTATGTCTCGTGTTCATAACGTTTTTCACATATCCATGCTACGTAAATATGTGGAAGACCCGAACTACATTATTGAGTTAGAACTGGATGAAATAGCGGAAGATTTGACATATGAAGAGGTTCCTGTTCAAATCTTGGATAAGAAGGAACATATTCTACGCACCAATGTTATACCTCAAGTAAAACTTTTGTGGAGAAACCATGATGTTGAGAAAATGACTTGGGAGTTAGAATCTGAAATGAAATCAAGGTATCCTTACCTCTTCGACATACCAGGTACGTACCCTAATTTCCAGGGCGAAATTTAATAAGAAGGGGAGTTTGTAAAACCCCAACTTTTTGAATAAAGATGAATTTTCTATAAATATTATTTTTGAATATTATGGAGTGAAATTGATATAATATTATAGTTGTGGGTAATATTTATAAATTTTGCAAAGTACACAAGTTGTTATATAATATTCAATTGGTCGGGGAATATTCGTACAGCGGCATAATCATTGGTGGACCCCACAACGGAATTATTATCGGATTGAAAAAATGACAAAAATACTTTATGAAAATAACGGCAGAAGTTTTACCGTTAACTGTTGAAACACCCGGTGTTAAAAGTACAGTAATATGCGTAGTTGCATAGTAGCACACGGTTTTAAATATTGATGCTTACGTGAGAAGTCACTCAGTTTTGGGCGTATTATTTGGACCCCTACTTACCCATTTTTCAAAAGAATCGGTGGAAAGTTATTTAGTATATATATATATATATATATATATATATATATATATATATATATATATATATATATATATATATATATATATATATATTGTATATATATATATGTGTGTGTGTGTGTGTGTGTGTGTGTGTGGTGGGTTGTGATTTTGGTGGGTGGATTTAATTTACGTATGGGGAAGGGTGATGCCTATCAAAGAGGGAATTGAAGTACCTTTATTTTATACATATTGATGTTAGTGGACTTTGGTGGAAGGAGTATTACATTTATTATATATATATATATATGATTCATTTTGCATGGGGGGGGGGGGGATTTTAATTGGCGGGAGGTGTACTAGTATTGGTATTATATATATAGATATATATAGATATATGACTTTGGTGGATATTGATGTTGATGGGGGGAGGAAAGAATTGTCAGGGAAGAGAAATGAATTGGTGGAGTAAACAGGTTGTCACGGAAGATTATATGTATTATATATATATATATATATATATATATATATATATATATATATATATATATATATATATATATATATATATATATGATTGATTTTTCATGTGGGGGGAGGGATTTTAATTGGCGGGAGGTGTGCTTGCATTGGTATTATATATATATATATATATAGATAAATATAGATATATGACTTTGGTGGATATTGATGTTGATGTGGGAGGAAAGAATTGTCAAGGAAGAGAAATGAATTGGTGGTGAAAACAGGTTGTCACGGAAGATTAAATGTATTATTATTATTATTATTATTATTATTATTATTATTATTATTATTATTATTATTATTATTATTATTATTATTATATATAAATGTACAGATATGAATGGTTTGCATATATGATGTTGAAAAATAAGGCAGTAAAAATCATGAGAATGTCTCCCGTGAGTAATTTAGCACATGTTGTAAATATATATATAATATATATTATATTTTTTTAAAAGATTTTACTTTAAATATGGACCGTCAGATTAAAGTAAATCAATCTGAACCGTTCATGAGTTAGTAACTATGCAGTCTATTTTTCTATAAATAGAAGCTTATTCTTTCATTATTTTCTTACGAATTCTTTGAAACTATAGAGAGATAAACTATAAAGAGAAAGAAGAAAGTATTCTGCTACTTCACTACTTATATATCCAGTATTCTTCTTCTTAAAGTAGGGAATATTATTTGTTGTACTCGTAAGGGGTGTTATTCTTTTATATTCTTGAAGAGAACTTATGTTATTCCATTCTTTATTATTCTGTTGGAATAACCTGTATACGCGGGCTACCCTATACTTGGTGACATTCTTCTATTATTCCGTCTTTATTATTCTGTTGGAATATCTTGTCTGAGCGTTTTACGCTGAACCTGGTTCCGTCTTTATTATTATTCTGTTGGAATATCATGTTTGTACCTTTTACGCCGGACCTGATTCCGTCCTTATTAGTATTCTGTTGGAATAACATGTCTATGTGAAGTACCGCATGCATGGTGATTTCTGTTGTTATTCCATTCTTTATTATTCTGTTTGAACATCCTGTAGGTGAGAATTTTGCCTGACCTGGTTCCATTATTTAGTATTCTGTTGGAATAACCTGTCTATGCGAAATACCGCATGCATGGTGATTTCTTTTGTTATTCCATTCTTTATTATACTCAGTTGGTTAAAGTTTTGACTTCTATACTCCATAAAATTAGTGGAATATCCTTGATAATTACGTTTCATCTAGTATCTTTTCATGGAAATATTCTTCTGAGCATTCTTGAATTTTACTCTACAAAGCAGTATCATGTTGACAATTTGGACGTTATTAGTTCTTGGACAAATTAATTCTTGAACTTGTTTTATTGAATTCTTATATCATTGTCATCATCCTCATATTTATATTTTTTTTGAAAGTCATATGTGGCCTGTAGTGTATAGATGGACTTGGTATGATTATGACCAGGGATTATTCGGTGTAATCATGACCGTATTATTACAAATAATGTGGTAAAAGTCCTCATTGGCCCGTAGTGCATTGATGGACAGTTGTTGGCATGATCATGACCATTAATGAATACACAAATATTCTTTACCCGTAGTGCATGGATAATTGTGGTCGTGATACTAAAGAATATCCTTGGCCGTAGTGCAGGGGTGATTCGATGATGTGGATTATTTATTAAGTTGAGTCTCAGCGGGGAAAGTCATAAAAAAAACCTTTTAAATTAAAGAAGATAGTAGATTTTATTATCTACTTGACTCTTCTAATGGATTACTTGTTCCGCTGCAGTTAAACTTGATGTTTGTTAAATTTTATCAGTTTAACACTGTTGAAGGCTTATGATAATTTATTCTGCATTATCTTAGTCATAATATTTCTTACTGGGCTAGTTGAGCTCAACCTTTCTTTCACTATTCTCTTTAGGAAATGAGAACGTAGCTGGGACGAGTCGGGGAACAGAGTGATGGTCCTAGATGGAGTATTAGTAGTCCTCACTATTCTGTGAAATAATTGGATAATAATTGTAATGAGGACTCCTTTTGAGTTTGTATACTCTCTAGTAGACTATATTTGTATTCAAACTCATAGTTTATGTTTTGTCGTATTATACACGACAGTTGTATTATTAAGTTGTATTTGAATTCTGTACCATGTATCTAGCGACTCAAGATGGGTGATGTATACCTATTTTGGGGGCGTCACAGTTGGTATCAAAACTTAGGGATATGATCCCTGGCTAATATGTGAGACTAGAACTAGGAGGGGAGATACGGGGAATTCCTTCGCTAGTATGACCTACCTAAGTTTATTTGGTATTTAATTGGTCGGTCATAGTATATGGATAATCTGTTATATGTTAATTAACCTTTGTTTTGTGACAGTATCTAAAAATGACATCCGAGAATGTTGAGAATAGCAATGGAGCACAAGAGACCGTTGAGTCTCCACATATCAATAATCAGGATAATGTGCATCAGGAAGGCGACAATCCTCATGTAAACAACAACACGGACCAAATGATGAATGATGGATTGTTCAGAGGGTTTATGCAATTCATGCAACATCAGGCGAGAACGGCTCATGTAAAAAATGTAGGAGGACAAACTGGAAACTCTCGGTCAGTCACCGCTAAACAGTTCAAGGAGCTGGGACCACCGGAGTATATTGGAGAACCAAAACCACTTAAGCAGGAAGCATGGATAAAGCAGATCACCAATATATTTGATGTCTTGGGATGCTTCGAGGAGCAAAAGGTTCCCTTCGCCACCTTCATGTTGCGTGAAGAGGCAGATTACTGGTGGGAATCTGTAAAACCTACCCAGCCTGACTCACTCAAGATGTCTTGGGAGAAGTTCCAAGAGCTATTCAACGACAAGTACTTTCTCGAGAGTATTCGTCACATGAAAGAGGTGGAGTTTATCAAGTTTGAACAAAATAATATGACCGTGTCGCAATACGAGGCTAAATTTGCGGAGTTATCCTGGTTTGTATCCCATTTGGTCAATAATGAGGAGCGAATGACGCGAATGTTTTGAAGAGGTTTGAAACCGGAGTTACGTCAATATCTTATTTCTCATAAACTGTGTTTGTACTCAGATGTTGTAAATAGGGCTCAGTTATTAGAGCACGGTAATGAGTCAACGCAACCAAGAGAAAGCAGCCAACAACATGAAAATACCAGTGGTATCAGTCATCAAAATGATGACAACAAACGTGGAGGGAATCAATATGCCAGAAATGGTAACCACTTCGGTGGTAATCATGGCCAAGACAGTAAAAATTGACATTTCAAGAAAAGAAGATTCAACAATGATGGAAAGACGTCAGCACCAGCAAACGTGGTTAAGGAAGGAGAACGAACACCTATCATATGCTTCAAATTCGGAGGGGAGGGACATATCAGTCCAAACTGCGCGATGCCATCCAAATCGTGTTATAATTATGGAAGAGAAGGTCACTAAGCCTGATTTTGTCATTCACCAAAGACAATTTCAGTTAGGATGGAGGCACTAAAGGCCGTCCCAGAAAAGTCAAAATCGGTGGTGCAAGGGAGAGCATTTGTTGTGAACTCCCAAAAAGCAAGGAACCCGAATGAGGTCATCACAGGTAAGCTTATCATAAACTCTAGCGAAGTCTATACCTTATTTGATACCAATTCTACCCATTCTTTTATTTCTCCTACTTGCGCTCAACGATTAAATTTGACTCCAGAGAAATTAGACTTTGACTTATCTGTAGAAACTCCGTTGGGAGAAACTTTCCTTACATCCACTATTTATAAGTCTTGTTTGGTTCAAATCGGTACCCTCACATTACCTGTCGATCTTATTTCATTAAAAATACTTTCATTTGATGTGATTCTAGGGATTGATTGGTTAACTACTCATCATGCTAAAATTGATTATTTTTATAAGGTTGTTAGCATTTATATTCCTAAACAACCTATTATGCGAATTCAAGCGATCAAACCATTAAAATCAATCACGGTCATCTCAAGCCATAATGCTATTCATTTATTGAAAAAAGGATGTCAAGCTTTTTTAGCCCACGTCACAGATCTAAACAAAAATACGTCAATTTTGAATGATATTTCTATTGTTAATGAATTTCCTGAAGTATTCCCTGAAGAACTTCCTGACCTACCCCCAGAGCGTGAAATTGAATTTTGTATCGACCTTGAACCCGGTACAAAACCCATTTCCAAAGCCCCATATCGAATGGCTCCAATTGAACTTCATGAGTTAAAGACTCAACTACAGGAATTGTTAGACATTGGCTTTATTCGTCCTAGTACTTCTCCTTGGGGTGTTCCTATTCTATTCGTAAAGAAGAAAGATGGGAGTATGCGACTTTGTATTGATTATCGGGAGTTGAATCATGTCACCATCAAAAATAGGTACTCATTGCCACGTATTGATGACCTGTTTGACCAGTTGCAAGGAGCCAAATTCTTTTCAAAGATTGATCTTCGTTCTGGATATCACCAATTGAAGATTAGAACTGATGACATTCCAAAGATAGCTTTCATAACTCGGTACGGGCATTATGAATTCCTAGTCATGTCCTTTGGATTGACTAATGCTCCTGCTGCCTTCATGGATATGATGAACCGAGTATTCAAGGAATATTTGGATCACTTTGTGGTCGTCTTTATTGATGACATCATTATTTATTCCAAAATCCGTGAACATCATGAGCAACACTTGAGGCTGATACTCCAAAAGCTTCATGAATACAAGCTTTTTGTCAACTTGAAGAAATGCGAGTTCTGGCTTGAGGAAGTAGCATTCCTTGGGCACGTGGTATCAAGTCACAAAATATCTGTCGACCCAGCAAAGATTGAAGCTATTCAAAGCTGGGAGCAACCTAAATCAGTAACCAAAGTACGTAGCTTTCTCGGCTTAGCTGGTTATTATCGGAGATTTGTAGAAGGGTTTTCTCGAATCGCTACTCCACTAACTCAGCTGACTCAAAAAGATACAAAGTTCTGTTGGAGCGAGGAATGTGAGAAGTGTTCTCAAGAACTCAAGAGGAGACTCATTTCAGTACCTGTTCTGACAATACCGTCTGGTTCGAAGGGATTTGTCATCTATAGTGATGCTTCAGGCAAAGGGTTAGGATGTGTTCTCATGCAACATGGGAAAGTCATAGCCTATGCCTCACGACAACTCAATAAATATGAGAGGAATTATCTTACTCATGATCTAGAGTTGGCAGTTGTTGTCTTCGCACTAAAGATTTGGAGGAATTACTTGTATGGGGAGAAAGTGGAGATCTTTACGGATCATAAAAGCCTTAATTATTTCTTTACTCAAAAGGAACTCAACATGCGACAACGACGTTGGCTTGAACTGTTGAAAGATTATGATCATACCATCCAATTCCAACTTGGAAAAGCGAACGTGGTAGCTGACGCATTGAGTAGAAGATCATATGCAAGTATGAGTACGATATTATCAACACAAAGGCCCATTTTGTGTGAGTTGCAAAGGATGGAGATAGAGTTAAAGACTCCAGGGACCCATGTGATGATGGCAAATATACAAGTAGAATCGACTTTAATTGATAAAGTTAAAGCTGCTTAAGCTACAGACCTGAAGCTGATGCGTATGAGGAAGAAAGTGCAAGAAGGTGCTATGCCGGAAGCAAGAATAGATGAAGAAGGAATACTTCGAGTCAACTCCAGACTTTGTGTTCCTAACGACCCTGATTTAAAGTATAAAATCATGATAGAGGCACACAACACACCATTTGCAATCCATCCTAGGAGTACCAAAATATATCATGATTTTCGACATACATTTTGGTGGGGCAATATGAAGAGAGAGATCGCGTTGTTTATCTCAAGGTGTCTAACGTGTCAAGGTGGAGCATCAAGTACCAAAAGGTCCATTGCAACCACTTGAAATTCTAGAATTGAAGTAGAAGCACATTACCATGGATTTCGATATCGATCTTCCTAAGGTTTCTCAAGGTATAGATGCGATTTGGGTCATTATTGATAGATTGACCAAGTCTGCTCATTTCTTACCGATACGAGAAACTTATACACTTGAACGTCTTGCTCGTATGTACATAAACGAGATTGTAAGACTGCATGGTATGCCAATATCCATAGTTTCTTATCGAAACCCAAGATTTACTTCACGATTTTGGGTTAGTTTGAAGAAAGCTATGGGCACAGATTTACGATTTAGCTCGGCATATCATCCTCAGACGGACGGACAGTCGGAGAGGACTATTCAAACTCTTGAAGATCTATTAAGACTCTGTGTCCTTGATTTCAAGGAAAGTTGGGACAAGTTCTTACCATTGGTGGAGTTTTCCTACAACAACAGTTATCAAGCAAGTATTGGCTTGGCTCCATTCGAAGCGTTGTATGGAAAAAGTGTCGTTCTCCAGTATGCTGGGATGAGGTGGGAGAAACAACGTTGTTGGGACCAGAGTTGGCACGTATAACTACAGAAAAGATTCAAATGATCCGGCAACGTATAAAAATCTCACAAGATCGACAAAAGAGTTATGCTGATCTTCATCGAAAGGATGTAGAATTCGATATAGGAGATCATGTGTGGTTACGTGTTGCTCCATGGAAAGGAGTTACGAGATTTAAAAAGAGAGGAAAGCTCAATCCTCGATTCATCGGCCCATTTTTAATCCTTGATCGAGTAGGAACTGTGGCCTATAGACTCGCTTTACCACCAAGTATGTCTCGTGTT
This sequence comes from Panax japonicus, assembly GCA_020205505.1. Taxonomy (NCBI): domain Eukaryota; kingdom Viridiplantae; phylum Streptophyta; class Magnoliopsida; order Apiales; family Araliaceae; genus Panax; species Panax japonicus. The sequence continues at coordinate 69,467,888 of CM035107.1, read as the reverse complement.
CATAACGTTTTTCACATATCCATGCTATGTAATATGTGGAAGAGCCGAACCACATTATTGAGTTAGAACCGGACGAAATAGCGGAAGATTTGACTTATAAAGAGGTTCCTGTTCAAATCATGGATAAGAAGGAACATATTCTATGCACCAAGGTTATACCTCAAGTCAAAGTTTTGTGGAGAAACCATGATGTTGAGGAAATGACTTGAGAGTTAGAATCTGAAATGAAATCAAGGTATCCTTACCTCTTCGACACACCAGGTACGTACCCTAATTTCGAGGGTAAAATTTCATAAGATGGGGAGTTTGTAAAACCCCAACTTTTTGAATAAAGATGAATTTTCAATAAATATTATGGAGTGAAACTGATAAATATTATAGTTGTGGGTAATATTTATAAATTTTGCAAAGTACGCAAGTTGTTATATAATATTCGATTAGTCGAGAAATATTTGTTTTAACAGGGAATATTCGTACAACGGCAAAATCATTGGTGGACCCCACAACGGAATTATTGTCGGATTGAGAAAACGACAAAAATACTTTATGAAAATAACGGCAGAAGTTTTACCATTAAATGTTGAAACACCCGGTGTTAAAAGTACAGTAATACGCGTAGTTTCATAGTAGCAAACGGTTTTAATTATTGATGCTTACGTGAAAATTCACTCAGTTTTGGGCGTATTATTTGGACCCCCACTTACCCATTTTTCAAAAGAATCGGTGGAAAGTTATTCAGTATATATATATTGTATATTTATATATATAGGTGGTGGGTGGTGATTTTGGTGGGTGGATTTAATTTACGTATGGGGAAGGGTGATGCCTATCAAAGAGGGAATTGAAGTACCTTTATTTTATACATATTGATGTTAGTGGACTTTGGTGGAAGGAGTATTACATGTATTATATATATGTGATGATTGATTATATATATATATATATATATATATATATATATATATAATATATGAAGAATGATTTTGCATGTGGGGGGGGGATTTTAATTGGCGGGAGGTGTACTAGTATTGGTATTATATATATATATATATATATATATATATATATATATATATATATATATATATATATATATATATATAAATATTTATATATAGATATATGACTTTGGTGGATATTGATGTTGATGAGGGAGGAAAGAATTGTCAAAGAAGAGAAATGAATTGGTGGAGAAAACAGGTTGTCACGGAAGATTATATATATATATATATATATATATATATATATATATATATATATATATATATATATATATATATTATTTTATTTAAAAGATTTTGCTTTTAATATGGTCCGTCAGATTAAAATAAATCAATATGGACCGTTCATGAGTTAGTTACTATGCAGTTCATTTTTCTATAAATAGAAGCTCATTCCTTCATTATTTTCTTACGAATTCATTGAAACTCTTGACAGATAAACTGTAGAGAGAAAGAAGAAAGTATTCTGCTACTTCACTACTTATATATCCAGTACTCTTCTTCTTAAGGTAGGGAATATTATTTGTTATACTCGTAAGGGGTGTTATTCTTTTTTATTCATGAAGAGAACTTATGTTATTCCATTCTTTTTTATTCTGTTGGAATAACCTGTATACGCGGGCTACCCTATACTTGGTGACATTCTTCTATTATTCCGTCTTTACTATTCTATTGGAATATCATGTCTGTGCATTTTACGCTGGACCTGATTCCGTCTTTATTATTCTGTCGGAATATCATGTCTGTGCGTTTTACACCGGACCTAGTTCCGTCTTTATTATTATTCTGTTGGAATATCATGTCTACGCATTTTACGCCGGACCTGATTCCGTCCTTATTAGTATTCTGTTGGAATAACCTGTTTATGCGAATACCGCAAGCATGGTGATTTCTGTTGTTATTCCATTCTTTATTATTCTGTTGGAACATTCTATCGGTGCGAATTTCGACTGACCTGGTTCCATTATTTAGTATTCTATTGGAATAACCTGTCTATGCGAAGTACCGTGTGCATGGTGATTTCTTTTGTTATTCTATTCTTTATTATACTCAGTTAGTTAATGTTTTGACTTCTATACTCCATGAAATTAGTGGAATATCCTTGATAATTACGCTTTATCCAGTATCTTTTCATGGAAATATTCTTCTAAGCATTCTTGAATTTTACTCTACAAAGCAGTATCATGTTGACAATTTGGACGTTATTGGTTCTTAGACAAATTAATTCTTGAACTTGTTTTATTGAATTCTTATATCATTGTCATCATCCTCATATTTATATTTTTTTTTAAAGTCATATGTGGCCTGTAGTGCATAGATGGACATGGTATGATTATGACCAGTAATTATTCGGTGTAATCATGACCGTAATGTTATAAATGATGTGGTAAAAGTCCTCATTTCCCGTAGTGCATTGATGGATAGTTGTTGGCATGATCATGACCATTAATGAATACACAAATATTCTTGGCCCGCAGTGCATGGATAATTGTGGTCGTGATACTAAAGAATACCCTTGGCCGTAGTGCAGGGGTGATTCGATGATATGGATTCTTTATTAAGCTGAGTCTCAGCGAGGGAAGTCATGAAAAACCTTTTAAATCATAGAAGATAGTAGATTTTATTCTCTACTTGACTCTTCTAATGGATTGCTTGTTTTGCTGCAGTTAAACTTGATGTTTATTATATTTTATCAGTTTAACATTGTTGAAGGCTTATGATTATTTATTCTGCATTATATTAGTCATAATATTTCTTACTGGGCTAGTTGAGCTCACCCTTTCTTTCAATATTCTCTTCACGAAATGAGAACGTAGCTGGGACGAGTCAGGGAACGGAGTGATGGTCTTAGATGGTGCATTAGTAGTCCTCACTATTCTGTGAAATAGTGGGATAATAATTGTAATGAGGACTCCTTTTGAGTTTGTATACTCTCTAGTAGACAATGTTTGTATTCAAACTTACAGTTTATGTTTTCTCGTATTGTACACGACAGCTGTATTATTAAGTTGTATTTGAATTCTGTACCATGTATTTGGTGACTCAAGATGGGTGATGTATACCTATTTTGTGGGCGTCACAGTTGGTATCAAAGCTTAGGGATATGATCCCTGGCTAAGATGTGAGACTAAAACTAAGAGGGGAGAGGCGAGGAATTCCTTCGCTAGTATGACCTACCTAAGTTTATTTTGTATTTAATTAGTCGGTCAAAATATACGGATAATATGTTATATATTAATTAACCTTTGTTTTGTTGCAGTATCTAAAAATGACATCCGAGAATGTTGAGAATAGCAATACAGCACAAGTGTAACATTCCAGATTTTTTAATGTAAATTATAAATATTTATTGATTTATATAAATATTTATTGGATGTGTTTATTATTGAATAAATAATTTTTCAATTTGATGGAGTTGATTTAGTTAATTATTTATTTGTTAAATAATTAATGTGATTAGTTAATATTATATTTGTTAAATAATTAATATGTTATGTGAATTGAGTTATGTGATTAAGTGATTTATTTAATAAATTGTTATTAAATAAAGCGACAAATTACTATTAGATAAAGAGTTATTAAAATAAATTAAAGTAATTTTAATTTAGTTTTTGCCAAACAAGGTTTAAGTATTAATCCTTTAATTTTAAATGGTTTGCCAAACAAAGCCTTATGGCTTTTGGATTTCTTTTGAATTTAAATTATTAATTAAATAAATAAAATATATATAATATATATTATTTTGGGTAACTGCTAAATTAATACGATCATTAGTTGAGCGTCAGTTTTTATTGAATTGAAAAGGCGAGTGTTGGTTTTTTTTAGTATACGTATATTGCCATTTTGCTTACCTTAGAGTTGTCTGCTAAAAAGAAAGAAAGGAGAGAGTTCTCAGAGAGTTGAGATAGAAAAAAAATACAGAGTTCTTCAAGCTTTTCTAAGGGTTTAACAAGTATTCTTATCAACAAAAAGGTAGGTGTTTATAACCTTAAATTATGTTTATGCAACCATATATGCTTTTACGCCATATATTTAATGTGAATTTGATAGTCTGTGTTCTTCTACTTCACTGTGTATAAGTTTTTACAAAATTCTTGTAAACTATGTTTTGGAAATTGTTATACTAGCATATATTGATAGGTGATTGTATGTTTAACATGTATATAAGATTTCATTCTAATTGCGTGTTAAAGAAAGCGGAACTTGGTTTTACAGTGAAAAACATGTATGAACGTATGTTTGCAAAATAACAAAAGTGGTATGTGATTATATAAATTGTGAACTAATACGCGAATTTAACTTTGTATATGTAAATTGGAATATATGTTTGTATGATAGTATTTCAAAAGTATTAAGTTGGTTATAATTCATGAATTACGTTCACTGCATTTTAGATATCAAGATATCAACAATGGAGTTTTAAAACTTTGGTTTTAAAGGAAAATAATGTTTTCAAAGAATTAGTTCTCTAACATTATTGTTTAGTTGTGTAAAATTTGTACACAAATGCTTCATAAATTTTATATGTAATTTTCGTGAAATTATACATGTTATTAAATGTCAATGGCTGTTAAAAAGTTAGATAGTAGCTTTGCTCTGTTATTCTGGTTTGGTTCTGTGAGTTTCGGCACCCCAGCGTCAAAATTCACGCTCCAGCGTCAAGTTTCGCGCCTTAGCGCCAAAAGTCACACCCCAGCTAGACTTCGCGATGTAGCGCCAAAGTCAGCGCCGGAGCGCCGAACCTCGCGCCGCAGCACCAAGTCCCTATGTAAATCTCACGCCGGAGCACCACTTCAGCGCCGCAGTGCGGCCCACAGTTCAAACTGTGGCGCCGCGACGCCACTTAGCAGAAAGTTCAAAAATGACTTCTGTCTTACACAAAAGTCTGATATTTTAAAGGAATGATATATGATAAATGTTGATTATGTATTTTGGTATGTTAATACTATGAGTGAACATGGAATTACTAATTAACAAATATTGTTATCAGTTTTAATGGATAGAATTTGATTATACAATTTATAATCAAAGCATACGTGATGTAGAGATATAGTATGTTGATATTGACTGATTATGTCATGTTAACATATGTATATATAGGATAATTATGATTTGGAATATAACAGTTTAATCTACGCACAAGGCAAGTTCTCTAACTCCATACTCTCGTTGAGTTAGCTGTGTTTATACAAGTTTACTAATCCTAAATCTTCGTTATGCAAATTTCATATGCTATACTTTATTGAGTAGAGTATTTCCATTAAGCAACTTAATTGTATCCAGTTATTCATGATGATACAAGCTTCTCATCTCCACACTTTCGTTGAGATAGTTATTATTATTATGCAAGTTTTTCCTAACTCTAAACTAGTTATATTAGCATACAAGTATCGTTATTCTGTTGAATCAGTTTATTGTTGAAGTTATTATTTGATGTAAATGCTTGATAATAAATTTTAAGATATAACCTTAGCTTAATATTGTTCAAAGCAAGGTATGATTGATTATTCAATTGTTACGCTATTAGAATTATTCCTAAAGCATGAACTCAGAACGAAATGTTTATTCAGTTATAATTATTCAATAACATAGTGTTATTATCTTTTATTCAACTAATCCTTAGTTGATGTCCGTTGAATTCAAAATTACCTTGAAGTGTATCCAAACCAAACTATCTTTGGGGCGGACTTGTACTCAAAATACTGAGATGAACAACCCTATTTATAGGGGTTACGCTTAGTTTTGTACTTTGCGCTGAAATGTTTGTATACAATACATGTACGAAGGGTTGATCCCCCTAAGTACCCTGAAGTCATTATAGTCGTATGACTATAAAAGTTAAAGTTGAAAGATTACTTATAACTGTGGACAAGGTTCGTGGTCATTAGACCCTCAGTTGAATGTTTAAGATGTTAATAGAATTTATTGTTCAATTCTATTGAGCCCCTGAATGGGCAAGGAATGTTTCAGTTCTTTTAAGCCTCTGAATAGGCAAGGAATGTATGAGAAGTTAATAGAACTTATTGTTCAGTTCTATTGAGCCCCTGAATGGGCAAAAAATGTGAAAGTTTTATTCATTGATATTTCAAATGAGCCTTTTTTGCTCACTTTTGCCTGTAAAATCTTTACAGCTAAAGATGGAAAGGGTGACGTACCTAGCACCAATAAAGGAAAGGGAAAGATGAACAAGTACTGAAGACTTGTAATAGTTTTGATAGTTTTATTATTAGACTTTGGTTTAAAGATTGTAATGAAGTTTATTTAAATTTTTCGCATGAACGATTATTTGTAAAGGTTAGATAACCTGGGAGATTTTATTTTATATAATTCATGTATGGTCAGGTTTATTATTCAATTTTATTTATGATTGGGTAGTTATAAATGAATGTTTTGATTACGTGAACACTAAATCTTGAGGTAATGAAGTACCAAGATTTGGCGGTGTCACAAGTTGGTATCAAAACTTTAGGTTATGAACCTTGGGTGGGGGGGGAAAGCCTTAGGAAGTAACCTTTGAAAAGATAGTGGAGATAACTCTTATCGAGTTTTAAGGAAGAAGTAATAAAACACTTATGTTTATATGTGTTTATAACTTATGTGCTCGTGAGTGTCGAGTAGATTGATTAATAACTAAAACTTTAAAATTTTGTTTTCAGAATGACTAATGTCGGAGAATCCAGTCAGGCTAGGGAGGAGGGACCTCAAATGCCTATAGAGGAGGAGCTTCGCAACATTCAGGTTGTTTGGGAACAACTACTGCCACGGGAGTCAGCCCCATTGGTCACAGTGGTTGAAGATGAGGATGTTGAGACGGATGAGGAGGATCCCATGGAGTTACCACAGGAGGATGAGGATAACGAGGACGAGGAGGAAGATACTCCACTAACCTCGATGGCTGCTCGTATGTATGATGAAGTCTACGACCGTAACGTGGAACTTCAGGACACAGTTAAGGAGTTGCATGAGATAGTAGCCGAACAACAGACTGCAATGATACAGAAGGACGACGACATCCAGGATCGAGATGAACGTCTAACTAATGCTGAAGAGAAGCTGATGCAGACTGAAAGAGAGAAGGAACAACTGATCGAGATGGTCATGGAACTGAAGAATAAGCTGAAGGAGGAAGCTAGCAAGAGGGCGAGAGCTGAAGACGCATACGAGGAAGCTTATCAACGAACTGGAAGAGCAGTAAGGGACGCACAAGCAAAGAGGATGAAGATAGAAGAGATGGATAAAGTATTCAATACCGTGATCAATCGAGCTCAAGATCGGGTCATGGGTTATCCAATTCAGTTCGAGACTCTGCCATCATACATGTTAGATCGCCGAACCATGTCCCGTACTATGGAAGAAGAGCGTCAAAAGGCAACTGAGTATCTTAATAGATCATCGTAGGAAATGTGTCTATTTTGCAAGTAATAAGTGTTAAATAATGTGTAAATCCCTAGTGTTAAGTAACCATGGGATATGAGAATGATGATGTTATCCTGTAACTTTTGTAGTTCAGGAAAGGAATGTAAATAGCAGTGATGCTATTGTTTTTATGTTTTTGAAGAAGTGATGAATAAATAAAAGATATTATTTTATTCAAAAGTGTTATGTGGTTATTTCTTTTATGGAGGCAAGTTAATAGTTAAAGAAGTAGGGTAATAGTCTAATAGATGTTTTTTAACAGAAAATGCCTCCCAGACGTGAACCACCCCATCAGAGAACTAATGCGAGAACTAACAATAACGATGTTGAGGGTAATTCCGTCCAACAACTAGTGACATTACTAATAGGAGCGTTGCAGAATCAACCTCAAAACCAATGCACAACATTTAAGGAGTTTAAGGCGGTTGGACCACCTGAATTTCGTGGGTCAACAAATCCGGTCGAGACACAGACCTGGATTATGGAAATTGAGAAGATATTTGAAGTCGCTAGGGTAGGAGATGAACAGAAGACTGCTTTTAAAACATTCATGTTGAAAGCAGAAGCTAGTTATTGGTGGCAGACCAATAAAACCTGGGAAGGACCAGGAGTAATGACTTAGGATAGGTTTAAGAAGTTATTTTTTGAGATGTACTTCCGAGAGAGTTCGAAGAGTCAGTTAGAGGTTCAGTTTTTGGAACTGAAGCAGGGAACGATGACGGTGTTTGAGTATGCCGTGAAATTCAACGAATTGGTGAGTTTTGCGCCATATCAAGTCAGCACAGACGAGCGTAAGGCAAAAAGATTCGAACAAGGACTGAAGCCCTGGCTGTACAGTAGGGTTTCCCTGTTCCAGTTGAAGATGTTTATAGCAGTGATGGATAAGGCTGTACTCGCTGAAGGTGGAGGCGAGGCAGTGACAAAATTCAATCAAGAGCAAAAAAAAGAAGAAGAAGAATGAGGTGGAAGTGAAGAATGGTAGTAGAGGCAATGGAAATGGCAACAACAACAACTTGAAGAGGAAGTGGAACGGAAATGGGGGTACTGGAAACCAGCAGAGTAACCAACAGTTTAAGAAGTTTGAAGCATGTGCTACATGCAGGAGGTTTCATAAGGGTGTGTGCTTGATAGGGAAACGTGCATGTTTCAACTATGGCCAGGAGGGTCACATCGCCTCAAATTACACCCAACCCAAGAAGAATGTCTGTTTCACATGTGGATCCAAGGATCATTTTGCTCGTAAATTCCCTCATGAAGAAGGTCAGAGAAATAGTAAGAAGTAAGGGAGGCAGCAGTGGAGGTACTTGGGCCATTGATGGACCTACAGCGTCAAAAAAACCCACAGCCAGAACTTTTAACATGACTGTGCAAGATGTTATGCAATCAAAAGATGTGGTGTCAGGTATTATCCCAATCAACGATATTAATGCTTATGTATTATTTTATTAGGGTGCTACTTGCTCATTTATATCTGATGAATTTGCTAAGAGGTTAGAATTGCCTAGAGAAGAACTGAATTTCCCTCTGAACATAGAAATTGCAAATAGGGAAGTGATCCCTGTTAGGTTCGTATACAAGAACTGTAGAGTGAACATAAAAGGGAATATCCTGATGGTAGATTTAATTCCGATTAGACTCGGGGAATTTGATGTAATTTTGGGAATGGATTGGCTGTTTAAATATGGAGCAGTAATTGATTGTCACAAGAAGTGTGTAAACCTTATGACTCCGTCAAGGTAGTTTTCGATGGTAGAAAATCGCCTAGACAAATGAAATGTCTGACGATTATGTAGGCCAAGAAGTTGTTAAGTAAAGGTTGTGTGGGTTATTTGGCTTATATAGTCGATACTCAGAAGAAGGGTGTGAAACTGGAGGAGATACCAGTGGTTAGAGAATTCGTAGATGTATTTTCGGATGATTTGCAAGGACTTCCGCCTGACAGAGAGATTGAGTTTATAATCGACTTAGCGCCAGGAACTGCACCGATATCGAAGGCCCCGTACAGAATGGCTCCTGTAGAAATGAAGGAACTGATGGTGCAATTGCAAGAACTGCTGGACAAGAAGTATATTCAACCAAGCGTATCGCCGTGGGGAACGCCAGTTTTATTCGTTAAAAAGAAGTATCGATCAATGCGCCTTTGTATTGATTATAGAGAATTAAACAAAGTCAATATTAAGAATAGGTATCCGTTGCCTAGAATAAATGACTTGTTTGATCAGTTGAATGGTGCTAAATACTTCTCAAAAATAGATTTGAGAAGTGGGTATCACCAATTGAAGGTAAGAAAGGAGGATATACCTAGAACGGTATTCAGAACTCGTTACGGACATTACGAGTTTCTGGTGATGTCTTTTAGTTTAACAAATGCCCCTGCCGCGTTCATGGATTTGATGAACAGGGTATTTAAACCATTCTTAGACAAGTTCGTAGTGGTGTTTATCGATGACATTCTGGTGTATTCCAAAACTCAAGAAGAACACGTGGAACATTTACGTTTGACATTGGAAACACTAAGAAAGGAAAAGTTGTATGCGAAATTCTCTAAGTGCGAATTTTGGCTCGATCGTGTAGAATTTTTGGGTCATGTGATTGACAAAGATGGGATTTCAGTGGATCCATCAAAAGTGGAAGTTCTAATCAATTGGAAACAACCAAGGACACCTTCAGAGGTGAGGAGTTTCTTGGGACTGGCCGGTTATTATCGAAGATTTATACACAATTTTTCCAAGATAGCCACTCCGTTAACAAATTTGACACGAAAAGCTGTGAAATTCGTTTGGATTGAGAAGTGTGAAGAGAGCTTCCAAGATTTGAAGAAGAAGCTAAGTATGGCACCTGTGTTAACCCTGCCAGATAATACAAGAACTTGTGTAGTGTATAGTGATGCCTCACACAAAGGATTGGGTTGTGTTCTTATGCAAACGGCAAAGTTATTACCTATGCATCAAGATAACTAAAGGATTATGAGAAAGGTTATCCGACTCATGATTTAGAATTGGCTGCAGTAGTATTTGCTCTCAAGATATGGAGACACTATCTGTATGGAGAGAAATATGAGATCTACACAGTCCACAAAAGTCTGAAGTATATTTTCACTCAGAAAGACCTGAACATGCGTCAGAGAATGTGGATGGAATTGATAAAAGATTACAATTATGAAATCTTTTATCATCTGGGCAAAGCAAATGTGGTTGCAGATGCGTTGAGCAGGAAAGGTCAGGAGAAGTTGATGCTGATAACAACTCAGGAAGAGCTCATTTCAACAATGACAAAGTTAGAGCTGGAAATCAAATTTCCACAAGAATCCAATGAACGACTATTTCAGTTAGAAGAAGGTTCAACTTTACTTGATAAGGTGAAGAACGCCCAGTTACAAGATGAAGAATGTGGGAGATAAAAGAGAATATGGTTGATGATAGCGATATGAAATATAAGGTCGATACCGAAGGATTACTACGGTACGAGGGAAGAATCTGGGTTCCAGCAACACCAAAACTAAAAGACGAAATCTTGACCGAAGCTCATAGCTCAAGATATTCGATTCATCTAGGAAGTAAGAAGATGTATCAAGATCTGTACTAACATTTTTGGTGGCCGAATATGAAAAAGGACGTTGCAGAATGCGTGGCAAAATGTTTGACATGTCAAAGAGTAAAAGTCGAACATCAAAGACCCAGCGGATTACTTCAACCGTTGGAAATACCGGAATGGAAGTGGGAACACATCACGATTGATTTTGTGGTGGGTCTTCCAACTACTCAGAGAGGATGCGAAGCAATTTGGGTGATAGTGGACAGACTGACGAAATCAGCACACTTTTTACCAATAAAGATTAGGTTCAATCTTGATCAGTTGGCAAGATTGTACATTAAAGAGATTATTTCGAGACATGGGGTGTCAGTGTCAATTGTGTCCAATAGAGACCCGTGACTCACGTCAAACTTCTAGAAGAGACTACAAGAATGCATGAGAACTCAATTGCAAATGAGTACAACTTATAATCCATAAACAGATGGCCAAAGCGAACGAACGATCCAGATAATGGAAGATATGCTGAGAGCATGCGTAATGGATTTCAAAGGAAGTTGGGAAGAACAATTACCGTTGGTGGAATTTTCCTACAATAATAGTTATCACGCCAGCATCGGCATGCCGCCTTACGAAGCGTTATACGGTAGAAAGTGCAGAACTCCACTGTGCTGGGATGAAGTTGGTGAACGTCAACTGCTAGGACCAGAACTAGTGCAACAAACTGCTGAGGTTATCAAACTCATCAGGACAAGATTGGTAGCAGCTCAAAATCGACAGAAGAAGTAAGTTGATCAACACAGTCAAGATCGTGCATTTGACATAGGAAGCTATGTATTCCTAAAAGTTTCTCCTTGAAAGGGGAAAATTCATTTTGGTAAGAAGGTAAAACTAAGCCCGAGGTTTATTGGACCCTTTAAAGTGCTGCAAAAAGTTGGAGAGGTAGCTTACGAAGTAAATCTACCTCCAAAGTTGGAAAATATTAACAATGTTTTTCATATTTCGATGTTACGACCATATAAACCCGATTATAATCACGTGATCGAGTACAAACCATTGCAGTTCGAGAAAGATTTGACTTATGAAGAGGTTCCTATCCAGATAGTCGATAGGAAAGAACAAGTGCTCAGGAATAAAGTGATACCTTCTGTGAAGGTGATATGGAGAAACCACAATGTTGAAGAAGCAACGTGGGAACTCGAAGAAAAAATGATAAAAGAGTACCCTGAGTTATTTGTTTAATTTGTGTCTTCGATTCTGGGGACAGAATCTTTGTAAGTAGGGAAGAATGTAACGAATGTGTTGTTTTAGTTGTGATTCTTGGGACAAAATCCTTATAAGAGGGGAATGATGTAACATTCCAGATTTTTAAATGTAAATTATAAATATTTATTAATTTATATAAATATTTATTGGATGTGTTTATTATTGAATAAATAATTATTCAATTTGATGGAGTTGATTTAATTAATTATTTATTTGTTAAATAATTAATGTGATTAGTTAATATTATATTTGTTAAATAATTAATGTGTTATGTGAATTGAGTTATGTGATTAAGTGATTTATTTAATATATTGTTATTAAATAAAGCAAAAAATTACTATGTGATAAAGAGTTATTAAAATAAATTAAAGTATTTTTAATTTAGTTTTTGCCAAACAAGGTTTAAGTATTAATCCTTTAATTTTAAATGGTTTGCCAAACAAAGCCTTATGGATTTTAGATTTCTTTTGAATTTAAATTATTAATTAAATAAATAAAATATATATAATATATATTATTTTGGGTAACTGCTAAATTAATACGATCATTAGTTGAGCGTCAGTTTTTATTGAATTGAAAAGGCGAGCGTTGGTTTTTTTTAGTATACGTATATTTCCATTTGGCTTACCTTAGAGTTGTCTGCTAAAAAGAAAGAATGGAGACAGTTCTCTGAGAATTGAGATAGAAAAAAATACAAAGTTCTTCAAGCTTTTCTAAGGGTTTAACAAGTATTCTTATCAACAAAAAGGTAGGTCTTTATAACCTTAAATTATGTTTATGTAACCATATATGCTTTTACGCCATATATTTGCTGTGAATTTGATAGTCTGTGTTCTTCTTCTTCACTATGTATAAGTTTTTACAAAATTCTTGTAAACTATGTTTTGGAAATTGTTATACTAGCATATATTGATAGGTGATTGTATGTTTAACTTGTATATAAGATTTCATTCTAATTGTGTGTTAAAGAAAGAGGAACTAGGTTTTAGAGTGAGAAACATGTATGATTGTATGTTTGCAAAATAAAAAAAGTGGTATGTGATTATATAAATTGTGAACTAATACGCGAATTTAACTTTGTATATATAAATTGGAATATATGTTTGTATGATAGTATTTCAAAAGTATTAAGTTGGTTATAATTCCTGAATTACGTTCACTGCATTTTAGATATCAAGATATCAACAATGGAGTTTTAAAAGTTTGGTTTTAAAGGAAAATAGTGTTTTCAAAGAATTAGTTCTCTGATATTATTGTTTAGTTGTGTAAAATTTGTACACTAATGCTTCATAACTTTTATGTGTAATTTTCGTGAAATTATACATGTTATTGAATGTCAATGGCTGTTAAAAAGTTAGACAGTAGCTTTGCTATGTTCTTCTGGTTTGGTTCTGTGAGTTTCGGCGCCCCAGCATCAAAATTCACGCTCCAGCGTCAAGTTTTGCGCCTTAGCGCCAAAAGTCATGCCCCAGCCAGACTTCGCGCCGCAGCGCCGGAGCGCCGAACCTCGCCCCGCAATGCCGGGTCCTTATATAAATCTCGCTTCGGAGCGCCACTTCAGCGCCGCAGTGGGGCCCACAGTTCAAACTGTTGCGCCGCGGTGCCACTTAGCAGAAAGTTCAAAAACCACTTTTGTCTTGTACAAAAGTCTGATATTTTAAAGGAATTGTATATGATAAATATTGATTACGTATTTTGGTATGTTAATACTATGAGTGGACATGGAATTACTAATTAACAAATATTATTATCAGTTTTAATGGATAGAATTTGATTATGCAATTTATAATCAAAGCATACGTGATGTAGAGATATAGTATGTTGATATTGACTGATTATGTCATGTTAACATATGTATATATAGGATAATTATGATTTGGATTATAACAGTTTAATCTACGCACAAGGCAATTTCTCTAACTCCATACTCTCGTTGAGTTTGCTGTGTTTATACAAGTTTTCTAATCCTAAATCTTCGTTATGCAAATTTCATATGCTATACTTTATTGAGTAGAGTATTTCCATTAAGCAACTTAATTGTATCCAGTTATTCATGATGATACAAGCTTCCCATCTCCACACTTTCATTGAGATAGTTATTATGATTATGCAAGTTTTTCCTAACTCTAAACTAGTTATATTAGCATGCAAGTATCGTTATTCTGTTAAATCAGTTTATTGTTGAAGTTATTATTTGATGTGCATGCTGGATAATAAATTTTAAGATATAACCTTAGCTTAATATTGTTCAAATCAAGGTATGATAGATTATTCAATTGTTATGCTATTAGAATTATTCTTAAAGCATGAACTCAAAACAAAATGTTTATTCAGTCATGATTATTCAATAACATAGTGTTATTATCTTTTATTCAACTAATCCTTAGTTGATGTCCGTTGAACTCCAAATTGCCTTGAAGTGTATCCAAACCAAACTATCTTTGGGGCGGACTTGTACTCAAAATACTGAGATGAACAACCCTATTTATAGGGGTTATGCTTAGTTTTGTACTTTGTGCTGAAATGTTTGTATACAATACATGTACGAAGGGTTGATCCCCCAAGTACCCTAAAGTCATTATAGTCGTATGACTATAAAAGTTAAATTTGAAAGATTACTTATAATTGTGGATAAGGTTCGTGGTCATTAGACCCTCAGTTGAATGTTTAAGATGTTAATAGAATTTATTGTTCAATTTTATTGAGCCCCTGAATGGGCAAGGAATGTTTCAGTTCTTTTAAGCCTCTGAATAGGCAAGGAACGTATGAGAAGTTAATATAACTTATTGTTCAGTTCTATTGAGCCCCTGAAAGGGCAAAGAATGTGAAAGTTTTATTCATTGATATTTCAAGTGAGCCTTGTTTGCTCACTCTTGCCTGTAAAATCTTTATAGCTAAAGATGGAAATGGTGACGTACCTAGCACCAGTAAAGGAAAGGGAAAGATGAACAAGTACTGAAGACTTGTAATAGTTTTGATAGTTTTATTATCAGACTTTGGTTTAAAGATTGTAATGAAGTTTATTTATATTTTCCGCATAAACGATTGTTTGTAAAGGTTAGATAACCTGGGAGATTTTATTTTATGTAATTCCTATATGGGCAGATTTATTATTTAATTTTATTTATGATTGGGTAGTTATAAATGAATGTTTTGATTACGTAAACACAAAATCTTGAGGTAATGAAGTACCAAGATTTGGAGGTATCACAACAAGAGACCGTTGAGTCTCCACATATCAATAATCAGGATAATGTGCATCGAAAAGGCGACAATCCTCATGCAATCAACAACACGGACCAAGTGATGAATGATGGATTGTTCAGAGGCTTTATGCAATTCATGCAACATCAGGCGAGAGCGGCTCCTGTCCAAAATGTAGCTGGAAAAACTTGAAACTCTCGGTCGGTCACCACTAAACAATTCAAGGAGCTGGGACCGCTGGAGTTTATTGGAGTGCCAAACCACTTAAGGAGGAAGCATGGATAAAGCAGATCACCAAGATATTTGATGTCTTGGAATTCTACGAAGAGCAAAAGGTTCCCTTCGCCACCTTCATGTTGCGTGAAGTGGCAGATTACTGGTGGGAAACTGTAAAATATACCCAGCCTGACTCACTTTAGATGTCTTGGGAGAAGTTCCAAGAGCTATTCAACGACAAGTACTTTCCCGAGAGTATTTGTCAGATGAAAGAGGTGGAGTTTATCAAGTTGGAATAAAAAAATATGACCGTATCGCAATACGAGGCTAAATTTACAGAGTTATCTTAGTTTGCATCCTATTTGGTCGATAATGAGGAGCAAATGACGCGAATGTTTTTAAGAGGTTTGAAACCGGAGATACGTCAATATATTATTTCTCATAAATTGTGTTTGTACTCAGATGTTGTAAATAGGGCTCAGTTATTGGAGCGTGGTAACGAGTCAACGCAACCAAGAGAAAGCAGCCGGCAACATGAAAATACTAGTGGTATCAGTCATCGAAATGGTGACAACAAACGTGGAGGGAATCAACATGTTAGAAATGGTAACCACTTTGGTTGTAATCATGGCCAAGATAGTAAAAATGAACATTTCAAGAAAAGAAGATTCAACAATGATGGAAAGACATCAGCACCAGCAACCGTGGTTAAGGAAGGAGAACGACCACCAATCATATGCTTCAAATTCGAAGGGGAGGGACATATCAGTCCAAACTGCGCGATGCCATCAAAAGCGTGTTATAATTCTGGAAGAGAAGGTCACCTAGCCCTATTTTGTCGTTCACCGAAGACAAGTTCAGCTAGGATGGAGGCACCAAAGGTCATCCCAGAAAAGTCAAAACCGGTGGTGCAAGGGAAAACATTTGTTGTAACCTCCCAGAAAGCAAGGAGCCCAAATGAGGTCATCACGGGTAAGCTTATCATAAACTCTAGCGAAGTTTATACCTTATTTGATACCGGTTCTACCCATTCTTTTATTTCTCCTACTTGCGTTCAATGATTAAATTTGACTCTGGAGAAATTAGACTTTGATTTATCTGTAGAAACTCCGTTGGGGGAAACCTTCATTACATCCACTGTTTATAAGTCTTGTTTGGTTCAAATCGGTACCCTCACATTACCTGTCGATCTTATTTCATTAAAAATACTTGCATTTGATGTGATTCTAGGGATTGATTGGTTAACTACTCATCATGCTAAAATTTATTGTTTTCGTAAGGTTGTTAGCTTTCATATTCCTGATCAACCAATTATGCGAATTCAAGTGACAAAACCATTAAAATCAATCACGGTCATCTCAAGCCATAAAGCTATTCATTTATTGAAAAACGGATGTCAAGCTTTCTTATCCCACGTCACAGATCTAAACAAAAATACGTCAGTTTTGAATGATATTTCTATTGTTAATGAATTTCCTGACGTATTCCCTGAAGAACTTCCTGGCCTACCCCTAGAGCATGAAATTGAATTTTGTATCGACCTTAAACCCGGTACAAAACCCATTTCCAAAGCCCCATATCGAATGAATCCTATTGAACTTCAGGAGTTAAAGACTCAACTGCAGGAATTGTTAGACATTAGCTTTATTTGTCCTAGTACTTCTCCTTGGGGTACTCCTGTTCTATTCTTAAAGAAGAAAGATGGGAGTATGTAACTTTGTATTGATTATCGGGAGTTGAATCATGTCACCATCAAAAATAGGTACCAATTGCCACGTATTGATGACCTATTTGACTAGTTACAAGGAGCCAAATTCTTTTCAAAGATTGATCTTATTTTCGGATATCACCAATTGAAAATTAGAACCGATGACATTCCAAAGACAGCTTTCAGAACTCATTACGGGCATTATGAATTCCTAGTCATGTCCTTTGGATTAACTAATGCTCCTGTTGCCTTCATGGATATGATGAACCGAGTATTCAAGGAATATTTGGATCACTTTGTAGTCGTCTTTATTGATAACATCCTTATTTATTCCAAAAGCTGTGAAGATCATGAGCAACACTTGAGGCTGATACTCGAAAAGCTTCGTGAATACAAGCTTTATGTCAAGTTGAAGAAATACGAGTTCTGGCTTGAGGCAGAGTAGCATTCCTTGGGCACGTGGTATCAAGTCACGGAATATCTGTTGACCCAGCAAAGATTGAAGCTATTCAAAGCTGGGAGAAACCTAAATCAGTGACCGAAGTATATAGCTTTCTCGGCTTAGTTGGTTATTATCGGAGATTCGTAGAAGGGTTTTCTCGAATCGATACTCCACTAACTCAGCTGACTCGAAAAGATACAAAGTTCTGTTGGAGAGAGGAATGTGAGAAGAGTTTTCAAGAACTCAAGAGGAGACTCATTTCAGCACCTGTTCTGACAATACCATCTGGTTCGGAGGGATTTGACATCTACAGTGATGCTTCAGGCAAAGGGTTAGGATGTGTTCTCATGCAACATGGGAAAGTCATAGCCTATGCCTCATGACAACTCAAATAATATGAGAGGAATTATCCTACTCATGATCTAGAGTTAGCAGTTGTTGTCTTCGCACTAAAGATTTGGAGGCATTACTTGTATGGGGAGAAAGTGGAGATCTTTACGGATCATAAAAGCCTCAAATATTTCTTCACTCAAAAGGAACTCAACATACGACAACGGCGTTGGCTTGAACTGTTGAAAGATTATGATTATACCATCCAATACCATCCTGGAAAAGCGAATGTGGTAGCTGACGCATTGAGTAGAAGATCGTATACAAGTACGAGTACGATATTGTCAACACAAAGCCCCATTTTGTGTGA